>JACBWW010000031.1:6600732-6736388 GCA_020086605.1 Lanius collurio | reverse complement strand
GCAGGTCACCTCCCGGGATGTCGGAGGGTGTTGGGGGTGTGTGGTGTGTTGTTTCTGGTCTTACGAGCATCTCGTTATCCAGTTTACAGGCTCCCAGGGAGTGGAAGACACTGCTTGGAGTCGGGAGAAGCAGACCCGGGGGTGGTGGGTCTGGGGAGGGTGACTGCGCTGCCCATCCAGACCACTTCCCACCTTTAATCCTGTGCCGGGTGTGGTGCTAAGGAATACCACTGGTTGCCTCAGCAACAGCTATTAAACCAGGAAAAGGGTATGACATTTATTTGGCATTGTGGATAGAGCTGCTATCTCATTATTACTGTCTGTGGCAGCTCCTGAGTGCAGAGACAGCTGCTGCAGGGTGGGAGCCAGGGCTGCTCCCGGCCCGGAGCTTCCCCCAGAGCCTCTGCCGTGCTGGCCTTCAGTGCCCAGCTTCTCTCCCTCCTGGGGCCGTGTGCTGGGGGAAAGGGGAGCTGGTACCTCCAGGAGCAGAGCTGGGGTTGTGCTGTGCCCTTCTGCTGGCTTTTGGGGAGAAAACGTGGGTTTGGTGAATGCGAGTAAAGCCTGAGGGAGGGAAGGGGTGCATGGGGGAAGCCCTCCTGCCCTGGTGAAGTCCCACCGTGGTGCTGTGACCTGGGTGTTTGGCAAGCTCTGGGATCTCTCCAGCAGCCCCTTAGAGCTGACACAGAGCAGAGGCTTTGTCCTGGTGGTCCTGTTGTTTGGGATGTTGGTGTGGATGTGGGTTCCCTGCCTGTGCAGGTACCAGGTGGTTGCCATTCCCTTGGGATTTGCCTTCCACTTGCCCTTCTGAGCCTGGACAGGGGCTGGGTTCAGTGAGGGGGCTGTGGGTGCACAGCCACACAAGTTCCATAGAGGACCTGTGCTCTCCACCTGGGCTTTGCTCTGGTGGGAATTAAAAACCTTGGGAAACATGATCCTGTAGGTGATGGAGTTAATTATTTAGTGCCATCCCTGAAAGTAGAAGCAGGTGGGCATTCTTGTGGCTATTGCTCCCTGCTCTTTAGGCCCATTTTTCTCATGCTTTTGATTTTCCTTCCTTTTCTAGGCTGACCTCAGGTTGAGTCAGGAGCTTGTGCAGACTCCAAGGAGCAGTAGGAAGGGCCAGCTGCAGAAATCTCCTGGGTTTTTTCCCCCACTCCCAGATTTTTCACCTTTCTCAAACCTGTATTATTCTCATTTCATGTTGACCATGCCTGGTTTTGCTCCAGCCAGGGCTCTGTGTGAGCTGCCAGGGCCCTCGGTGCAGGTGAGCCCAGCTGAGAGCAGGGACAGCCAGGGCTGTCCTTGGGGAGCTGTGCCACATCTGTCACCCAGGGCCACAACTGAGCGAGGCAGACACTGAGGGGAAGGTCTGATCCAAGCAGGGACAGAAACAGCAAGCTGGAATTAGCCAGGGCACTGAACAGCCCTCAGTATTTGGCTGTTGCCATGGTTAAGGCACTGGGTTCTGGAGAAGTCCTGTGCTGCAGTGGCTGTGCAGGGTGAGATGAGCTGTGCTATCTGTCACCATCTTCTTCCTTCCCCCCTGCCCCATATGGTTGTAATAAATCAAAGCAGTGCTGGAAGCTGCAAAATGGGCTGTTTGTCAGCAGGCTGCAGGGGAAGGAGTGAGGTCTGACACAGGAGGCATCCTGTGTCCTGTTGTGCAGGATAAGCAGCATGACCAACATTCTCTGATTTTTTTTTCAGAGCTTTTATGGGATGGAATGAGCCTTCTTTATGAACCCAGAGCCTGAAATACCCAGGTCTGGAGGCGTGTGGGTTTCCAACTAGAAGTACTCCCCTTGCAAACTGTGCTCCTCCTGTTCTTTTACAAGTTTTGTTTTTAATAGAGGAGAATCCTGAGGTGTTTTTAACTCCCTCCTGGCACAGAGGGAGGGGAGCAGGTGTTACCTGTGCAATCCACCTGCACACGTGTCCCTGGAGCGTGAGCTGAGTGAAAAGCTGAATGGTGTATGAAAGCAAACAGTCATCTTGGTCATTCTTCTGCAAAAACTTAGTTTATGTTTAACTTGCCACTCAGGAGGCAGCTCTGGGTCTTTGCTCCTCAGTAACTGTCAAACCTGGATTGAACATTTTGCTACCTTCTCTTGGAGTTCTTTTAGAAATTGGGGTTGGCCACAGCCTGCTTGTCTTCTACCAGATATATTGTTTATTTTTCAGTAGCTGGAATGGTTGTCACTGTGTGGCTGTTGACTAATTCCTTCATCATGTGTCATGGGAACAACAGTCAGTCTCTTCCTCCCACCCTTTCAGAGAAGCCCCTGCTTTGCAGCCATGTTGCCTGGTTTGTGGCTAAATAACACAAATGACTGGTAAGAGCAGTGTTTTTGCAGCTTGGGTTTGTTTTTCTGTGTGCCTGCCGTTCCAAAATATCAGATTGCAGGCATCAGTGCCAGCTATTTCATTCTGGATGGGTAGAAAATTGTAAATTAATTTAATGTTACTAGGAATTGAAAAATTAATGTTGAGAGCTTTAAGTGTTCTCAAGGCCAGTCTATTTAAAAAAAGTAAAAAGGGAAAAGGCCTTTGTGTAGCTGTCAAAAGTGTTCAGGCGAGATAAGGATGAGGATGATGAGCTGCAGGTTGGGAATGAAAGCTGCAGTTGGCAGAGGGACCCTCTGATGTCTCCCAAGCACCCAGGGCAGCCTTTTTCAGATGTTTCTGTATCAAGAGAGAACAGAGGGCCCTTAATGCAGCATTTCTCGATTGCCTGCATTGATCTGCTCTGAAGAGCAGCACTGATCACTGGGGACCATTTCCTCTCCGATGTAAAAGCAGGGCTTTGCACAAGATCTCTTGTGCTCCAGAAACTCCTGGCTTGAGCTGTCATCCCCAGAGCAGATTTTGTGCTGCTTTCCCCCTTCCTCACACCTTCCCCGTGCTGGGGGACCCTCTGTCCTGTGCTGCCAAAATATCCTCCCCCTCCTCCCTCCTGGTGTCCTGGCTGTTGCCATGGAAATACCTGCACAGATTCAGGACTTTGGGGCAATTTGGAGCTGGAAGCTGTTTTCAGGATCATCCTTTGCCACATTTCAGTGAATCCAAAAGCCTCTCAGGGCAGCATCACTACCTGGGGAAAAACAGGGGCTTTGGGATGTGGTGAGAACAGAACCTGGCTTCGAGGTCGGGTGCTGGAAACACAGAAATGACTAAAGTTTTCCTTAAATGTTTCCTTAAATGTCTGCATTGAGCATTTACAGCGAGCAGTGCCAGCAGTGCCCACAGATGGCGTGGAAATGTGCGTTTTACAAGCACAACGGGAATAGAACCAGCTATAATGTGATCTTAGGCAGCTTAAATTAGTGTTGCAAGCACAGAATTTTGGCCAAAAGTTGATGCCCTGTAAATAAAGCCTGGTGCAAAACACCATCAGCAAATATACGTGGCTGGGATCACCCCTGTGTCCCCCAGCGTGTGATGTTGCATTATGGGTCCTTCCATTAATGTATTTTAAATTCATTTTCCAGCAAGCTGCACAAGTATTCTGAGTTCTTCTCCTCCCTTATCCCCCAAGGAGCCTCATCCCAGTCCCCAGCTGTGAGCACACAGGGTTCCTGGGGAAGGGCTGGCCTGGAAATCCCTCCTGTGTGTCACACAGAGGATCCCTCAGCTGCAGGAGGTGCCATGTTTTATTCAGCAAGTGGTGATAAATAATTAAGTAAGACTTTTAGAAAAGCCAAAGGTCTCTGTGGGCAGGAGTGTGATCGATGTTTCCGTGGCAGCAAGAGTAAGGAGCTGCCAAATGGCTCTCAAAGCAAGTGTCTGGTGCCATCAGAGCTGTCCCTGTGCTGTCCCCTCATGCCAGGGGCCACCAAAATGTCTGGTGAGAGCCCTGAAGTCTCTGGGTAAAAATGGTGCATGTGCTCTGTGTTTTAACTGATTTCAGCACAATTAATTGGGATTTTTTTTTAGTGGTCAGCCTGTAAACTCTTGGGGAAGTGGCAGAGTGTGGCTGCAGCTCGTGGGGGTGCTGAACAGTCTGTCTGGCACCTGCTTTTGGGATCATCAGGGTGTTTGGTGCTGGAAAGATGAGGTAAGGCAGGAGAAACAGGAGATCCTGCAGCGCCAACTTGGAAAACGTGAATTTTGTCAACAAGTCTGCTAAAAAAGGGTGTTGTAGCAACAAGACAGGCAACAGGCAGAGATTTCATTTTCAAATGAGAAGATAAATCTGGCTGGTGAGAGGTTTCAGTCTGAGAAGTTCTGCTTTAGCTTAAAAAGTGGCTTTAGCTCCAGGATGGGTGGCGTGGTTGGATATCCCAGATTTCCATCCACCATTCCCCCCAAACAGAGACTCCTGTGGGCACCAGAAGGAGTTGGGGTTTGGAATAATATCCTGGAGCTGAGCAGAGATTCTGTATTTGCTTTGCCTTGGACACCTTTGGTACATCCAGCAAAACCAGGCTCACATTCCTGCTGGGAAATATTCCCCTCTCTGTTTGTCCTTGCAAATACAGCCCTGCCTGGGGATGTCCTAATATTGCATCTCAGGGATCCTTCAGCATTTTGAAACCCTTGGGAAGTGACAGTGCTGCAGTGCTCCATGGACATGGCTCCAGAGCATGAGGAGCTGCTTCCTGTGGAGCTTTTTCCTGTAAAGAGACCTTGGTTGGGAGAAGAAATTACAGGAGAGCTCAGACTACAGCAAGAAATGCCCACATGCACTCGTTGCACCAAAACTGACAAGGAAAATGGGACTTTTTTAATTGCAAGAGTTAACTGCAAGCCCATAATCAAAGCAGCACTTAAAGACCATGATGAGAACGAGAAAACTGCAGTTTGGAAA
This sequence comes from Lanius collurio, assembly GCA_020086605.1. Lineage (NCBI taxonomy): Eukaryota > Metazoa > Chordata > Aves > Passeriformes > Laniidae > Lanius > Lanius collurio. The sequence goes on along the minus strand of JACBWW010000031.1, from coordinate 6,731,581 downwards.
AGAATTTGAAAAGCAAATGTACAAAAGCAAACCAAATTTAAAGCCTCTTTCATCAATAGGTTGGGTTTTTTTTTATAAAGATTTTTTGTTATTGTTTGTTTGTTTGATGGGATTGATGGTTCTCTTGGGCCAGGTAGATTAAACAGGAGCAGTGAACCTGGAAGTGCTGGGTGAATGGTTGAGCTCAGTGGTCTTGGAGGTCTTTTCCAACCTCAACAATTCCATGATTCTGTGATGAATTCTGTGATTCTGAGGGCAGACAGGCAGTGCAGCTTCCTGGCTCTGCTCCTGCAGCATCTCATCCCCCCAGTCTGACACCCCGTGTAGAGGTGGATGTTCAGAGGGAGCAGGAGACATCTTCACCTCTATTTTTTGCTGTAAATCCTTTGTGTTTGGGATGGGATGCTCTCCCATGGCTTTAGCTCCAGGGTGTGGCTGCTGTGCCACATTTTTTGCTCATCCAGATGTTTTTTTGGTGCTGGATCTGGTGACCAGGCCTGTTCCTGGGAGCATCCCCACAGCTGCCCTCAGCCTGTGGCAATGTGAGGGAGTTTGACCCTGGAACAGGACTGGGAAAGGATCTCCCTGGAGATTCTGTTTGCATCTGGCTTGCTGTAAACAATTTCATGGAGTTTCCAGCAAGGCCAAACAGGCAGGAGGGGCTGTGCTTCCATAGAAATGTCTTAATAACCAGTGAAAGGCTTTGCTAGAGGCATGGCAGGAAAATAGAGACTGCAAACATCCCTGAATAATCCAGACTACAGGTTCTATAGGGAAAAATCTGGCCAGGTAAAACAGTTATGAGCCAATATTGCCTTGGACTAATTAAACCAGGAGTTCTTGGCTTGCTCCTGCTCCCTGCACCTCGGTGGTGGCTGTGATAATATTTGGCTTGTTCCAGCAGTGTAAATGACAACAGGACTGGGTGACAGGAAAGCTGGACTTTGGATGATGCAAATCCCTGGGAGGTTTGTAGCAGAGAGGTCTAAGCCTTCATCCCTCCCTGGGGTCTGGGGTTGTTGGACAGGTGAGGGTTTGATTTCACTTTCCAGGGGGACTTGTCCTGTGCCCACAGCTGGAGCCAGGGGGGTTGTGATGCCTTTTCCTGGTACTGTTGTGGAATTCTTGGTCATATTCCTCCCAAGTTTACCTACAGCTAAATTATTAGTTGCTGTTTTAATTTCCTTTCTAATAAAAGAAGAGCAAACATCTCATTTCCCTAGGCTGGCATGAGATCCAGAGTGGGCAGCTTCATCTGTTGGGATTGTTCTGGCTACAATCTGAGAATTAGCATTAAAATGCTGGAATGCAGCACATTCAGAGCCTTCTCTGTGGAGGGAGCCAAGCGTGGCTGAGCTGATGTTCCCAGGGTGTCCCAAGCTCCCTGTGGATCTGGGAGCAGGGGGCAGATCCCAGCTCTGGTGGTGGTGAGCCCAGCTGGCTGTGCAGGGGCTGCTCGAGTGGGAGAGTCCTTTGGGGTCTGCAGACAGCAGCACAGGAGATCTGTCAGGAGTTTTGGAGTTCTCTGGCTTGGAGCTGTCCTACAGGTGCCAGCTGTGTCTGTTTGGGCAAACGTTAAGATGGTTTTGTTGGAAAATTTTCTTGGTACTTAGAGAAAGTTGGGATCTCTGGGCTCTGTTCCCTGGAAGTGTTGATTCTGTTCCCTGGAAGTGTCCAAGGCCAGGTTGGACAGGGCTTGGAGCAACCTGGGATAGTGGAAGGTGGAATGAGATGAGCTTTAAGGTCCCTTCCAACCCAAACCATTCCAGGATTCCAAGACATCCCTTGTTTTCTGTTACAAGGCCATGTCTGTCTGTCTGTCTGTCTGTTTTCTACCTCCTGGGCTGGTGTTTGTGTTTGTCACATGCCAGGTGAGTGCCCTCATTGCAGTGCCCTTTCCACATCCAGTCCTTCAGACTTCCTTGATTTATTTTTAGTGTTACAACCTGTCAACACAGTGATTTTTTTTTTTTTTTTTTTTTACTTTTAATGAGTAATTTTCCACTAAACTGTGTCTCTTGGAAGGTGTTTTGCTTGTGCCTTGAGCATGCAGGTGGTTTGTGCAGCTTTGGCACTGAAATGCCTGGTCAGAGCCGGGTCCTGCTGTCCTGGATGCTCCCCAGGCCCTGGGCAGGCAGATGGTCACTGCCCTGGCTGGAGTCACTGCCCTGGCTGGAGTCACTGCCCTGGCTGGAGTCACTGCCCTGGCTGGAGTCACTGCAGGCATCATGTCAATATATTAAAATTTCAAACAAATATTTCAATGTTCTGCTTATATTGGGATATTTCCTGATTGAATCAGAAGCTGGTAAAGACATAACTCTGCATGTTGATTCTCAGGTGTATTTGGGGGAGGGGCAGGGGTGGTTTAAAATCCTGATCCCACCAGTGCTGGCACGAGTGTACATTTAATATCTGTGTGTCATCATTTTCTGGGAGATCAGTTGGATGTGTGAGAGAGAAGTGCTGTGCCCTGCTGACAGAGGAAGCTCAGCCTGCCTGGGTGAGGGTCAGGAGCCATCTGGACAAGGGTGGCTCAGCCGGCTGGGAGAGCCAAATTTCAGGGAATCCCTGAGGGCCCCAAGATGTGAACCCAAGCCCTTCTAGGGCTGCTCCCAGGGGTGGTCAGGGTTGGCTCCTGGGCTGGGCAGGCTTCCAGAATATCTTTGGTGACGTGGAATTGCAGGTGGAGGAAAAGGGGCACCTCTGGGGAGCAGCTGGGCACTGGTGGACACGAGGCATGTGGTGCTTCCCATCCCTGATCCACCCCTGCAGCCAAGATCGAGGGATGTGTGGGAGAGAGAGGCTCCTCTCCTCTTGCTGGGACTGGCTCTCTCCCCTTTTTTGTTGCTAACATAAAAAATTGCTGGAGCAGGAGCCCTGAGCGAGGATTGCAGCTGCCCCTTCCCTGGTGCCCAGCACTGGGCACTGGGACAGGGGCAAAACTGGGGGTGGGAGGTGAGGAGTGAAGGAGCACTGGGAGGTGCCCTGACCAAGGACAGCTGCGATTTTGGGACACAACAAAGCACTGGGGTGGAAGATGGAGCTTTCTCGTGGTCCCCGGGGTGTTCCTGCAGGTGGAGTCGCTGCTCTGAGCATGGGATGTGGGAGGTGCAGGAGCTGGATCAGGCTGTGCCAGGAGGAATTTCCCAGCGCTCTGAGCCACCTCCAGTGCCGAGTTCCCCATCTCGGTGGCATTCCTTGCTGTGAGCTCCTGACTCAGTACCAGCTCATCTGAGCTGCTGGCAGCCAGGGAGGTCTCAGTGCTCCCTTAGTCACCGAGCAGGGAGCAGTGCTGGGTTCTCACCTGATGGCTCTGACACAGAGCAGCTCTTGGCTCGGTGAGGACTCTTAATCCACACTCAGGGTTTCCTTTATTGAGCTGTCAGCTGTGCATAACTTTGATTATACCTTGCAAAGGGGATTAATTCCCCAAATGATGCCATTAAAGGTCTCTCATTCATGCAAAGTTTGCTTGGCCAAGTCTTGACCTGCTGTATTTCCCTCCTCTCTGCCCTCAGGGAGAACATCTTGCTAAGCAGAGCTTCCTTCACACCCTCAGCTCTGCACTGGGAACACTTTCCCCTGTGTTTTCCAAAACCAAGATGTTACAGAGGCACTGGAAGATGAGATCCAGGCATGCTGGCAGCTGTGTTTGAAAGGAAAAGTGGTTGGGAACTGAATGTTTAAGGAGCAAAGATTCAGCTGGCCTTTGGCTGGTTGCAGCAGGATTAGGGAGAGTGACAGCTGGGGATGGAAGTCACTACCCTGCTGCCAGACCTGGACCTGCCAGGTCTGACCTCCCATCTGCTCCCTGCAAAAAATTACCCTCCTAATTTATGTGGGGTCCTGTTTGTTTTTGTCTCCTAATCGTGCCCCTGATGAGCACTGAGTGACAGCTTCCCCTGCATCAGCTGAGTGCCAGTTGTGAGTCAGAGAGGGCAGAGCTGCTGGCACTGCTGTGCAGATGGAATTCCTGGGCACAGCTGGTGCCAGGTGATCACTGAATTAGGCATTGATGGATAGTTGCAGTCATTTGGGACAGCTGTGTCACAGGAAATTTGTCAAACAAAATGAGAGAATAGAACAATGCTGTGAAAGCCTTAAATCTGAGATTTGGCTGCCTTTATGAGATGACTTTTATCTAAATGGTGCTCAGTGCCCTCAGTTAATTCTCAGCTCATCATTTTCCTACTGTGAAGTTTCTCAAAAATGAAGCAACCCTTTTTTTTATACCTGACTTTTTGAAATAGCTGGTGATGCTCAGCAGGCAGAGCTGCATCCTCCATGAGACCTCCTGTGCTGTTGGGATAACTTGGGAGCAGAGGAGGTTCCTGTGCACTCACCCCACTGCAGATCTCCTCACTCTGGTGCATGGCTGAAATCCCATATTTTCCCTGACTGCCTCTGTCCTGCAGGTGAAGCAGATCATGGAGGAGGCTGTGACGAGGAAATTCGTGCATGAGGACAGCAGCCACATCATCTCCTTCTGTGGTGAGTCTGCAATGCTGGCCTGGATTGGGGCTTTTGGTGCTGGGCACTCCCTGCCCGGGCTGTGCCATGTGCCATTCCTGGGAACCAGCCATTCCTGGGAACATGGTCCAGCTGCAGGACCCTGGGATTGGGAAGTGGGGAGTGCCAGAGGATGGATTGTTCTGGCAGAGGTCGGAGTCCCCGAGGTCTTTGTGCTTAAAATATGCAGGGATATGTCAAAAGAGGGAGGGGTGCTGGCACTGTGTGCAGCCATTGAGGAAGGACTAGAAATAATATTTTATTTTTAAATTCCTCTGAGAATTCATTCAACTGAAAGTCTGTCAAGTCCAAATCTTTCTTTGTTGTTATGGACTAAGAGTTTATGGAAAGGAGCCTGGAAGCTGGGCTTTCTCCTTCCCTCCTGGGCCCTCACATCAAAGACACTCAGCAGCCTGTTCCCTCTGTGTGGCATCGAAAGAGCAGAGCAGACTTCCAGGTGTGACTCATTCCCTGCTTTTCTGTGCAGCACGAGGCTTCTCAGCCTGGGATTATTTATAGGCTCCTACAGCAGGGAGCTGAGGCATCCAGGCACGAAGGTCTCCTTGCTCCCTTCTGGCCTCTTCAGATGCTGCTGCCCTTTTTCCCTGGCTCCCAGTGTCCCCCTCCTGCTCCGTCTGTTCCTCTCACTGGAATGGTTCATGCACCTTCCTCGGTGTTGTGTCTCTCCAGGAGCTGGGTGAGCTTATAAATAACCTCTTTTCCTGCCGAGCAGAGTGTGCTGCAAGCCTGGCTCTGGCTGCCAGAGCTGCCCTTTTCCCTGGAGAGAGCTGCCTTCCCAGCAGAGCCCTCCTCGCAGAGCCCTCTGCGCGGCCGGCGTAGCGCAAACCCCTCGGGATGGAGCCGGTGGTCTGGCAGGGAAGGGCAGCAGCCCCCGTGGTGCTCTGAGGGGGGTTTGGAGCAGACAAACACGAGCTGGCATCTGTCACATCCAGGCTGCCCTGGGAGGCTGATGGGGAGCTGGTGGTGGGGCTGTGGGAGCACAGGGCTGGGTGTCCATGGCAGCCAAGGCTGCTCAGCCCGAGGGGTTTGAATCCTGTCAGAGCTTTGGGCAGCTCAGGAGTATCTTCAGCCTTTTGCCAGCAGTCAGAGCTCCCCCCTCACCTGGGTGTAGCTGAATGGGGCCCCTGCACCATGTGGCTATGCTGTAGATTATGTCCTGAGGGACGAGGAGAATCTCTTCAGTGTTTGCAGTGGTGACACAACTGAGCTCCAAAACTCATCTGATTTAAAAATCCTGCCATTGCCTCTGGATTTAGTAGAGCATGGGGAGAGTTTTTCCTGTGGAAGCTGCACATTTCCCTGTAGTTCTGCCAGCAGGAGTGGTGTTTTGCATAGGTTCAGGTGTGGCACTGGGAGCAGATGCTGCTGACAGCTCTGTCTCGATGCCATGTGCCAGAGGCCATTCAGGAGTTGGGATTTCTCACTGCCTGGCAGGAGCTGGGATGTGCTGCCTGTGACCTGATCACAGTGGGAGTACCAGTGCTCCCATTTGTCTGCTGGGAATTTGGAATGGAACTGGTGGCACTGGGAGCTCATGGAGGTTCTCTCTCATGAATGCAGCTGGGCAGGAGCAGCCCTGGCTGCTCACCCACCGTGGTACCCGAGCTTTCAGGACCTGCCTGAGCTGGCCACTCTAAATGGGCCCCTCTGGGTGCAGTCCCAGGCAGGTGGGTCTGTTTGTCACTTGTATTTCAGCCACGGAGCACGAGAAAAATGAGAGATGTTGCATCTTCTGGCAAAGCCATGGCGCAGTTTGGGTTTTATCTTATTTGCAGCTGCACATAATCCCGGGGCAGGTGAAGCCCTCTGGGCTTTGGGAGGCCTTGTGAAGGGCCTGGTTTCAAAGCCAGGTGTCCATGCAGTGTCTCTGCCTGGCTGCTGGGGGTCAGCAGGGCTGGGCTGGCCCAAATCTGTTGTTCTGCCAGCACAGGCCGTGTCTCACCAGCCCTCAGATGCTGCTGCTCGGCACCAAGCTCAGGCACAGCACGGAGCAGGGCAGGATAATGAGCCTCTCACAGCCTGGGAGCTGCTTGGAATGTCTTTTTCTGTGTCTCCATGGAGCTGTTCAGCTGCAGGGAAGTGTGCCCTTCCAGGCAGGAGGTGAAGCAGCATCTGGTGGGCTCGGCTCGGCAGCGCCGGCTTCCTGGGGAGGAGGGAGAAGAAATTCATTGTCAGACCTGGATCAAGGGCCTGAGGACTGTGGATCCATGTGATTTTCCAGTGCTTTGATCAGTCTGTTTAATCAGTCTGTGTTTGGCACTAGACATCCATCCTGAGCCTTCCCAGGGGACTTTGGGAACGAGCTGCCGGCAGAGCCCGTGCGTGTGGAGGCATCGCCGGCTCCCGGGATCCCTGCTCACCATGGCAGGACAGGGATGGTGTCTGGGGCTGTCTGGGCACTCAGTGGGGTTTGATGAGTGCCTTTGGGCAGAGTCCAGGACACAGAGTCAGGCAAAGCCTTCCACAGGGACTTCCCCGTGTCCCTGAGTGCTGACAGAGTCACTGCTGAGCCAGAAGGGTCCCCAAAGCCAGACTGAGCTGCTGGCATTGCCCATGGGTTATCCTCAGGTTCTTTGTCCCTTTCAGTTTTTCAGAAAAATGTTTGTATGGACACAGATTTTTTGGGGAAAACTGCCACATTTCCCATGCTGCTTTAGAAACTCTCAGTGTGCCTGTCCTTGCTCCTGAGCTTTCTCCTCCTCACTCGCACCATCCCAGCACAGGGAGTGAAACCTCCTGTTCCAGCCATTCCCATCCCTCAGATTGGGCCGAAGGGAAAACATCAGGGAAAGGCTGGTTTCTCCACAATCCATGTCAAACCCACAAGGAGAGTGCCAGCCTGTTTGCCCAGCACAGCAATTACCCTGCCTGGAGAAGCTGTGATGTTTGCTGTTAATTCCCATTTGTGATGGGGTTAGAATTTCCTGAAGACAAGGTGGGGATGTCTCTGCCTTCAAATTTACTGTCTGAGGAGTTTTAGCAGCTTGTGGCTGCCCCATCCCTGGAAGTATTCAAGGCCAGGCTGGATGGGACTTAGAGCAACCTGGTCTAGTGGGGAAGTGTTCTGATGAACAGACCCTTTCCTGATTCCCTGTAGCCCCTTCAGATCCTGGAAGGTGCTGTGAGGTCTCCACACAACTTTCTGTTCCCCAGGCTGATCAGCCCCAACTCTCTCAGCCTGACTCCACAGGGAAGGTGCTCCAGTGATGCTGAGGTTGGGTAGAGCGTGGTGCTAATAATTGTCTGTTCCATTGATGGGCCAAAAGAGTTGGACTCGATGATCCCTGTTGGGTCCTTCCAGCTGGGAATTTTGTGATGCTGAGGCCTGTGCTCTGCTGCAGCTGCCGTGGAATGCTGTGTGCTGTTCGGGCTGAAGCGGAGGGCGGCCGGGTTCCTGCGCAGCAACAAGATCGCAGCGCTGTTCATGAAGGTGGGCAAGAGCTTCCCCCTGGCAGAGGAGCTCTGCAGGAAGGTGCAGGACCTGGAGCAGCTCATTGAGAATGCGTAAGGCACTGGCGTGGCTGCCAATCCTCTCTGCTCACTCAGGTTTTGGGCTGGGAGGTGTGGTTTGGGTCCATCTTGAGCCTCGATGGGAGGAATTGCTCCTTCAGTCTTGTCCTGGGTTTTTTATATCTTGACCAAACTGGTTGCTGTTCTAGGAGACTTGAGTTGTGGTTTAAGGAGGGGTGGACAAGTCCTAACTCACTCTGTGCCTGCTCTGGTGCTTCAGGGACACCTGAGCATGTTGCTGCTGAGCTGTCACAGTTTATGGACCAGTTCACCAAGCCAGCTGGAACCACCTTTGGTCTGTCTCAGTGTGCAGGGCTTGAACCTGCAGTAATTCAGCTGCTGTTTGGGAGAGGATTACTCATCCTTGGACAATTAGCAGGGAGATGGATGGAGCAGCTACCTGCGGGCAGGAATTTTAAGCTGTCCTAAGATGAGCTGCTCTGCCTGTGAGCTCAGCCATGGAAAGATGTGTGGGCTAGAGGACTCTGCTGAGGGAGAGCAGAGTTCTGGGGTGTCTTTGCAGCGGGGAACGGATTTAGTGAAGTCTGGTTTCAAATGCAGATGTGGCCCCTCTGCAGCAGGGGGTGGGACAGACACAGGGAGCCCCTCCAGAGCTCTGTCCCAGGCAGTTCTCTGGGATTCCCCATCACCACAGGCAACACCCCCAAACCCCTGGTGGCAGGAGTGCCCTGGGCTCCCTCAGAGTTCAGGGATGAGCCTGTGGTGTTGTTGTCTCTTGTCTTGTACCTCTAAAGGCGGAACCAAGCCCAGGGTGTCCCGGAGAACACACGCAAGGTGCCGAAGCTGCCCAACCTGTCTCCTCAGGCCATCAAGCACCTCTGGATCCGCACGGCCCTCTTCGAGAAGGTCCTGGATAAAATCGTGCACTACCTGGTGGAGAACAGCAGGTGAGTGCTGGCACAGGCCACCCATGTCCGGATCACTGCCAGCACCCAGCCCTTCATGGCACTGGGGGTGTTGTCGGCTGAGGAGCGCCAGGATCCGTGTGGGCCAGGGAAGTCCCTGGATGGCACAGGCCAGATCTGTCACTCCTTACCCATCATGGGGACTCTGATGGATGCCCTGCTGCTGGTGACTACTCCCTAAAATACAGACAGGCCATGCCAGCCTTGGTGATGGCTGGGCTGTCAGGGCTGCATTGCCCTTGTCTTCTGGGATCTGCTTGCTGAGGTGTCCTGGGTGGGTCTCCAGTCCCAGGCAGGTTTGTTAGGGGATTGTGATGTGCTGCAGGAGGGTGGCTGTTCCCCAGGAATTTCTCAGCTGGCAGAAACAGCCTGTTTAGGGCTTCTTACCCTCTCCCTATCAAGGGGAGATAGAGAAAGCAAAGGGCATGACGGGGATTTAAACCCACTGTCTATAACTTTGGAGTGCTCCAGCATCCTGCTGTCCTTTATTTCTTCTAGTAAGTACTATGAGAAGGAAGCTCTCCTGATGGATCCTGTGGATGGGCCAATTCTTGCATCTTTATTGGGTAACACTTTCCCTACTTGCTTTCCAAACCCATGCTCCCAAATCTGTGATCTGCGGATCCGGGAAGCGACTGCAGCCATGGGATCAGGGATGACTCCCTTACATTTGGGATGTTCCTCTCCACAGTGGGGCCCTGTGCACTGGAGTACACAAAGATGAAGACTGCTGACCACTTCTGGACAGACCCCTCTGCGGATGAGCTGGTCCAGAGGCACCGGATCCACAGCTCCCACTGCCGCCAGGACTCGCCCACCAAGCGCCCAGCACTCTGCGTGAGTGGGGGATAAACCTCTGTGTGCTCCTCCCAGAGCCACAGGATCTGGGTTCCCTTTGCTTGGAAAGGCCTGTGGAGCCCTCTGATGAGGGAAGTCTTTGAGGCAGAGGTGCTGGGAGCATGGTCCGTGGGGAGCACTGGCGTGCCAGCCCCTCATGGCGCTGCATCCCAGGGTCTGTGTCCCTTGGGAGCATCCTGTGTGAACAGAAAGCTGAATCTGCTTTGTGCATTGCAAACAAAACTCACTCCTGGGGCTTCCTTGAGCTTGGACAGAACCAGGAATCATCTTAGAAGACCCTGAGGGAAAGATTTCTAGTAGTGATTCTATTAAGTGTACAAGTGGGGAGGGAATGAGGTTCAAGAGAAGCTTTTGGGAAGCCAGAGGGTGTCTGTGCTCACCTCAGGTTTTGTGGGTGTGTCTCTTGCAGATTCAGAAAAGACATTCCAGTGGCAGCATGGATGACAGGCTGTCCCTGTCTGCCAGGGACTACGTGGAGTCCCTGCACCAGAATTCCCGAGCCACGCTCCTGTACGGCAAGAACAACGTCCTGGTGCAGCCGGTGAGTTCCTGCTGGGAAACCTGGCCTTTGAAACCCTGCTCTGGTCCCCAGCACCTCATTCTATCCCAAATTGCTTCTGGATGGAGAAAAGCACATTTTTAATCTGTGAGGACAGTGAGTGGACTGTTTGTGGAGGTCCTGGTGATATGGATCCTCCCAGTGGGGTGGAAGAGCTCTGCTTCAGTCTGAGGAGAAACAGGCTCCTCTCCCTGCCCATTCTTTACCACAAAACTCCCTCTCCTGTCCCTTCCTGCTTTTTGCAGTCAAATAAACGAAGTGCAAACTGCTTTTAGGTGGAGCTGTTAAGTTTTCCTTGCTGGGCAGTTGCTCTCAGCCCTTTTCCAAGGCAGTGAGGTATCCTGGAGTCTCTGCTAGGAGGTTTTCCAGGAACACAGTGGCTTTCTCCCTGTTTGTGACTGGGTGGGCAGAGCTGTGTGAGGGCCCAGGACTGGCCTCCAGGGCTTTGTGCTTCTGGCATCTTCCAGCTCATCCTGTCCCTGTGTTTCTTTTCCCAAGCGAGATGACATGGAGGCAATCCCGGGATATCTGTCCCTTCACCAGACTGCTGACATCATGGCACTGAAGTGGACCCCCAACCAGCTGATGAACGGCTCTGTGGGGGACCTGGACTACGAGAAGAGGTGACTGGCTCTTGAGTGTGCTGGGGCAGGGCGGGGAAAGCTCCCCTGGGTCAGAGTTTGAATCTGGTGTGCAAAGCCATCGGTGTTTTCCCAGAGCAAAATCACCATCCTTGAGCCTGGAATGGGAAGGAGCTGGGAGAGGGTGGCAGGGGGTGAGGTGTCTCTGCTGGGCAGTGCTCAAGGGAGAGTGGGGCTTGTTCCAAAACGAACAGAGGGGTTTCATTTATTGCCCTGAGGGATTTTCTGAGGGGAACACCTTCCTCTCCCTCCCAGGGCACAGTGCTCCCAGGTTTGTCCTGGCTGTTGTCATCTGGGGACGTGAGGAGCTCATGGGCAGGGAAGAGAATCTGTGGGAGGGAGCAGGAGCAGTTCCCTGAGGATCGGGCTCAGTGACAGCGTGTGCTGTTTGGTGGTGCTGTTCTGGTGATCCCGGTGCAGATATTCAGAGTTCCTTGGATTTATCTGAGTCCCTGGAGCTCGTTCCTCCTGAAGTCTGCACCCTTGGCTTGGCAGGCAGTGTGGTCATGCCCTTCTCTTCTGGTCTTACAGAATCATGCCAGGTCCCAGTTTGCCTGAGAAACAAAGTCCCTTTCCAGCAGCAGATGCTCCAGGAAAGTGGAAGTGTTTAGGACACTGATGCTTGACCTAGAGTTGGGATCTTCTTCAGCAAAATTTGGTCTCAGTTCTGTTCATTGCCAGTTGTAGTTTTTTGGGTTTTGTTTACCTGTGTTCTTTTCATCTCCCCTTTCTTCTTGGCCCCTGGGCCATTCAGTTGTGCCTGGTACCCTCCCCTAAAATCTGTTTTCATCTCTACACTCCTTTTCTAAGTTCTTGCCTTGGGCATCAGCCTAAGCTCTAAAAATTTCCCAGTGTCAAGACGTGACCAAGGAAGAGAGGAGGCAGATGGCACAGTGAGTATGACTGTACAAGGAGTGACTCTTGCACACCTTCCTGTCCTTCACTGCCTTCACGAGCTGTTTTTAATGTTATTTGAGCACTATTTTTGTGAAGTGGCAGGTGCTGCTCAGAATCTGGAAGTTTGCTTGGTTGCAAAGAAGTGGGATGTGACTGACACCCTCAAACAGCAGCACTGGGCTGAATGAAGGCCTGCCCTGTCTGGTGGCCACCAGCTCTCCAGCATGTTCTAGATTTGCTCAGACACCTCCAGGTGCCTCTGCTGAGATGGTTCTTGAACAGAAGCAGCTGAGACCAAATGTGTTGTGGGCTCTGAACAAACCCCACAAATTGTGAGGGTTTACTTCCCCTCCCCAGGGCAGAGCAGCAGCCCAGGTTTGGACCTCACTGCACATTTCCTTAGGGCTCTGAAGCTGCTCCTGGTGGATTCTTGGGGAGTGCCCAGAGTAGCCAGGATCCATGGGCACATTTTCTGTGTCTGGGAACAGTGTGAGAGTAGAGAAACCACCCAGGTGGCCCTGGCTGAGCTGAGGTGGCAGGGACTTGCTTCTGGAGGGATGTTGTCACTCATCAGGCTGGCATCACTGCTCTGGGATCTCATCCTTTCTGTGGCTTTGCCTGGTTCCAGGGTATCTGGAGCAGGATCTGGAGCTGCTGTGAGCAGCAGTAGAGCCTCTCACATCCCTGAGGCTCACAGCTCCCCTGTCCCTCTGTTCCAGCGTGTACTGGGATTATGCCATGACCATTCGCCTGGAGGAGATCGTGTATCTGCACTGTCACCAGCAAGGTAAGGCCAGAGCTGGGGCTGTGTCACCCTGGCACTTGATCCCTTACCTCTGAGGGGTGCACAGGGTTCTGCTTTGGCTCCAGGACACATGCCCAGAGCTCTGGGTGATTTTAGTGCTTCTAGGAAAGTCTTTCCCCCAGCTCCTGGCTGTGGTGCTTGGCTGGGAGTGCTCCCTGCTCTGATTTCCAAAGGGGGTGATCCCAGCAGGTTTTCTCCAGGGCCTGTCTTATCCTGGACTTAGAGAAGAACCCACACTAGGAAGAAAGTCCTTATTTTTCCATTCCCTGAGCTTCCCTGCCCTCTGCCTTTCGGCCTGTGCTGTTTCTCTCACTGATGGCTGTGTCTGCTCTCGCTGCTGCCAACAGTTGACAGTGGTGGCACGGTTGTCCTGGTGAGCCAAGACGGCATCCAGAGGCCTCCTCTGCGCTTCCCCCGTGGAGGGCACTTGCTGCAGTTCCTGTCCTGCCTGGAGAACGGCCTCCTGCCCCATGGTCAGCTGGATCCACCCCTCTGGTCACAGCGGGGAAAGGTGGGTGCCTGTTCCTGCTGGGCTTCCCGTGTGGATCCTCTGCCTGGCATTAGTGACTGCTGCCTTCTAAGTGATCCCCTCCCAGAGTTAATAAGGAAGGTGGGCTTAAATTTTTGGGGTTTGGTTTAGCTCATGGCCTCGCCCCTCTAAGCAGACTCTTCTGGAGAGCTGGGGAGGGTGGTGTGGGATGGTTCCCCATGAGGGTTTGGTTCTCTGGGCTGCACTTACACTGTGCCCAGCAGGGTTAGGGATTCACCTGCCCCTCTGGAAACTTGATCCAGAGGCTGATGCAGCCCAGGGAATGTGCAGACATGGCAAAGCATGTGGGGCAGGAGCTCAGGAAGGGAGTGGTTGGGCCTGGGGTGTCTCATGAAGGGCATGTTCTGCTCCCCCAGGGGAAGGTGTTTCCCAAACTGAGGAAGCGCAGCCCCCAGGGCTCCTCTGAGTCCGCCTCCGACAAGGAAGATGACGAAGCCACGGATTATGTTTTCAGGATCATCTACCCCGGGACACAGGCGGAGTTTGGTGAGTGCAGGGCACGCTTTGGGGGGTAGTAGGAGTGGGGACACGGTGCTGATGGGCATGGGGCAAACCAGGAGGTGGTTCCAGGGAAGGGGCTCTGGTTGTGCCAGTGCTGCCTGATCCTAAATGTCATCCCTCCTCCCTGGGAGGGTGGGGAGGCCCTGGCTCAGGTTCCTCAGAGAAGCTGTGGCTGCTCCATCCCTGGAAGTGTCCAAGGCCAGGCTGGATGGAGCTTGGAGTAATCTGGGATAGTGGGAGGTGTCCCTGCCCATCAGCTCTAAGTTCCCTTCCAACCCCAATCATTCCATGATTCTGTGTTTTTTTTAATTCTAACCTTCCACTTTCTACAGAGTGCTTTGTTTCTGCAGCTGCACAACAGTGTCAGTGGTCAGAAAAAACCTCTCTTACACAAAATTTAAGTAAAAAAAAAAATCCCCTTGGTCACTTGGGGGCCACCTTGTGCCATCACAAGCCCCCAGGGCTGATTCCTCTCTTGCAGTCCCCAGGCTGCATTTAATCCAGTGATGTTCTGTTAAGTGTGGCTTCTGCAGCACAAAGGAGAGGTCACAGCACCCTGCTCTAGGTGCTGCCAGGCTGCACCCACCTGTCTTCAGTCCCTAACTCAAGGGAGGGGATGCTGCTGGGTTCTCCAAACCAAAAATGGGTGGTGATGAATGATCTGAGCCTGGCTGAAATGTCTGTACATTTGTCCTCACTCTTCGCCAAGAGTGATCTTCTGGGGACATCATGGGTGACTTTATAAGGGGGAAAACATGAGTTTTAGGTAGAGGACTTGTGGAGTGTGTGTTAAAAAAGCTCTGAAATCTGATGGAAGCCTTTTTCCTGTATTTTGGAGGCTATGAGGGAGAAACAACATCCGCTGTGAGTGCTCCATAACGTCAGCTGAGGTTATACTTGGTTCTCCCTGCCTTCAGCTGACTAACACAATTCAGTGAGTCAGATAAAAAATGGATTAAAGCTAAACCAGCAGATAGAGATGCTCCTTTCCATGGCTGCCTTTTGATCTACCCCTTAAAATTCCGTGCTGGGGGCCACATTTTCTGGGAAGTGAATTGCTGCCATCTCCTCAGCTGGCATCATGACAGCCTGTGCTGTTCCTGTGCACCTCCCCAGCCAGGAGTGGAACTGCATCATTCTCTCTTGTCCACAGATTCTTCCTTTCTCCCCTTTCATTTGTGCCCTTGTCCTCTCTCTGTGTCTCTAGTTGCCATTAATGGTGCTTTTCACCCATTCCTTGCACCTATGACTGCTGGGAGAGGGAAGATCGTGAAGATTCCAGCTGGAAGCAAGATGGTGGTGATCCCTAAGTGGTGTCTGAGGCTCCCTGGCACATCCCGAGCTCTCCATGCTGCTCTGGGCACCTCTTGGCATCAGTGTAATGAGCTGTTGGTTGGGTCTGGTGCTCAGCTCGCCTGTGTTGTCACTTGGCAGGTCCTACAGAGCTGTCCCTGTCACCACTGACTGTCACTGACCCTTCAGCTCAGTGGGAGGGGAAGGGACTTTCACAGGAATAATTCAGTATTTTTCCTGCCAATGTCAGTTATTCCTTATCCCAAGCAGAGAGAGTCAGTGAGACCAAAGGGAGAGCGAGGCCACTCTTGCCCAGCCAGAAGATGAAATTTCTACCACAATTTAATTTCCAAGGAGGGGTAAAAAGGATTATTCCTCATGGCCTGGGCTGTGTGTGCGTGGTACCTGAGCAGGACCTGAGGCCTTTGCAGCAGCACTTTGAGTTTAAGCAGGGATTAACAAGTGACAACATGCAGAGCTCCTGCTGTCCCTCTCAACCTCCTCACCCAAGTCTTCATCTCCTGTCTTGTGATTTGGATGCTCCCTTCTTTCCCTAAACTTTGGAGGGAATCCTTTGAGATGTGGGCCTTTTCCCTCCCAGTAATCTGCTCCTCCTGGGACACCAGCTGATTTCAATCCTGTTCTCTCTCCTCTCTGCAGTCTCTGCATTGGGTGTTGGGTTTCTGCCTTGGACAGCACGGAGCAGTTTAAGATCAGCTTTCTGAATTAGCTGGTTAATTAGCAATGGTTCTCTCTCATCACTGCTCTTTGTTCCCTTTCCTTCCTCCTGAGCTCACCAGTGCTGTCCTTCCCTCTGGTGGGTCCTACTTGGTTGCTGGAGCCTCCTTGGGAAGAGTGTGGGATGCTGTTTTTACCAATCAAAGCTCTCTGTCGGGCCCCGGTAGCTCCCTGACTCCAGGCCAGTGCCAGGCTGTACCTGATGCTCCTCTCTGCCCTCCTGCAGTGCCCCAGGACCTGATGGATGCTCCAGGGGCTGTCCTGCCCCCCATGTGGCAGCCCAGCACCCGCAAATCCTCCTGCTCCTCCTGCTCCCAGAGCGGCTCCTCCGACGGCGGCCCGGCCAGTGGCTGCAGCCACGAGAGGTACAAGGACAGTGGGCACAGCAGAGCCAGGGCTCAGTGTCCAGGGACCATGGCAGGGCTGGTGGGATGTGGCTGAGGTGAGGCTTGTCCCTGCATCTGGGACATCTCAGCTGCTCTGTGGCCTGGCAGTGGGAATTGCCGCTCTGGACCTGGGCAGCATCCCTGGTGAATCTCTGCAGGCAAAGCTGGATCAGTGGGACCAAAGCCAGGCTGAGGGGATGCACAGGAGCATTTCCTCCCCTCACATGCTGTTGGTTTTTGTTGGCAGAGCTCCACTGAAGCTGCTGTGTGACAACATGAAGTACCAGATCCTGTCCCGGGCCTTCTATGGATGTGAGTACTTGTCACCTCCCTGCTGCCTTGGGATGTGTGATGGGATAAGGGATGAGATATCCTGGGCTCTGGGCTGGGAGTGGTGCTGGGGCAGCTGGCAGTGGCCAGGGGAACTGGGACCAGTCTGCTGCCCGTGCTCAGGGTGGGCAGCAAACAGCTCTGACCCTCAGCCTGGAGCCCCATGAGCAGCAGCACTGGGCCTGCAGGATGAGGGACCTGTCCCCGGAGATTCCCTGCTCCGAGGGCTGGCTATGGCTGCAGAGGGTCTCCCCCAGGGACCAGCCTCACCAGAGCTTTCTCCTGCTCTTCGTCCTCATTTTCCCTGGAGTTCCACAGCTGAAGGTGTGGTGTTCCTGCTGCAGGGCTGGCCTATTGCAGACACCTGTCCACGGTGAGAACCCACCTGTCGGCGCTGGTGAACCACAACATCGTGTCCCCTGATGTCCCCTGCAGTGCCAGCGCGGGGCTCACCGTGGACATCTGGCACAGATACCTGCAGGACAGCTCGGTAGGGCCATGGCCTGGGGACACACCAGCTCTGCTGGGCTCAGAGAGCCCAGGGTGGTGTCACTGAAGTGGGTGTAGCACGGGGAGGTGGTCAAACATGTCAACAAGTTCCTCAGGGAGGGAAGTCAGCCAGGCTGCACAGAGCCTGAGGCTCCTAATCCTTGGCATGTGGGAGCTGGGGAGTGAACACTGCTCTCCTTAAAGTGCTTCTGCTCAGAGCCTGCCTGCAGCAGTGTCTGTCACCCAGGTTCTGCTGTCCTGAGTGGGGTCCTGATGTGCTGCCAGGTCAGAGGCACAGCAATGGCCCTCAGTGACTTTTGTGGGCCACTCTTTGGTGTGGGGAGCTGAAATGTCCACCCACAGCAGCCTCTGGCTCTACTTAAGCCCAGGCAGGGGTCTGAGGGATCATCTATAGCGGGTGGGCAGCAGGGCTAGGGGTGGTGGAAGGGTGGCACAGCCATGCTGGGGACACTTTTACATCCAATGTGCTGGCTGTGTCTGTGCCCTGACCCCAGGCTCTTCCCACAGAGTTACGAGGACCAGGAGCTGCTGCGGTTGATCTACTACGGCGGGATCCAGCACGAGATCAGGAAGGCTGTGTGGCCCTTCCTGCTGGGCCATTACCAGTTTGGGATGACAGAGGCAGAGAGGAAGGAGGTTGGTGAGAGTGTGCTGCCAGCTCAGCAGCCTGGTGTGTCCACTAGTATGCCCTGGTCCTGCCCAGTGGAAGGGGGCTGTTTGCAGAGCCCACTGGGCCTCATGTCCACTCTGGACTGGGCTGTAGGTTGGAGTGGGACAAACACTTGGATCACAGCAGGAATTGATAGGGCTAAGCTTGTTGCTGGCCTGTGCAGCTCCTCATATTCAGTGCCTTGTGCCCCTTGGGAGGGCAGGGAGGAGATGGATGGGCATTTTTCCATCCAAATTTTGGCCACGTTTTGTGGGTCAGGCACTGTGCAGGGTAAGGGTGTCCCACCCAGCCACAGTTCACACGAATATGCACGCCCCTGTGTGGGGCTGTTTGGGGCAGAGGAAGGGCTGGTTTGGGGCTCTCCAGGGACAGCCATTCCCAGCCCCTGTCCCACTGTGTCCCAGGCTGACGAGCAGACCCGGGCATGCTACGAGCACACGATGGCAGAGTGGCTGGGCTGCGAGGCCATCGTCCGGCAGCGCGAGAAGGAGTCCCACGCCGCAGCCCTGGCCAAGTGCTCCTCGGGGGCCAGCCTGGACTCCCACATCCAGAGGATGATGCACAGGGATTCGACCATCAGCAACGAGGTGAGGGTGTGGGGGGCTTGGGCAATGCCCACCTGGAGTCCATGTGGGATGGAGACACAGATCCTGCCCACCCTCCTTCCCTGACCGGTGCCCACCCGTGTGTCTTGGCCCTTACTGTAGTGTGTGGAAGTGAGTTACTCATGGGGCACATCAGGGTTAGCTCCATGGAAGATGGTTTCAGGTAGGGGTGGGGAGGAAGGCCATGTTCCTGGCACTGAGGGGCTGAGAAGCAGGGCACTGGGCTTCATGGCTCCCTTTCCCAGCATGGAAGAAGCCTCACTACATCTTCAGTACACTGTGTCATCCATGGGGACACCCAGCACTGTGGGACTGGCTTTTAGCAATGCAGGGAGGAATGAGATCTGCAGCCCAAACCAAAGGGTGTGGAGGGAAAAGCCTGTGAAAGTGAATGCAGCCCTGGGAACAGAATCCAGGGAGTGTTTCTATGAGAGTTTTGTCCTTGGAGGAGAAGAACCCAGCATGGCAGAGCATTCCCTGACCTCAGGCTGCTGGCCCAGAGGTGAGAGGAGGTGAGCACTGGAGACTTGATCTGCTTCCCTCTGGGAAGTTTGTGTGGGTGCTTTGGGAAAGAGATGAACTCAGCTCCAGTCCTGCAGGCTACGTGTGTGCCCCGAGAGGGAGAGATGCAGGGAAGGCAGGTCTGAGCCAGGGGCAGGGTGGAACTGGATGATGCAGCTCTCAGGGTGAGCAGAGGCACTGCTCCATTGGCTGAAGCTCTGGGAATCATTCCCATCCCCTCAGCATCTCCACTGTGGCTCTTCCTTTGTACCCACGTGTGCCTGTTCTGGAAACAGCACTGGGAAGGGAGCTGGCAGAGTGAACACCAGCAAAGTTTCCCCCTTTTCCCATCTCAACTTGAAATTTCCTGTTTTAAGTGCTCCCATAGCAGTGGAGGAAAACTGTCGCCCTTCCTCTCTCCACCAGAGCCCTGCCCAGCAAACACCCACAATACAAGGGTGGGGACAGCTGCTGTTCTGAATGTGCTGTATTTTCTTAAAATCCTATTGTTTGTGTGTGATGTCATGGCTGTGCTCTGCACCTCTGCTCAGTTTATGGGGAGGACTTGCTCCCATTGAGGGCTGGTTGCTCAGAGTGACTCCACGGAGCTGAGCATGGAGCTGGTGCCTGCAAAGCCCAGCCCTTCCCTCTGTGCTTCAGCTGGAAACCAGAACAGGGTGCTCGTGACTTTGAGAGGAGCTGCTTCCACTGAGTCTGGCTTGAAACATCAATATTTGTCCTTGAAGAAAAGGAAAAAAGCATGAATATGCTTGGAGGGACTGTTTTATAGCCTGACTTCATCGTTTATGTAAACTCAGCTGGGCTGAGCTACATTGCTGCCAAATTAGGACAGAGATTTGTAGAAATTTGCACGCCAGGGAGGCAGTGTGACCTCTGTGCAGGCCAGAGGAAAGCAAGCAGCTCCTTCAGACCCAAGTCACAGCACCTGAACAAGTGCACTGGCTTTGTCACCTTCCCAGCAGTGTCAGGGGCTGAAGCAGAGCACTGCTCTGGGTGATACAGCAGCACTGATGTGACAGGAACATCCTCCATGGGTCAAATGTGAGAATTTACTGGATGCATTTTCTGCTTGTTCTTCACCTGCAGAAGTGCCACCTCTGCTTGAGCTCCCTCACCCTGACCCTTTTTCTTTTCTTTCTCACTGCCCTTTTCCCTGTTCCCTGCAGTCCTCGCAGAGCTGCAGCTCCGGCCGGCAGAACCACGCCCGGCTGCAGAGTGACTCCAGCTCCAGCACCCAGGTGAGCACCTTGTCCCTCCTTTCCTTAACCCCTTGGTCTCTGCCTTGGCTTGGGCCAACCCCTCACCACAACCAAAATGATTTCTGGCAAACAGAAGCAGTGTTGGAAGAGGTAAATGAGTCCCCAACCTGCTTTGGAGCTATTAATGTCGGAACTGTGCTCTGCTTGTGGTGTTCAGTGTTCAGCTCTGCCCTGTGGTCTCACACCCGAATGTCTGTGGCTGCTCCCTCTGTTCATGCCCAGATGTTTCACACCTGTTGAAATTTCTGCCCAGTGTATAATGCCAAGTAAAGCATAGTCCTTTGGAGCAGGGATTTGTGGGTTTGGGGCTATGCAAATGACCAAGCACTGACTCAAATCCAGGGAGAAGCTAAAGGGGGATTTTCCTTCCTTTCCACTGCTGGGGACATGGGCACTATGAGCACACAGCTCTTGGGGACATAGTGCCTGTGTTCCCAACACTTGCTGAATGCCTGGGATGTCTTCCCACTCACCCTTTGCAGGTGTTTGAATCTGTGGATGAGGTGGAACAGACTGAAGTAGATGCTCAGCTGGAAGATGGCAAACAAAGCAAGATCCCCAACGGGACAGTTCCCAATGGCACGTGCTCCCCTGATTCTGGGCACCCCTCTTCCCAAAACTTCTCCATCACATCGGGGTTCTCGGAGCGCAGCTTCAGCAACGAGGACAGTGCCCTGGAAACCACCAAATCTTCATCCAGCTCCCAGGGAAAGGCTGCTGGCTCCGATGTGCCAGCCCTGCCGGACACGGATGGTGTCCAGCAGGAGAAGCTGCAAGGCCAAGACAGCCTGGAAGGTGAATTTCCCACTGGTGGAAGTGTGGACTTTGTCCCCGTGGGTGAGGGCTCGGCTGGGCTCCTGCATGACAGTGACACCGTGGCCCTGACTGTGGTGGAGAGCTGGGCAGACAGCGAGGCTGAGAAGCAGAGCCTGGTGGAGAGCGAGGACAACCTGTCTGAGGAGCCAGAGATGGAGAGTCTGTACCCACAGCTGGCCTCTCTGACTGTCACTGATCTGACCAGCAGTGAACCAGCTGCTCTCTCCTCCACGGGTGTCACCTACTCTGTAAGTACAGACCTTTCCAGGGGGGGTTTCTTCCTGGCTGCCTTACAGGACCACAGAATCCCAGAATGGTGGGAAGGGCCCTCTGGAGATAATCCAGTCCAATCCCCTGCCAAGGGGGGGGGTGACTTGGAGCAGGTGATGCAAGAATGTGTGTCCAGGTGGGTTTGGAACATGTCCAGAAAGGGAGACTCCACGCCCTCCCTGGGCAGCTGTTCCAGGGCTCTGCCACCCCCCATAGAATGAAGTTCTTCCTCATGTTGAGGTGGAGCTTGTGTTTCAGTTTATGGCCATTGCTCCTCATCCTGTCACTGGGCACCACTGAACAGAGTCTGGCACTGTTCTTTTGGCACACAGTTTGGGGTGTTTGTATGGATTGATGGGATTCCCTCTCAGTCTTCTCCAGACTGACCAGCTCCTACAGTGTCTCTTCATGACAGAGATGCTCTAGATCCCAAATAATCTCTCTGGCCTCTGCTGCACCCTCTCTGGCAGCTCCTTGTCTTTCTTGAGCTGTGGAGCCCAGAACTGAACACCACACTCCAGATGTGCCCCACTGGGGCTGACTGGAGGGGCAGGATTTGCATTTGCCTGCAGTTGGGCAAAGAGGGGCTCCCACCTTCCACCCAAACTCTGCCCTGGTTGTTCCACTGCCCTTGTGACTCTCTCCTTGCTTTTTGCTGGAAAACAAATCAGCTCTGCTCTTGTTTTGGGCAGCCAGAGCTGCTGGACATGTACACAGTGAACCTGCACCGCATCGAGAAGGACGTGCAGCGCTGTGACCGCAACTACTGGTACTTCACCCCTGCCAACCTGGAGAAGCTCCGCAACGTCATGTGCAGGTGGGGGCTCTGGGGGGCTTCCTGGGATTCACCTGCAGGCTGGGGCCTCAGACTGTGTTGTGGTTACTGAGTTTTGCTCCTTGCCTTCCTCCCCTAAATCCCCTCATCATCCCAGTGCTGGCACCACAGCTCCAAGGACACTGCGGTTCCCAGACTGAGGTGTCCGGCTGCCCTTCCCCCATCACTGCTGTGTCCTGGGGTTTTGGCCAAGGCAGAGGCTCCCTGGGCTGCCCAGGAACCCAGTGCAGCCTGCCTGCTTTCTGAACTATGCCTGGAAAATGTTTTAATGAGGATCAGCCCACAGAGCTGTAGTGCTAATGAGAAAGTGCCTGAAGCACCAGAATGGTTTGTGCCTGCCCAAAATCCCCAGGAAAGAACCAGACCTGGGTGCATTTCTGAGTCCCTGTGACTCTGAGCTTGCTTAGTGGCACTCACAGACTCAGACCAGCTCCAGCTCAGCTGCTGCTGCACAGGCAGTGAAGGATAAAATATTCTCACTCATCTTGCAAACATGAGGAGAAGCTGCTGTTCCATCAGTGCTGTCACTTCACCCGACAGCCAGAGCTGGAGATCTCTGCTGAGATTAGACCTTGAGCACAGCACATTTTGGAAAACCAGTGGTCAGGCTGGGAAAGATCCTTCCCTTGTGCCAGCAGCAGATCTGAGTCCTCTCTGAACACATTTTGCCTTGCTACCAAATAAGGGAAGATATCCCTGCAGGGCTGGGTGCTTCCTGGGACACTGGGAATGGGGAAGGCAGGCAGGCAGTGTCTGCAGAGAGAACCAAGAGGATGAATGGAGGGAGAAGGATAAGAATGAGAGATTAACAAATTCTATCAGTCTCTGCCCTTTAGCAATGACCCTCCTGGTCTGTGCTTTCCCATTTTGCTTTTCCCTGTGCTGATTTTCCATGCAATGGCCATGGCACAGCCCTGGATTGACCCTGGATGTGGCCAAGGGTGTAGATCCAGGACTGTGCCATGTATGTCCTACCTGGGAGTCACCCCAAGAATTGAATCATTTGCAGCACAAGGATACCAGAATGAACAGATGTGATTTGCCCCAGCATCCTGGGAAGGGAGACAGGGCATGGGCAAAGGGGGTGGCAGGTGGTGACACTCAGGTCCCAGGTCACCTCTCCCCCTCTCTCACACAGCTACATCTGGCAGCACATTGAGATTGGCTACGTGCAGGGGATGTGTGACCTGCTGGCCCCTCTCCTGGTCATCCTGGATGATGGTGAGTGAGTGGCTCTGCTCTGCTTTCCCTGTCCCTGTGTGTGGGGATCTGCTGGGAGGTTGGAGGTGACCCTTTGCAGGGGAGTGCTTGGAGGTGTGGAGCAGGATCCTGTTAGTCCATGAAGCTGCCTGGCTCCCGGGAGCCCACTCTGGGGCCAGGATGGACCTGTTGGAAGGATGTTGCTGCAGCAGCAGTGCCTGTGCAGCCCAGCAGTGATGTCTCTCCTCCCTGCACAGAGGCTCTGGCTTTCAGCTGCTTCACTGAGCTGATGAAGAGGATGAACCAGAACTTCCCCCATGGAGGAGCCATGGACACCCACTTTGCCAACATGAGGTCGCTGATCCAGGTGAGGGTTCCTGGTATGGGCATGGTGGCTCCTCACACCCAAGAGGGGAAGCTGGTCCTGGAGGGGCTGAGGAGGGGTTTCAGTGCTGGGAAGGAGGAGGGACAGCAGGGGCTGTAAGGACAGCCTGGAGCAGTGTGTGCCAGGAAAGGGAGGGAGGAGCTGGGGGGAGCTGATGCAGTGGGAGAGCAGTGGGATGGAGGGAAGTAGGCAGAGGGATGGCTGGTGCCTTGTGTGTGCATTCCTGAGTTTCCTTTTGCTTTTTTTTTGACAGATTCTGGACTCTGAGCTCTTCGAGCTGATGCACCAGAATGGGGATTACACTCATTTCTACTTCTGCTACCGATGGTTTCTCCTGGACTTCAAGAGAGGTGTGTGCTGAGACCACCCAAGGGTGTGGCAGGGTCTGCTTCCAGGCTTCTCAGCAGCTTTAAACTTAACTTGGAATTCCTTTTCACTTTTCCCTGGTTTATGTCTGGCTGATTGTTCTGTCTAGATACACAACCTGTTGTTCCAGAGCTGCTGCTGAGCCTTTCCACGAGTGTGTCCTGAGGCCTGGGTCACCTGCTGCAGGGCAGAATATTTCTCCCTACAGATGACTGCTTCCAGCTGGAGCAGGTTCCTGTGGGAAGGAAGCACCCAGCACATCTCCCCAGCGCTGCTGTGAGCTCTGAGAGTCAGGGTGGGGTGAGTGGAGTGGTAACTGCTGTTCTCTGCTCACAGAGCTGGTGTATGACGACGTCTTCGCTGTCTGGGAGACCATCTGGGCTGCTGCTCACGTCTCCTCTGCTCACTACGTGCTCTTCATAGCCCTGGCCCTGGTGGAGATGTACCGGGACATCATCCTGGAGAACAACATGGATTTCACAGACATCATCAAGTTCTTCAACGGTACAGCTCGTGCTCTGTTGGGCTCAGTTTGGGGCAGCTGCTCAGGTGTGGGCAGCACGTGGACACATCTGGGCAATGCTGGAAATGTTTAACACACCCAGAGCTCTGAGGGGTCTGGTGGTGCTGAGATCCACCTGCCCTCCTCAGCAGTGGCCAACCTGGACATGTTGAAGGGAGCTGGGGGTTGGGCTGTGCTTCCTGCTGCTTTCCCCATCCCAAGGGGCTGGTTAAGGATGGCTCTCCAGAGCCAGGTGTGTCCCTGCGAGGGGAAGGCTGGGAATGTGGGCAGCAGAGCTCCGGGGATGGGGGCTGCTCAGGTGGGATCCCTCTGTCTGTGTTCCAGAAATGGCCGAGGGGAAGGCTGGGAATGTGAGGGGAAGGCTGGGAATGTGGGCAGCAGAGCTCTGGGGATGGGGGCTGCTCAGGTGGGATCCCTCTGTCTGTGTTCCAGAAATGGCCGAGCGCCACAACACCAAGCAGATCCTGAAGCTGGCTCGGGACCTGGTCTATAAAGTGCAGACTCTGATCGAGAACAAATGAAGGACCCCGGGGCAGACGAGGCACCCAAAGAGCCAAGACTCCCCTCCGATGCTTCCTCCCTTCTCCTGTTTCTCCAAGTGCCACACCTGTGGGACTCAGGTGGTGGGACATGTGCTGCTGTGTGAGCTGGGAGTCCCCTGGGCTCAGCACAGGCCCCAGCTCAGACCTTCTGCAGTGACTCAACCAAAGATCCCTCCAGGTGTGTTCCTGTGCTGGGAGCAGGACCAGGCAGTGGCTTGCTGGCTTTGGAGGGGCAGCAGCTGCTTTGGCCACTAAAACTGCCCAGGCATTGCCACATCCCAGGACAGAGCTGGGGGAGCAGAGCTTGGTGGCACAGAGGGAAAGCTGATTCCTTGGAAAGCTGCTTCCTTGGGCAGCCCTTCCCTGTGGTGTGGGAAGGCAGCCAGCCCTGCGTGCCTGGGCAGCACAGGGATGCTGCCAGTTCTCAGCTTCTCACCAACACAACGAGGTTCTGCCAGTAATAGGGGGGACTTTGATCACAGAAATTCCTCTTTTGATCTTGTCCCTCAATGCATTGCTTCCCTTTCAGTATTTTCTTTGTTTAGGGCGCTGTTTTCTCCCTGGGATTTTACATTGCTCCTACAATATCTGAGTACACAAGAGCTTTGTGTCTGGATGGATTCTCAGAACAGCTCCAAATTCAGCATTGGGGTTTATTTTTCAAAATCTAGCCTCTGTAATGTTCTCTGAACACTGGGAAATCTGGTCCTGACCTCCTCTGGGAACTCCAGGCTGGAGGTTTCCTTACCTGCCTTACTTTAGCTGCTTGTGGTAGGAGTCTGGTCTCCTTGTTGTTCCTCTGAGCTCCTGTGAGGGAAAGGCTCCTCAGAAGGCAAGTCAGAGCTCCTGATTATCCTGACTTTCCCTCTGACAGTGCCTGTCTGTCCATTAAGGCCAGCAGCTCGAAGCTCAACAGCTCAGACAATCCCCTTGGTGCCTGGGGGTTTTCCATATGCTTCAGGGCTGGCTGTTGAGTCCCTTAAACCCACTGAGCATCTCCAGTTAGGTCTTGGTGGGCTTCTCCCACAGGCCTGTGAGAGGAAAATAGCCCAAGGTCCCTGAGTGGTCTTTGCTTTGGGAAGATGCACTTGTGTGGCCACTTTTCCTGTGGCACAGCCTGGAGCCCACTGCATGAAGTGCCTCTCCAGCTGCCACACAGGCTGCCCTGCAGAGGCTTCGGAGTCATTTTTCAACTCAGGTAAAAACAATACAGGAAAAGGAGAGGGGTGGGTGGATGGAGGGTCCAGCCCAGCCAGGGAGGGCAGTGCTGGGGGCACTGGGCTGGAGCTCTCTCTCTTAGGGTACTTTCTCTCAAGTTTTGCTGCAAAAATTTGTGTTCCCCCCTGGTGCAATGTGTGCTGTGTGTGTGCTCTCCTCTGGCCCTGCTCCTGCCTTGCTGCTGGAGTGCTCCTTTGGGAGGGAAAGGGGCCCTTCCTTCTCCTGTGGGACATCTGTCTGTGCTGGTTTGTGTTGGCTCGTGGCACGTGTCAGGTGTTGCTGGCAGAAAAAAAGGTGGTTCTCAGTCTGCACCAGAGAAAAATGCTGCTTCAGGGAAGGCCTGAGGAGCGTGGTGGAGTGGTTGGCTGTTTCTGAGCAAATCAGCCATTTCTGTGTGCTGGGACATGGAGGTTGCAGCTGGAAAAGGCAGTGGCACCTCCTGAACCCTTTAGGGAAGAGACTGGGGCAAGAGGAGAGCAATGGGCAGCCCTTCACTCCTCATAATCCCAACTGATGTGTACAACAATCTGGGAAATTCCCTGAAGCAGTAAAACCCCAAAAGGTGCTGGGCTGTAGTAGCATAGAAAACAGCTTGAGATCTGCCAGTTCCTGTGAGAATCTTTCATCTTTCCACCAAGCAGAGTGAAAAACTCCTGTCCTGCCTCCTTCCCAGGCTGCTCCTGTTTCCTCAAGGTTCTAGGACAGGTTCCCTGTCTAGAGGGAAAGGGAATCACTCTGTTCTCCCCTTCCTGAGGGACAGGGACCCACAGGTCACCTGAAACACCGTCTGACCAAGCAACGTCACTGACACGTTATCTTTCATGCTTCATTCCTTGGGTTTTAAACAAAAACAGCCAAGAAATTCTGCACAATATTTGCTGTCTGTATTAACTGAGAGTGTCTTTGGGCCGCTCAATAGCAGTGTTTTTTGAATAATTTCTGGGGGGGGAAAAGAGTATTTATTTATTGATTGTACCTGACTGTGTGTCCTTGTGTGC
Organism: Lanius collurio; assembly: GCA_020086605.1. Classification (NCBI taxonomy): domain Eukaryota; kingdom Metazoa; phylum Chordata; class Aves; order Passeriformes; family Laniidae; genus Lanius; species Lanius collurio. The sequence continues at coordinate 6,704,335 of JACBWW010000031.1, read as the reverse complement.
TGGCGTGTGGGTGCGTGCTGTTGTGCAAATGGAGATAGAAATTTTCAATGTTATTTACAATATCTTGTAAATGTTTACCAGAGAATTGTGTCTATATATAATATATATATACAGTATAGAGAGAAAATATGTGAACTAAGTGGGTTATTTTTTGAGGGGGGTGGAGGAGTGAGAAATCGTTTGCTTCTAAGAACTGTGTGGTTTCTATAGCACCTATTCCATGATGTGCCAATCTGTCACTGTCCCTGTGCTGGGAGAGTTGTTCTGGTGGGGCAACAGGAAGCTCAGAGCAGAGCCACCATCACAACTTCAGTTTGACTTCATTTTAGTTCTGACTTTAAGACTGGAAAAGAGGAAAAAAAAAAAAAGGAGGGAAAAATAATATTAAAAACTTTTGTTTCGTGTTGCTGGGCAGGTTCTTGTGCTTGTGGGGACCCACAGTGAGGCACCACCAGGAGCCTGGGGCTCTCTTTGGTGGTTAAAAGCTGCTGAGAAGCTGAAAAGCAAAGGTTTTGCTGTGCAGCTGTTTGTGGGCCTTCTCTGGCCTCAGCCTCTCCTGCTGGCTCTGCCCCACTGCTGGATCCCCATGAGATAAAGCCTTGTTTTGGAATTCTGACAGAGGGAATCATGGCTGTGGAAGCCAGCAGGGATCTCTCCCAGCCGTGCAGCCAAGGATGGCCTGTTTGCCATGCAGGAGAGGCCTGTCACCAGGGAATGCCTGTCCATATACAGTAATCTTGTCTGGCCCCTTGGGGAAGAGGAATGTCTCATCCCAGCAGCTCCGTGCAGCTGAAATCCCCCTCAACAGTGGCACTGCCAGGCCAGGACTATTTTAGCCTGTTGTTGGCTCTGTGGGACCAGGGACTGGAGCTCTGTGCCTTAAACTGACAGAGGGCAGGGTTAGATTGGATTTTGGGAAGAAATTCTTCACTATAAGGCACTGGCACAGGGTGCCCAGAGAAGCTGTGGCTGCCCCATCCCTGGAAGTGCCCAAGGCCAGGTTGGATGGGGCTTGGAGCAACCTGGGCTAGTGGAAGGTGTCCCTGCCCATGGCAGGAGGTGGAATTAAGTGATCTCTTAAGCTTCCTTCCAAGCCCAACCATTCCATGACTCCACGCTTTCTGAGGACACTGCTGCATTCCTCTGGGTGCAGCAAGGGTTGCATGAGCTGCCAGCCCACGTTCTCTGCTCCAGTCACTCCAGAGCTGGGCCTGAGGAAGGATGGGCTCCATGGGCTGAGAGTTCAGCTCCCATCACACCCTCACTGAGCACCCACGTTGCTGTGGGGTTTGGGGTTTGTCTCACGCTCGAGCTGCTGAGCTCAGATCTCAGTGTGTGTAAATCCACTGAGTGTTTGTGCCCTGGCCCTGTGTGCCCCCCTGAGGGAGTGACAAATGGATTCTCTTCCTGCATTTGAGCTTTCTGCTCATGCAACCTTCCAGCGAGCTCCTGGTACCCATCTCTTTTGGTGTCACCTGTGTAGACCCTTTAGAAGTTGTGTTTGTTCCTAAATGTGTGATTTTCCTAGTTTTTTCTCTTGCTGTGTTGAAGTCTCTGAATCGCTTTGCTGTGAACGTTTTTCATGAAGACTGAGAGGGTTTTTTGTGGGGGAGCTTCCTGCTGCCTCCCTGTCCTGCTCTCATTTGGCCCCTGGTATGGGGAACATCCCTGAACTCATCCAAATGCTCCTTGCAGTGCAATGTGAGCCAGCAGTGGAACTGCAGGTGTCAGCCCTTGTCACTGGCAGGTAAAAAAAAGGCTGAGAGATGGAACTATTGAAGAGGTGGGTGGGGATCACAGACCTCATCCCAAAATCCCATCCTGGAGACACAAGCCTTGTGACCAAGAGCAGTTTATGGGATGAGTTTCTTCTTATTTATTCTTTATTTATTTATGACTTACTTTGCCTATTTTCCCTCTCTTTCCTGGTTTATCCTGAGGTTGGTCCCCTGCATTGAGAGCCACTGTGACCCATGGGCCTCTGACCAGAGGGATGGGACCAGTTTTGGGATTCTCATCACCCAAGTTTGCTTTCAAAATACCTTACAATATCTAAATCACTTTTCTCTAGAAGCACAGTGGAAGCCTCTGAGCCTTTAAACAGCAGGACCAAAATGATGGTCATGTCATCAAAACCTCTGTCTTATTTCTCATTCCATTTGGGAATTTCCCCAAGTACTGAGCAGTTCTGGGCTTGTCTTCAGCATTTTACTGTCGTGTGAGCACAAATTGATAGAGCACAATGTAGAGATGGAGTTCCAACCCTTCCTGGCACTGTGGAAGGGCTGGAACTCACCAGGACCTGTGTCAGAAATTCCTATAAAAGCTTTTTCAGACACCCTGAAGTAGAAAAAATGCCACTGATCATTCCTGCTGTTCCAGTGATCTCACTCAAGGTCAGCATCCTCATTGCCCTGAATAATCAATATTTCACTGATGAAGGCATCTAAACCTTTGTGGTCCCCCATGACACCACATTTCTGTTCTCTGGTGGCCACGAGGGCCATGGTTGAAGCCATTTGGTGCCACGGGCACACGTTCACACAGCTCATTATGTGAATTCCTTCTCAACTTTGCCTGAATCCTGTACTTCCCAGAGGTTATGTGCCGTTGGAATAGCCATGGAAGTCTTTTAATATGTCTAATCTATTTTCTAATTTAATTTTAGATTTGTGATAAGCATATTCCACCTTAAATTTCCTGTTCAGTAGTTTAATAGCTTCCTTTTATAGATGGATTTTGCACATGGAGGCTGAGCAGAGCCCATGGATGGTGCTGCAGGGGACGGTCCCTTCTCCATGGTGGCTCCTGAGCCATCAGCAGTGGGACATGACCAGGAGCAAGGGTACTTTGCATCAGTGCTTTGATAAGGGGGGAAAAAAAAAAGCACCATTTATCCTTGTCTTAAACTTTTTTTTTAATTAATTAATGCTAAAATTGAAACTATGCACAAGATCTTAAATAGGTGGAAGTTTTAGGAATGAGTATGGCTTTGCTGCTAAGGACAATAAAGAATTGAAAATCCTGATCCTGGATACTGAGAGACTAAAAAATGTCATTGTTGTGACTATGTGAGAACAACTTAAATTCTCAGAAATTCAGTCTCTCTGGAGAGTAATTCCCAGAAGCCAGGGAAGAAACTGTTTTTTCAAACAGAATTAATGAAAAGCTTTGAAAATACAACGTGGATGTTACCTCAGACCCAGGATTGTTACTTCCCTTGTTCGAGGAATGTTCTGGAGAGCCGGGCAGGGTGACAGGGTGTGACAGCCATTGTGGGGGCTCTGTGGGACAGGGAATTACCCCTCAGCACAGGGATTTGAATGTATCAGGTGTCCTGGCATTAGACTTTTCTGTTGCCCTACACAGAATTGCTGCTTTTCTCTGTTGGATGCCATTTTGGTCTCTGGGAGTTGCTCGATCTGAGCTTAATGAGCACTTACAGCTTTTAATCTATTTGTAGAAGTGCTGCTAATGTTCTTAGATTATCTGAATTCCACATTGTGGTATAATATCTGTTTTATATTATTTTATTCATGCTTTTGGGTTTGGTTTGTTTTTTGTTTTTTTTAATGTAAACTGTTCCTTATTGTTGTTGAGAAAGAAAAATTAAAGATCTATTCTCTATGGTTAATGTATTTTCAAATCAGTCAGATCCTGGTGGTTCTTTCTGGCTGCATGGGCCCTGGGAAGGCAGCAAACGGGGATACCCTGAGCAGGGAGTGCCCCAAATGCTCTGTATTTCCACAGATTCCAGAGCCCTCTGTTGCTCATGGTGAGTGTCCCCTGTCCCGGGGGGCCCTGGGGTTCCTTTTTGTACCCTCCTTGCCCTCACAGTCCTTGTGTTGCCCCATCCTGTGCCTTGGCCTCCTCTGTCCAGCCTTGCTGACCCTGTCTCTGTCCCTCTGGGCAGTTGTGTGGCAGTGACACCTCCTTGGCTCTGCTGGCACTGTCACCTCTGTCCTTCCTCTTGCTGTACCCACCCCATCCATAATGCAGAGAATTTAAACTGGTGGTGACACAGAGCAATTGAAGAGGAGGAAAAGGGCTGGGCCAGGCCCTTGGTGCTGCATGGAGTGAACTGCCATGGGCAGAGCAGATGGGGAGGTGACAGAGGGCCCTGGCATGGAGCAGCCCAGAGCTGGCACATGGTGTGGATGGTTTATACCTGTCCTGTGCTGCCAGGTGGGGTGTGCAGGAGGTGAAGGAGTGCATTCTGCAACAGTGCCCAAAATGACCTTGGACTTGATCTCAGTATTTCCCAGATCAATCTCCAGACCTTTAAACTGGCACTGATAGGATGGGCTGCGGTGCCTTTTTTGTAGGGAACAGGAGGGGACAAGTTTTTAATCAAAAACATGAGGTGGACACACTGCCTGTGGTGCCTGCCCCTGCTCAGGGCTGGCAGTTGTCACCCCTCTAGACTCCACAAGATCTGTGGGTGCTCTTCCAAGGAGGGATGTCGTGTGTGGGAATGGGGAAGAGGTGCCCCCAACCACTTTTCTGTGGTGTTGGGTCCTGCACTGCTGTTGGAGGCAGGAGGGCTCCACATCACCCCAATGCTGTGTTTTAAGCAGCACAGAATTTAACTGCGTTTCTAAAAATGGCAGTGCAAGCAAGGCTGGATGCTCGCTCCAGATTCCTGCCTCTACATACTTATGAGAAGAGGCTTAATTAAATAAATCCTGGTATTTAATTAATCCTTAATATGTTTGCTTCTTGAGGCATGTTTGCCCTAATGGCCCAGCCCCAGTTTCCAGTGCAGGCTGAGGTTTGCAGCGAGCTCACAGCTCAGAACTTCAAAAGCTGATGAAGACACTCCCCAAACACGCAGAGTTTGCAAAATGTCAGGGTGGGATTCAACCAGCCCTTGCAAATGTGTAAATTACCTGATATTAATTGGCAACCTAATCACCAGAGGCCACATCCCCAAGGTGCCAAAGGAGGAATGCTCTTTGTTCTGGCGTGGAGAGGCTGGCAAAAATCCTGCCGTTCGGATGGAGGAAAGTAAATGATCCTAAAAGTGAAGTTCATTAATTTTTAACTTGGGATAGTTTCTCACAAAAGCAGCTATCCTGAGGTTGTGCTTTGAAGTGCATGGAAATTTCCATCAGTTGCCACCTCCACGCAGTGCAGGAGACAGCAGCTGGTGGAGCAGCCCCAGAGAGGTGGCAGCTCTGTCCTGTGCAGGAAGAGAAACCATTCCAACCCCTCACCAACAAGGGCTCTTCAGGAGATGTTCACCATCAGCCAGGGTTGGATTATGGGAGCTCCTCCAAAGGGTGGTGGCAGCCCCAGCTTTTTCTGTGCTCTGTTTTGATCCTCTGCTCCATGAGCCCAATCCTTTGGTTCCTGAGCTGCTGTGGCAGCTGAACCAGTGTGGCTGTGGCATGTGCCCAGGGCTGGGTGTGATGGGGGGCACTGGGGGCTGTGCTGGTGAGCCCAGCTGTGAGTGTTGTCCTCACACACCCTCCTGCCAGGCTCAGGCACGTGGCACCGGAGCCGGGAAGGACCTGGAGTATTTATAGCCCTTGTTAACATGCATGAATGGACATGCTGAGTCCTGGCACAAACATCTGCCCAGGTGGGCGCTGTCCTGGCAGCACCCCGCGCTCCCTCTGCTGCCTTAAGGAGCTCCAGCATGTATTTCAGAGAGGAAATGAAAAGGAAAATGAAGCTGAAAATTTAAAGGCTGATCCACAGCTGTAGCAATGCCTGGGCAAACCCTGCAGAGAGGCCCAGTTTGCACAGGCACCACTGCCTGACTGATGAAGGTAAAGGGCTGACAGCCCTGGGTCCCTCCCCAGCCCAGCAGCACTGGGGGCTGGAGGACTCTACAACAGGGATTTTGCTAGCCTGGGATTGGGAGTCTCAGGTCATCACAGAGTGGTTTGGGTTGGAAGGGACCTTAATGTCCACCTCATTTGCAGGGACACCTTCCACTATCCCAGGTTGCTCCAAGCCCTGTCTGACCTGGCCTTGGATTCTTCCAGGGATGGGGCAGCCATTGCTTCTCTGGGCAACCTGTGCCAGGGCCATCCCCACCCTCACAGAGAAGGATTTCTTCCTAAAATTCAATCCAACCTTCCCTTTGTCAGTTTAAGTTCTCCTTTTGCTCTCAGTTTTTGAGTGCAATGACTGAGGTGGAGCAATCCATGCTCTGGCATTTGCAATGAGCTGTGGATGTACCTCACAGCCATGAAAAACAAGCTCAGATCCAGGAGACAACAGCACAGGGATGTGTTAAGCCAGTCCTTAAGCACAAGGAAGTACCGTGCTTTTTCCTGGAGCATTTCTCGGGAAGTGAAAGCATTTCTGCAAGGCTTTGGCAGCCGTGTTGGAATGACATGTGAGTGCTTAGGAGTTATCAGAAAGCTCTCTGTGATAGTGCAGCAACAAGATTATCTGTGCTGGTTCAGTGGATTTTCTGAGCAATTTCCAGGAGTTCAGTGAGGTTGTTGGGGAGGAAGATGCTGCCGTCACTGTGCTCAGCTTGGGGTTCAGCGCAGTCTCTGGTTTAGTGACTGACCTGGCCCTTGGGTGGATGAGTTTGAGCTTTTTTTAGTTCAGCAAATGGAACACAGATCCTCGGCTTTATCGCCGTGACTAAGGACGTGTTGTTGTTGGCTGAGTTACAGGAGTGCGCTGAAATCTGAGTCACTCTTCTGCTTGGGAAAACAAAGGCAGACTCCCAGGAAATCTGCATCCCTTTGTTCTCCCCACAGCCCCCCAAGTCTGACCATGTGCTGTTGCTGATAGCACTGGGATTGGGATGGGGCCACGTCCTCACCCAAACCAGTGCAGGCAAAACCACCAGGGATTATATAACTGGCAACAATCCCACACCCACTGGTTCTTCCCTCTGTTGCACTGAAACCTCCGTGACGGTGCAATCTAACAACTCCTTCCTACTGGAGAGCATTATACATACAAATTTGACGCTCAATTATCCTTGTTTTTTAGTCAAGAGTTTCTTGGCTATGGCTGCTTTCAGCAGCTGAGTTTTGACAGTCTCTGCCTTCCCAAATTTCTCCTTTCTGGAGGGAGAAATATTATGTGGACACCACAGTGTAATCCCACAGGTCCTGGGCTCCCTCAGGTGCTCTTTCCAGGGCCTGGCAGAGCTCAGCCTTCACAAGGACATTGGACTGTGTGTTTTACAGACTCTTCCCTTTAAATCAGGACTCTCTCTCCTGCCTTCCTTCTCCCAGACCTGTTCTTGAGTCAAACTTGAGGACGGGAGAGGCAGCAATGGGGCCCCATGGCCAGTGGAGTTTTATTGGGAAGGCATTGCCAGGGCTGTGCCCTCCCTGTGCTCTGAGCCAGGCACTTGCTCTCTGCACTGATTTCCATGGTGGATGAGCATGAAGAGGTGGGAGAGGAGCTTTTAAGGACAGCTGCTGTGGTGGTGATGGGGAGTGGGAGGATTTCCTGCTTTCCTTTACGCAGTTTATATGTGGTGGGCAGTGGAGCACCTTCCTGCAGTGCTCAGTGCCTGAGGTGTGTGGGGAGCTCCTGCCTGTTTCCTCCTGGGGCTCATCCTGAGCTGTCACCAATCGTTGTGGCTTTTGTAGGAGAAGTTACCTGGTGGAAGTTTGCAGGGCAGGACACTGAAGTGTTTCCCTGCTAAGGGCCAGAGCCTTTCAATGCCACCTGGGCCTGGGAAGGGTAGCAGGGGAACACTGGAACATCAGTGTTTCCCTGCCCCAGACGGGCTGTTTTTGCCTACACCTCCACCTCTTCTCATAACAGGAGCAACTGGCTCAGCAGGAAGAGATGGAGACTTTTCCTGGCTGGAACAAAGGAGGGGATCCTGTCACACCTGCCAAAGTCAGGCAGAGGTGGGACAGGACTGAGACAGAGCAGGGGCTGGGGGGGTCTGCCTGTGACACCCCCCACCCCCCTCCCCGGTGTTTGTCCCTGCCCTCAGGTGTGCAGGTGTGTCATGGGCAGTGTCCATGTGCCATTTGCAATTAACCCATTTCTCCACTGCAGGGCACTGACAGACTGTGTGAGAGGAGCTAAATCACCAGAGCATCCCCACCCGTGCATGGAACATTCCCCGATATTCCCTGGTTTATGCCATTCTCAGCTCGAATCTGAAAAGATCCCAGCCTGGCAGTTAATTGTATGGTGGAGAGGAGAAATTGTGGCATTACTCATCCGAGGAGTGGAGCGTTTTGTTTGAAACTGTATCTGAAGAATGAAAACTTCATAGATAAGGGGCTTGTCATTCTTTTCCGTGTGCAGGCACTCCTTCACTGCACATTGCTGCTTGTCATCCCACTGACGGCTCCATTGAAGTCATAAAACAGAGGGTCAAAGCTCAGATGTCTGTGAGATGGGTCTGGCAATGTCTGTTCACTATTGCCAGCCACACTGCAGGGTGGAATTACAGCCCTAATTCATATACATGGGGTGAGAGGCCAGGGCTCTGCATTTAACTCTGCCCCTATTGGGGTCACCTCTGCTCTGCTCCGTACTGATAAACTCAGTGGGAGAAAGATTCCCTCCTGCAGGGTCTCAGGTGGGGACAGAGCACAGGGGAAGAACCTTTCGAGGAGCCAGGGCTGTGGAACATGCCAGGTCCTGTCCTTGGCCTCTGCTCACTGCAGGACACACACTGGAGTGTTGGAGTGTGTCCAGGGAAGGGAACAGAACTGAGAAAGGGTTTGGAGTACCAGGAGCACCTGAGGGAGATCAGCCTGGAGAAAAGGAGGATCAAGGGAGGACCTTTTGGCTCTGCACAACTCCCTGACAAGAGGGTGCAGTCAGGAGGGATTTGGGCTCTGCTCCCAGGGAACAAGGGACAAAAGAAGAGGAAATGGCTTTAAGCTGTGCCAGGGGAGGTTTAGACTGGATATTGTGGAAAATTTCTTCATCCAAACGATTGTCAGGCTTTGGAACAGGCTGTCCAGGGAGGTGGTGGGATCCCTGGAGGGATTTACCAGATGTGTCGATGTGGAGCTTGGGGACAGGGGTGGCCAGGGCAGTGCTGGGCTAACAGCTGCACTCAGTGGTCTTGGAGGGCTTTTCCAACCCCCAAAATTCTATGATTCTAAGGGAGTGGCAGCAGTGGAGCGGCACTGGGGTGGCAATTCTCCTGCCTGGTGGCAGAGCTGTGGTGCAAGGGCTGGCTGTGATGGCCGGGGGGTTCTCATCTCCACAGCGGAGCACTGCTGGTCCCACAGTTCCCCACTCTGTGCCAGCCCCGCACTACAATCATTCCCTTTCCCACAGGTTCGGGCTGTCCCCAGGGCAACAAGGGCCAGGAGAAGGTAAGGATCCGGGCCTGGGCCTGCTCCATGCCTGGCACTGCCCCGCAGCGCTGCCATCCCGCCAGAGCTGCTCCTGCCCCGGGCCTGCCACAGCTTGAACCAGCCCGAGCTTCTGTGGCCACTTTGAAGCTCTCAGGTCTCATCTCCCCGGAGGGGGGAATTCACAGAGGCACCTGCTGAGGGTCCTCCTCACACAGTGGGGAAACCAGACAGCAGCTCCTTGGGAACACGGCGGCTCTCCTGAAGTGTCCATGTGAATGCAGCTCCCAGGGCTATGGAGCCTGCAGAGCTTGGCGTGCCCAGTTCCCTGGCTCTGTGTAGGTGTTTCTGTGCAGGGAGCTGCCATTAAGCGGCTCCTGAATAACTGATCAGGCACTTTCCTCATTCCCTATGACTTGCTGAGAGCCCCGTGTGCTGGAGCAGGGGTTCCCAGCCATGGGTGGAACAAGAACCGCTTCAAAGAGGTGTAAGAGGCAGGAACACCCTCCTTGTAGAGGCACCGATCCAAGCCCTCCTCTGTGCCGGGGCTGCAGGGAGGCTGCTGGCAGGGAAAGGTGGCTGAGGGGACGGGTTATGGCTTGGCTTCTGGAAAAGCGAAAGGCAAATGAGTCACGGAATTAGGATCCCTTTGTGTGGTGAAGATAAAAGGGTTGCCAAGGTGGGGAAAACACCTATATTATCCTGATTTGGGAGCAAGGCAGGGGAAGCTGTGGGAAAGCAATCTTAATTTAAATGGGTTGTGGGTGGGGACAAAGCAGGCGAGGCAAGCTCCGTATTCCTGCTGCTGTTACAGGGGTGGATGTTTCTGCTGCTGACACCCTTCCTTTTGCTCCCATCCATGCACCTGCTAAGGAGCAGCAGGAGTGACTCTGTATGGCTCCCTTGGAATGGATCACGGAGAGATCCAGCAGCCCCACCGGCTCAGGACCCCTGTGCACAACAGAAGGAGATTTGGGCTGGTTACAGGCAGATGAGTGAGTTCCCCATGGAGGGCAGGGCCACAGCACCAGCGGCCTGGTCTTTCCCTGTCCTGGCAAGAGCTGGATGAGGACACAGAGATGCATTTTCCATGTGCCATGGTATCACACTGGCCTGTGGCCAGCCCATCATCCATACTCTCCTTCCTCCTGCTGTGAGTCATGGCCTCGCCTTGGAGCCGACTTTGGACTCCTCAGCAGGGAACCACACCTTTGGTAATGACAAAAAGCAGCATTTGGAGCTTTTGAACTGTGGCAGCTGTGGCATGGAGAGGATGCCAGCGGGCGGATCCAGTGACTCCGGTGCCGCTCCTCAGGAGGGCACTGAGGAAGAACACTCCCTGGTCTGAGGAGAAATGTTCCCTTTCTGATTCTCCCTGCTCTGAGGCAATGTTCCCTGGACTGGGCTCCACGCCTGTGCTGCCCTGAGGGTGAAGGACAGTGGAGGCCAAGGGGCTGCCACTGGTGGCCACAGAATTTGATTTCTTACCTGGTGTGCGACAAGCCAATAATGACATACTTGAGAGAAACATTGAATTTTTTATTTCAGGATTGTGCAGCCTGAGTGCTTAGTGTATTCCTCAAATCCAGCACACCCCACTGGACTCTGCTGCTATTATTTATACACAGAAATTCAGAGTAACTCTACTTTATTAGGATTGGTCAATAATTTCCATACAAGTTGCTTCTCCACATGCCCAGGGGAAGGGTCTTCACCTGGGCAGGGTCTTTTTGACCTGTAGGTGTGATTTTTATTATTATAACAAACAAAGCTCAGCTATAGAATATATGGACTTTGAAAGTTACCAATGTTTACATAAACATACATCAACTAAATAATTTGGGTCCTTAAAGCTTGATAGTTTCAGGGTGTCCTTGACTAAGGGATGCAGCTGCTGCCTGTTCCACTGATTAGAATCATAGAATCACAGAACAGTTGTGGTGGGAAGGGCCCTCTGGAGATCATCCAGTCCAACCCCTCTGCCAAGGCAGGGTCACCTGGAGCAGGTGACAAAGGAATGCAATCAGGTGGGTTTGGAATGTGTCCAGAAAGGGAGACTCCATGCCCTCCCTGGGCAGCTGTCCCAGTGCTCTGCCATCCTTATGGACAGAGGTTCTTCCTCATGCTGAGGTGGAACTTGTGTTTCAGTTTATTGCTCCTTTTCACCGGGCACCATTGAAAAGAGTCTGGCACCACCCTCTTGGCACAAGATTTGAGATGTTTGCATGGATTGATGAGGTTCTGTCTCAGCCTTCCCTTCTCCAGACTGACCAGGCCCAGCTCCCCCAGTCTCTCCTAATCACAAAGATGCTCCAGATCCCTCCTTATCCTTGTGGCCTCTGCTGGACCTTCTCCAGTAGCTCTTTTTTTTTTTTCACTTTTACTTGCCCAGAACTGTATACAATAAGATAACCTTGACATATCCCACATTTTCCAACACCACCCACACCCAACCCCTGTCCCTCGGGACGCCGGGGCCGGGACTCGAACCCGCGGTCCCCTCCGAGCAGGTGGAGCGGGGCGGAGCCAATCGCGAGCGCGCTGCGCGGGGGGAGCCCCGCCCCCGATCCGCACCGCGCGGTCACCATGGCAACAGCGGCGTTTCCCGCGGGGCCCCGCGGCCGCCGGGGCGAAGGGGCCGGACCGGCACCGGGGCGGGACATTCCCTCCTCCCGCCGCCCTCCCGCCGCCCTCCCGCAGCCCCTCGCTCCGGGGGAGCGCGGAGGGACGGCCCCCTGCCCGCCCCGCCCCCGGCCGTGCCCGGCCGCCTCTCGCCGCCGCCGCGGGGGAAAGGCCGCTGCGCGCTCAACTTCACTTCAAGCAACTTCCCCGGTGCGGCGGAGCCGGCGCTCGGTTTTGCGGAGGGAGCAGCCGGTGGTTTGGCTGGGTGAGTGCTGCTGGTGAGGCCACTACGGTGCGGGGCGAGGCGGCGATGGGACAAAGGCGGTCAGTGCTCGCTCACCCTTAGGACTGGTATGGGAATTCCCTCCCCGCTTCCCCGGGGGTGCTTCGCCCTCCTCCCCGGCCCCGGCGGAACGGGGAGGGGGTCCCGTGGCCGCGGTGCTCTCGCCGCTCCCGCATGGCCCCTCGCCCCGGTGCCGGACCTCCTCGCTGCTTCTTTCTCGCTGCGTCAGAGCCAAGGGCTCGGGTCCTCGTGGGTTAGAAAGAGGGGAAAAACCCCCTCCGAAAAAAACCCTTCTGTGCTTCTCCTTAAGCGGCTGGAGGTGGGGAAGGGGTTGTTAGGTGGGTTCTGGTGGATGGAGTTGTGCTGGTGGCTCTGAGGATTAGAGCGTAATTTTGTAATCCACGAGGGCTGCAATTATCTGTTCCTCGCTGGATTAGGGATGATAATGTGCTTGGAGGTCTTAAATGGACAAATAAAGATGTTCCCCCCTTCTCCCCCCCTGGTTTACAGCCGGGCGACGGCTCCTTGGGCAGAGCAGGAGGGATTCAGGCGTTCTCGAGCGTGGTATGTGACTCCTTTATGCCTTGGGTTTCAGGAACTATATTATCTGCTCGTTACAATTACTTTGAAGTGCCAGTTTAAAGTCATCACGCTGCTTCTTTTAAATTGAAGATGCACGTAGCTTTGCTTGTTGGCATCGTGTGTATGTAGGATCTCAAGATAATTTGGCTTGGAAAGGATCTTAAAGCTCATCTCATTTCAACTCCCCTGCTAGGGGTACATATTTTTTATTTTGGAAGCACTTGGGTGGACAGATTTGTGTTGTGATGTGCAGCTCGTTTGTTAATTTTTCCCTCTTAACTCCAAATGCAAGGGGTTTGTATATGCGGGGAGAGACGTGGAGAAGTGCTGCTTCTGGGTGGAAATAGCTGGTCGGAAAGATCACGTGGAGGTCAGTTCCCTGAATTTGCACGGAGTTCTGCGCTCGGATTTGGGAGGGAGCAGCACCGTGATTCTGGACGCGTGAAGCTAATCAGTGAAATCCCAGAATTTCCTGTGTGGTGCTGCTCGGAGTCGGGTGGAAAGCTTTGCCTTCCTGAGCCTGCCTACAGCATTGTTGCCGTTCTTGCCTTTCTCCCGTCTGGAGGTGAGAGATTAATCCCGTGGATTCAGGTATTGACTTGACTTCTATTTCTGTGGCATAATCCGGGTGATTCTGATTTGTGTGTGGGGAATGAGATTAGGGGAAATCACACTTGGCAGATGGCAGAGCTCTGCTGTACCATTAGGAGATATCCTAACCTTTGATTACACCTACAGGTCTGGTAATAGAACTCAGACACTTTGGGGTTTGGTAACAGAATTCTATTGCAGATCAAATATTTCTCATGATGAATTACTGGGATCACATTAAAGGAGCTGCAGCAAACAGAAATTGATGTTTTGTCCAAACTGGTGCTTTACTCCAGGGTGGTAATTGCAGGCAATTTTCCTGTCTGCTGAGGGGTAAACTCTGTTTCCAAGGTAACTGGGAAGTTGTTCAGCTGCTTCTGAGGTACTTTTTGCCAGAGCTGGAGGTAGTTGGCATTTTCTTTTCCTTGTCTCTCCTCCACAAACCAGAAGGATTTGCATCTTTCTAACGACCACATGAAAATGGGAGTTTTCTTTGTTTTCCTGTGACGTTGGCAGGGTGTGGTGGGGAAGCAGACAGTGTGTGACAGAAATGCTAATAAAGTTGCCTGGCAGCTTAATCCAGGTAAAGACTTTATTTAAAAAAATATTCTTTCAAGAACTTAGAAACTTTCCCCCCTTTTTTGGATTTTTTTTTTAGGTTAGGATTTTCTTCACTGTGTGCTCTGCCTTTTCCAATAAAAATTACCAAGTATATTTATTAGCAAGTAAAGCTATAAAGCCTTTGTGCTTCAGAGTAGTTAAGGAGGTTGGAATCCTATTTAAATAGACCTCGTAGCCTGTAATTCCCTTTTGATAGGTATAGAGTTTATTGAAAATAGGTGTGTAAACTTTTCCTCTGTTTCAGACAATGCCCTGATCTAATTCTGAGATAAATGTTCCCTTCCCAATATAAGAAGACACAGAACCAAGTCACTCTGGAGTGTCACAGAATGGAAAGTCCCTAAAAGGAGGCAAAGCCTAGGACTGTTTCCAACTCAAATACTTTGGTTTGTCATTTTTTGCTGTCTCATTTTATATGTGGCAATAAAGGACGTGCATGGCCCCAGCCCCAGGGTTGTGCTCACGCTGCAGTTCTGGAGCTGCCACTCTTATGGCAGGAGAAAGGGCACAGTACCCATCTGTGCTCCTCCTCACCCAGCTCTGGACTGACGAGATAACCAGGGATTCAGAAAATTTCCATGGCTGATGATGAAGCAGTTTTTCCCTCTGCCATACTGAGGCTTTGTGTAGCTGCAGGATTTTTTTTTTTTTTTAATTCTGTTTTCAGCCATGTGCAGCACCATCACCTTGGGTGTTAACTGAGCCCCTTGTGTGTGCAGACTCCTCTGGCAGTGGCAATAGGCTTCCCCAAATGCCTCATTTCTACCAAAGGAAAAAAACAAAAAACCAAAACAGTTACAACCTTGAAATAGATTTTATTGAAAGTAGGAGTTTCAGACTTTGTGTTTCATAAGTTTACCAGCCCCTTCTGCCCTGTGTGCTCAAGGTGACATTCAGACCACATGTGAAAGAAGCAAGTCCTGACCAGCAGGTCCCAGGTGGATGGAGAGCTCAGGTATTCCCATTCCTGCCTCTCTTTGCAGAGCTCTGTGATTTCGCTTGGGTGTTGTCCTGGACTCTGCTCCATTCAGCACTTGTGTTTCTCTGGCTATTAGATAATTTTGAAACCAGTCCTGTCACCTGCCCTCTCTTTTGCACGTGTTTGGTTACTGCAGGGTGAAAGAGGAGCTCAGTCTCCGTGGTGAGCAATGCGTTGCTCTTCACTCCCTGGTCCTTGCCCTGGGGTTACTCTGTGTTTGTTCATTGCTCGTGGAGTTTCCTCCCTTCTGGCAGGTTTTCCAAGTAACGTGAGAATCAAATTGTTATGATTTGTCTGTCCTTGAGCTTGTAAACAGAGATAAGAATACTTCCCACAGTCTTGAAAATTTTGGTGTAATGTTGCCTGTGGGAAGGGCTGTGCAGATCAGGGACAGGACTTGGGATCCTGTTGGAGAGGATTTTCCTGAGTGTGTCAGTTAGGGACACCTTACAGTTGTGACTTCTCCTGGCTGCTCGTGTGTTTAAAAGTTACACAGGTTTCTTATCGGGGAATTTCATAGATCAGGTAAGCCATGGTGTGTTTTCTCGAATTGACACTCCAAAGAAGTTGATAACTTGGCACTGTTCATTATCCAGGGGAAGTGTCCTCTGGCAAATGCATTGGTCACGCTGACTCCCTGCTGGGTAGTTAGTGAAAACTTTGACTAGTAAAAGGGTGTGTCTGAATGCAGATTGCAGTGTTCTGCATCCATTTACATGTAATGTCACTGTTCTTTCCTCATTTTCGAGCTGTTTCTTTTAGTGGGACGTTGTCTTGCATGACTTTGGAAGTCTTTCACTTCCCTAGCTGGGTAAATGTACACAGCGATGCTGTTGGTGTAGGGAGGTTTGCAATGCTGCAGCTTTTCTACTCATTGATTTTATACATTTATTTCTTAGGGCAGGTGCAGCTTGTTCAGTTCTCAAGTAGCAGGCAGCATTTGGGGAGGAAGGAACCATTCCAGTGAATCCCTTATGGAGCCATTCACAGAGCAGGAGATGCTGCTGTGTGCCTCGGTCTGCTTGGAAAAGCAAGGCTGAAAGAAATGCTTAATCCTGCAAGCCCAGGCATGAGGCTTGTGGTGATACTGTGAGCCCAGTCTGTATCACTGCTCTGTCACTGGTTTGTGTCTGGTGTACAGGGCTGACTGGAACCTGGGAATGTTGCAATATTTTTAGTTTTGTGTGTAGGAATCGCCCAAAGACATTGTAGGGCAAAAGCCACAGACGTTTTGCTTTTTTTTCAGAAATCTCTTTAAATGGTGAGTCCCTGGTTGTGGAAGAAGCTTTTGCAGTGTAAACCACTGCATGGTTGTCTTGAGCTCACAGCCAAAGAGACTGCAATAATAGCGTCGGGAGAGCTGTGGAATTCTCTCCACAGCAACCAGTCTTGAATCCAAATCATGGCCATTGGAGGGACCACAGCCTGGTAGGTTTAACAGCTTGACTAGAAGACTTTATGCTTGACAAACTCGAGATTGACCTGCCCTAAGCAGCTGGATGTGCAGACTTTTCCTAAAAAATGTCCAGGAACTGGCTGTTGGGTTGCCTGGGTATGTGTTTCCAGTGAGATGTGACTGCTGATTCCAAGGAGATGCTCTGCTTGCTGGATTAGAAGTGAAGTTGGTTCTCTGTTCTCTTGTCCTTCATTGACTCTCAGTGAGATTGAAGGACATAACGTGAACTTCTGAACTCTCAGGCCATTCTTTTTAAGCTGCGTTCCAGGAATAATTAAAAAATTTAACAAGTAACGAATCCAGAGCAGGTCAGTTGCTCTTTGCCTTGAGGGGGCTTCTGTGAGTGAAGAGCACTTTCCATATCTTGGGTTCTGTTAACTGGTAGGAAAACCAAATTCTTATGAAAACCTGGATATTGAGTGCTGCCAAAGCACATTATACTTAGTGTGGTGACTGTTTTATCTATTTGCAGCTATTGCTTAAAAAACTCCCTAATGCTTCCCTTTTATTCTCATGATTGGTATGACCTGAACATCTGATCACAAAAGGATATTTAAGTCTACTAGGTGATGATTTTCCTCAGGCCTTGGTGTAAACAATTCAGACTCTTAAAATTAAGCTGTTATGGATGCATGCTTTATCTTTAGATTCTTTTCTCAAATGAAGGAGATTTATTTTCTTGGTTCCCACTGTCTTTTGGGTTGTTCTGGGAATATGTAACACTGCAACTTTGCAAACAAAGAAGCTTTCAAACAGCTTGGGGATATTTTTCAGTGCATCTGTATAAATAGGAGATCATTAATACATATTTTTGCATTTCCTGAATGCCTTACACTTACATTGAGACAATGGGAGTTGAGTTTTCTTTTTATGCTCTTCATCTCTACAAAACATGCTTGAGGAGAGGAAATGAATGTTTTCTGAGGGTTGTGTGATTGTGGTGATGCAGTTTGAGGAGTCCAGGGCACAGAGGGTTATTATCCAAAACACTGCTTGTTTGTGGTTGAGTCATGTCCAATGAGCACACACTTAAACACTGGGGGTGGGGGGGATCTGGACTCCTCTAAAGCCACTTACAGAGTTGTTCATTAAAAGTTCTTACCAGAATTAAGTGCCAAAACTTCAGTTTTGGGCTAGAGTAAAGCTGCTGCTTGCCTGAAAGGAGATAGTGTTGGTCTTGCAGCAGTGTGAGAGCTGAAAGCTTCTTACTATTGTAGTAATTACGAGTCAGGATGGTCATTAGGCTGGTGTAACGAGCAGAAAAAAATAATTCAGTTGCCAGAGGTTTGGTATCTCCCCAGTTTTCACTTGGAGGGAAGAAGCGTGTGCGCTCCAGCAGCTCCTCCAAAGAGCGACGCCGCAGCACGGGCAGCTTTGGAGTAAGGCTTGTCTTACTGAACACAATTAGATGAGCTTTAATGTGGGCAGGGAGGAGAGCTGAGGCTTATTTCCAGGTCAGAACACCCCTTTCATTTGGTTGGGGGCTGGGAATCCACAGGAGCCGAGTGGGCTGTTAACTCCAGCTCGGGGTTTGACCCAGTTCCTGTGCAGAGCTCCCAGAAGTGCCTGTGCTCCAAAGGGGCAACTCCAGCTCTGCTGCAGGAGCAGCTCTTGGCTGCTGAGGAGATGGGTGGCAAAGAGAGAAGAAAAAGGAAGTTAGCTGCATTTTATTGTTGGAATCTGAACTACATGGGTTTAGTGCATTGGGGAGGAGGGGAAGAAGTGAAGATGCTCAGGTTGTTAGTTTTTCTTTGGTTCTGATAGTGATGAACCATTTTACCCTTGGTAGTTTCCAGGGGTAGGAAGCTGCCAGTGTTTTGGTGAAGTGCTTGAAAATAGGAGGATTTGTGTGTGCTTTTAGTGCTGCAATATTGTTGCCATACACAGCGGCCTCTTCTGTTTATATTTTCATAGTGACTGTTTTTGTAATCACAGTATTGGTTAAATATGTGCTTTCAGTGCCTTTCAACAAGTGATGTGAATAAATGTCGAGTTCTAAAACTGGTTATTCCTGCTCTCATAAAATGAGGATGATCATTATTTTACAGTATCGGTGAGACTTTGATTGGCACAAACAGGAGTGGAATTTTAAGTTTGTCTTTATTCTGCTCTTTTAATGAGCTCAGCCTTCAGCCCATGCTAGGCCTGGCTGTCTCTGCAGCCACAGCACTGGCGGCTCCTCGCAGGGAGGGAGTTGTGCCAACATTTAGGAGGGATGTTTATCTGCTGGGAGTATGTTCAACCATACAAGGCTTTCAATGGGCAAATCTGCCTCATCCATAACGAGCTTAGCAAAGCCAGGATGTGTTTTAAACAGAGCTGGAATTTCTGGTCACTGTAAGTGTTTGATATTTCATGAGGGCACTGGGAATTCTTCATTGACCTAAACCAGCACAACAGGCCTTTCTGCTGAAGCTGAGCAGCCCAGCTAGCTCGCTCCCTAACTTACAGAAATGCCACTGTTGTTATTGTTGTCAAACAGTGTCTTATTGTATTGGCACTACTGAATGTCAAATATTAGTGTAATCTGCCATCAGAATGTTTTTAGCACCATGATGGTTGCAGAGTTATCTAAATACAATCCTGTTCCTGCTGTAAACATGATGCAGTGTGGGTTTTTTTGCATGTTTGAACTTGCAGTAACATTTATATCCAAGAGAAGCTGTGGCTGCCCCATCCCTAGAAGTGTTCAAGGCCAGGTTGGACAGGGCTTGGAGCAACCTGGTTTGTGGAATGTGTCCCTGCCCATGGCAGGGAGTGGAATGAGTTGAGCTATTAGGTCCCTTCCAACCCTTCTGTGATTCTATAATAGATGTCTTCATTTAGCCAAGTAGTATTAAGTATTTCTAAAACATTTGGATCTATTTATCATATTTCTTACAAGTCATCATAATGTTCAGTAAATGTTCTTCACAAAATGAATATTTTAAAAAATAATTAAATCACTGCAGCCTCTGTGGCTGCTGCCTGCAAAGGAGAGATTAAATGAATCACTCTGATTACAGCAGAGTTTCCAGTACAACTTCAGGTCTTTGTTACTCTCCAGTAACAAAATTTTAAAGTACAGTTTTAGTCCTATTCCTATGTGGATGTGTGAGGCTGCTGGAGAGGTTTCCACGTGTCTGACCTGCTCTCAGTTGACAGGGCAGTGATGTTTCCTTGACTCCTTCCTTGACTGGATGAATCACAGCACCCATCAGAAACACTCATCAATAGTTACAGGTCAGCATTTCAAGAAGGTCAGGGAGGCTGCTTTCTGCCTCGTGAGCATTATGCTAATTCAGTCATTAAACATATTGGAATTGTGCTTCCTTTTGCTTCTGCAGTGCTTGCAGATTCCATGGGAGCCTTTTCCCTGTGCTCGGAGCACAGAGGGTTAGTTTTGGACAGGGAGAGGTTTTCTTGTAGCCTGTGTTGTCACATGCAGGAAATGTCTGTAGATCTCAGTCTGAATCTGTTCTTCTTGTGAAATATTTGCTTAAATAGTGTCACTGTCCTGCTGGTGCTCATGCATGAGGAGGAAATCTAAGGAGATGATGGAGAGGCTGAAGCCTTAAGATGAAAGACATATTTTTCCTATCCCAAAGGCACTTTTTTGAAGCACATTTGTAACTTAGGCCCCAGTGACACCGCTGACAAACAACATTGAGCCTTTTCTCTCTTATTTGCTCTTAAATACTGGAAGGTGTTTTAGTATTGCTTCCACGCCAGCACATGTAGACTCTTCAGAGATTATTTGTGCTGCATGTGTGTGATGTAGGTACAAAGAAATGATCACACAGAACATTGTCTTTGTTGATATTGGACTGTTGCACGCCATGTAGAAAGCAGTTAATCTGGGATCCAGGGTTTTTGTACTGTAGATTTATGGTTGGCTAAGATGGTATTTTCACAAGCTTGGCTCTCTAGGGAGCAGGTTAGTATATTTTTCAGATTGTCCCCAAAATTCTTGTTTCAGTTCCATTGAATTTATTTTATTTTTGATTTGACAGTTTTTCCTACTCTAAAAATGATGAAAATGGTAACTCTAAGATTAAAGCTTTTGCTATCTTTGTCCACCTTGACTCTAGAAATGGTTGTGCTCTCGTGTCTGTCATGTCCTGTCTAATAACCCTGGAAAGCTGCATTTGAGCTGAACTCCCAGAGCTCGAGGTTGTAGCTGCTCACAGAGAGAGTCAGCACCACAAATTGTCTGCAAACAGTGCCCGTGGTTGATCCAATGGCTCTGCTCCTGCTCACATCTGGACAGAAGGCTGGAGTGAAAAACTTGTTAAGGCATGAGTGTATATTTTAAAATATATAATTAACAGAAGGTTGTTTATAACTGTTTAACCAATATTGGCTCTAAACCAATGTGCAAGACAGTGTTTGTAGTAGGTTGGACTGGCTTTTATTAGACATCAGAATCTGTGGAGTTTATCACTTTGCTGCAGAGCCACACATGCTGAGCACTGGGCAGGTTTGGTCAGGCAGAGCTCTTCCATCCTGTCTGTCTGCTTTTTGTTCATCCTGATTTTTGAACAGTTTGGCTCTTGAACCTGATGACTTTGGGGAGGAGAACTCATCAGGCTGACTGGGGCAGTTCCTGGGCAGAGTTTGTGTCTGGTAGTTCACGTGGACGTTTTGTCCATGTTTTGCTGGTTGATTCGTATGTGGTGAAACGAAAAAATTGCCCAATCTTTTTCACTGAGCAGGTGTCTCCTGTTGGCTCATCAAGTTCAAAGCTACAGATTACTGGAAAATGAAAAGAAATTAGATTTTGTGCCTAAGTCACTGCTGAAGCATCCCACACCAGCTGCTGTGTCATGGAAGATGTTGGGACATGTGGATCTTTAATTTCCTTTCCAGCTTTGCCACTTCACATTCAGTTGCTTGGATTGGCGTGGCTCCTGTTCTGTAACTGATTTGGCTGAGGTGGGATTCCTCCTGCAGAAATTCTGGATGCAGTGCCAGTTATCTGCTTTTATGACAGCTTTATGCCCCCCTTTGAACCTGCAGATCTGTAACAAAAAGGCCAGTGAGAGAATTGGCTCAGCAGATTGCTCAGTAGCTGCAGGACTTGCTGTTCCTCTTGAGGCTGGCGAATGTCTCCTGCCTTCCAGAGTCATTCAGTGGTGTTACCAGGGATCTCAGTGGGATCAGCTGGTCGGGCTTCACTGTGTGGCTTTGTGGGGACAGGCACGAGATGGGGAGCTGGGAGAACTCGGTGCAGCCTGGTTTTCTTTTGAGTCAGTAATAAGTTCAGAAAGGTGTTTCTAAATTCAGTGTGAGATCATTCTCAGGTTACTAAATCCCTTCCTTGGATATACCCTGAGAAACTGGGACCAGGTGCCAGGGCTGCTGTAATTGTGGTGTGAATGTGGCTGGGCGGGGGTTATTTGAGGGAAGCTTCTTGGTCTGGCTGCTCAGGGCAAGTGACTGCTCGTGCTGAGGCGCTCAGGTCTGGATGAACTGGTGAGGACAAACCTGTGATCTTTCATTTCTCCTCATTTTTGTGAGCTGCAAAATATGCCTGTGTCAGCTGTTCATTATTATCCTGCCTTAAAATGTAGGCGGTCTCTACACTGGACCAGGAGTTTCAAGTGCATTCATGTTACTCTCTTCTTTCTTCATTTTGATGTGTTAAAGTGCCTCTCTTCTGTCCATGCTTAACACTTCCCAGAAAGTAGAAAAGCCCCCAAGGGTTCACGTGTGGTTAAAAATGCTTTTCTGTGCCAAAGCTGTGAGTGTGGTTTGAGCAGCCCCTGGGGTTCCCTGGGCCTCCTCCCTGTCCCTGTGCTGGATGTGGGGATGTTCCACAGGGGTGTTTGTGCATATCCAGGCACTCCCAGGTTCCCAGTGCCACCATTTGGATTTTGGAGCTGTTTTTTCCCACTTCAGCTATTTTTTTTTCTTTCACCCCCCTCAATAAATACATTAATGTTTTTAGTGCCTAAACTGTTGTCTTTCAATTAATAGACATTTTTTTCCCTTTCTGTGCTTTCTCAAGCATGTAGGGAGGTGGAGGGGATTGTTTAGTACTCATAAAGCTTCTAGATAAGTGTACGTGTTATCAATAATTCATTACAGGCCTTGATGTTACTGAATAATATTGTATTTCTGAAGAACAAGGTAGTGTACAATGCTTGTGCAGGCTTGTTGCTGTCAGAGTTCCTGGCTTAAACATCCTTTTGTTCAGAAACGGGGAGAAATGCAGCATCACTGCTCTGACTCCTCATAGTCACACACGACCCTCTGTGCTCTGTTTGTGGGGCTTTGGGAGAAGACGAAGCTCCTTTGTGGGTTGTTGATAACAATGACCCGTTCACAGGCAACCAAAGGAACCCGTGTACAAGCTGGCAGTACCCAGTCAGTGTTTCTGAGGTGGACAGTTACATTAAAGTGGGAGAAAAAACCCTATTTCCTGCATATATGAAAAGCCAGATGTCCCCAGTGAAGGAAAAAGAGGAGCCTTATTATCAAGGTAGCAGCAGTAGCTCCTCTGGCACAACGTCAGACATTGTTGACAGCAGGTTTTTTCTGGGTGTGCAGCTCAGGGCAGTTTATTGATGCCTGGCAGGAGGCAGCACCCTGCTGCAGCACCATATCCTACTCGAGTTAATGCTGCGTTCAGTACACAAGGAAGAGATCAAAGAGCTGTTGGAACATTGGGAACAACCTGAGAGGCGAAAAGATTCATGTCTCAGTATGTCAGTATGTTGTAGAACAGAGGGTGACATAAGGGATTTTGGCCCAGGGAATGATAAATGCCAGCAAGTATTTGGCTTTTATAACAATATTTTATTTGACTCAGAATAGATCCACTCATCTCTCCTTAGTCCAATGCTTTTTTCTCTATTTATGAAACGGGAGTGGAAATTGTAAATCTGAAGGTTGTGTCCATTTGATCTGCATGATTTTAATGGCTCCATCAGTATCCTGAAAGGCATAACTCGAGTAAAATTAATCCAGTTTAATACTGTTAATAATTTTCTTGTTCAAAGTTAGGTCATCTTTTCTTTGGAGCTCTTGAATTACTGCTGTAGTGCTGGAGAAGGAGGTGCTGCCTGGGAGATGGAGTTGTGTTGTTTATTAATGCCAGCTCTGCCAGTCTCTTGTCACAGTGCTTGTCTCTTGCAGCAGTACCAGGGAGATAATCCTTATCTCCAGCTCGGCACTGCCGTGCTGCAGCTTTGCAGGCTTGATCTTCAGGGCAGAGGTTGCTACGATTCAGAGGAGCAGGCTTTGAAATTGTTCATTTGTTCATGGAACAGAATAATCTGTTCCTGGGAACCACCTGGTCCAACCCCCTGTTTATCAATGTCTTTCTCCCATGAAACTGCAGCTCATTTCTAGAGCAGTGCCTGGTACAAGTATTTTGGGCCCGAGTGGAGTTGCTTGTTGACTGAGCTCAACTACATGCTTATGCTCTGACTAATCAAATATCTGAAAGGTGGAATGATGGACTGAATGGAGAAATTGCTGCGACGCAGTATTGGCTGTCTGTTTTGACAGAAAATGTGTCATTAGCAGCCAAATAGAAAACTGTTGAACACTGAGCTTTTTGCATGTAATTTTTTAAGATCATGAGTGGAAAATCAGTCATCAGAGAAGACATCAGATGGCAGAGATGTGAGAGCTGAAGCAGTACGTAAATATTCGTATCAAGAATGTGCAGTGACAGTTTTCCCCAGATCGCCCGGAGAGGTTGTGGAGTCTCCCTCACTGGAGTTACTCCAGAACCGTGCCATGTGCTCTAGGATGACCCTGCCTGAGCAGGAAGGTGGGACCAGATGACCCTCTGTGGTCCCTTCCAGCCTGAGCCCGTCTGTGATCCTGTGATTTCTTTTTGCCCAGGTGAAAGCTTAGGAGCAGCGTAATCTATTGCAGCATCTCTGCTCTGAGTGTTTTATCAGTAGCTGCCACGTGTTCTTTGTGTGCTCTTTGTGAGTCTTTGCTGGCAACTGTGCAGCTTCCAAAGGTGTCCATCAGGACAAGTACAGGTATAAAAATAATGCACTGTAAACCTGCTTTCTTGTTTTTGCAGAAGCAAAGGAATGTTTATTCTTGGCCCTTGAATACACGTGTTAGTCACCATAGCTATATATACACAGATATAATTTTTAATGTCATGATTTTGGTCTTCTGTCCCATCCCTCTGTTTCCTTTGTTGTCCAGTTTTATGGGGTCAGGTTTTCTCCAGATGGTTAAACTGTTGAATTGATCTCTCAGTGTGTTCAAGGTCGTGCTTCAAGGCCAGTAGCCTCAAGTTTTCTTAAAGTCTGGATGAAACCACTTTTTTTGTCCTCTCCATATGGCAATACCTTAATTAATTTTTCAGCACTCAGATGAATGTATAAAGGCTCAGCATTTATAAATTCATCTTGGTGACCCCATGTCAATCACAGAACAACTCAAGCTGCTTGTACTTTCTGAAGGTGGTTTACTGTGCCAGGCCACAAATGCATTTTCCAGTGCTGGAAATCCTGTTAGAATTTGAGGAGGCAGATCAGAGGATTAGAGGCTTTGTCCTTCTGACACAAAAGCACCTGCTGTGCATGAAGACAAGCAGGAAATGTCTTCTCACCTCGTGCTATTTCTGTGTTACAGTGACCTTCGGAGGCTGGGTTTGTGTGAAAAGATCCATCCCCACATTCCTGCCTGGGGGCACAGGGCCATGGGTCAGCTTTATTTTCTGAAGGCTTCAAAGTGCTGTGCAGGCACTTGCCTATTTTTGTAACAAGTAGGTGGATTTTTTTCAATAAACCAAAGCCCACGGATCTGCTTCACTCCATCCTTTGACTTGAATTCCTCCTCAGGTCAGCCAAGCCCCATCTCCCATGGGAGTGCTGCACCTCCTGTGCTTCACATGAGCTTTGGTGTCCCCATGCTGGCTGCCAGCCCTGCACTGCAGGGCTATTTTAACTGCACCTTTGCTCATCAAGGAGTTCCAATGTCACTGTCCAAGTAGCTCCCACCACTGTTTCTGGAGAAAACGGTCCCAATTATATCATTGCTGTTTTCAAAGCATTTGCAGCAGCTGGCTCTAAAAGCAGCGAGTAAAACAAAATCCAGTGGTGATATCCACCTCCTGTCAGCTCTGAGATCAGACAGTTGTCCTTCGTTTTACCTTGCTGCCAAGAGGACAAGAAATATGCACAGTTACAGTAAATATTTCCAGGTGTGGGTGGTCTCTAAGCTCCTTTTACTGCTGAAACGTGATACTGAGCGTGGTGTTGTGTAGGGGAGTATCAAATGGAAGAACGCCAAAGTTGTTTTTCAGTCCCATATTTCTGTCTGTGCTGCAGCTGGCTCATCCATCTCCTTACACTCCTTCAGCTGTGTCCATGGTGTGCCTGCCAAATGAGAGCATTCCCACTCAAAGCTGGAGCCTCTGGAGAAAAACAGCCCTGCCTCAGTTCTGGGGGCTTTGGAAAGTACTGGCTGCTTGAGGTCAGAGGGATCAGTAGCTGTTTGATGTATTTCTGAAACAATAATGAGCCAAATTTTACCTTTTTAAAGCAAAGTCATGGAGATCATACACTCAAAGGACATATAAATAAATTAGCTTTTGATTAATTCCATCGTATTGATGATGTGTAGCATAAGATATGAAGAAGACACAGGGCTTTAACCCATTCCTTCAGAATCTGTGCAGAAAACCTTAACTCTAACCAAAATTCCTTTTAAATACAGTTAAAAATGAAGTTAAGCTTCCTTCAACAAGACCACCATGTTACAATTAAGCAGCAGGAATGATGATTCTGAAAAGGTTTGAGGAGAGATTTGCTAAGTGGCAAATTCAAGTACCCACCCTCTGCTGTGTCCAGGACATGACCCCATTGACTTTTGGGAGCTGCAGATAGAATAAAGTCCTCCCTGAAACAACCAGATATCTTCCTGGAATAGCCTTAATTTGACTTATTTTTCCTTTTTCAGTTCCATAGTCAGGTTTTCTTGCTTGTAGCCAAACCTGATCTTTAATATTTCATCTGGCACACAATGCAGTTGTTTCTGGAATGTCTTTTTTTCCTGCTAAACTGCATGGGGAGGTTATTTGCAGGTCTTGTTTGTGTTTTAAAAGCATTTACAAGGATGAAACCTAAAAGAACATTAGCAGGAGTTGAGACTGACCACAAAAGCAAAGGTTTGATGAGAGAAGCAAACAGAACAGCACTTTGAGGCCTGCTGGGAATACCCACCTTGTGCCCAAACACACTTTTAGCCCCACTGCAGCCTTATCCCATAATTCATGTTGTTCTTCAGAATGTCATCCTCAGCTGGCAGAAATCAGGATTTTGCTTTTATTACCTATTTCAACTGCCAAAAGAATTGGACTTTCTGAAAATACCCACCCACTAATGAGCTGGGTGGAATCCCTCGTGTGGAATGCTGGAAGTAAAAGATGATTCACACAGGAGGGTGAGGATATGCAGCTTCTGGTACCAAAAATTGGTGATTCACCAACATTTAATGTAATTTTCCTTTGGTTGGGGGTTTTTCTACCTGAGACTCAAGAAACTTTCCAAACAAATTAGGCCTTCTGTGAAACAGGGAAGGGAAAAGAGTTACCTCTGAAACTGTCAATGAGAGGGTTGGGGTGAAGGAAATTGTGGGAGATTGGGGTGTAATGAGGCAGTTGTGCAGGTCAGAGGAAATGCCGAGCGTGCTCTGTCAGTCCCTGTGCTCTTGAGGGATCTCTTGAGTAGAGCACCATGGACAAAGAGGAAAACCCCCAACCAAGAGCTGGCTTGGATTAAATTGATCTTGAACAGAGAAGGAGTTGGCCTGAATTGTTTGTAGAGCAGTGGTCATTGCTTCCAAAACCTAATGCAGAATTTTTTGGAGCTGAATACCCAAAAAATGGGTAATTGGTAATAAATCTGTGGCTGCAAACTGGACCTTTTTAAAGGGTGATATTCTGAAACTGTTTTCTAGAAATAACTGGAGCGATCTGCCCCTTTTGTACATTAATCCTGTTGAGTTATATTTTATGTGTGACACAGACATTGTTATGAAAATAGCAAGGACTGGCAGCTGTGGAAGCAGATTATTACATGTAATTTTTTTTCCCAAATCATTCTCTCCAGACACATCTGTCTCATAAATTCAAGGAAATTTGGAAGATGACTCCCTGTGCCCCACAGCCATCACGATGCATTCTGCCCTGATTACACTCAGTAGCATTTTGCTGCTGAATCCTATTCTACCATAAATTAGTCACAGCACAGACTCACAGACTGGTTTGTGTTGGGAAGGACCTTAAAGCTCATCCAGTGCCACCCCCTGCCATGGGCAGGGACACCTTCCACTATCCCAGGGTGCTCCAAGCCCTGTCCCACCTGACTGTGGATGCTTTCCAGGGATGGGGCAGCACAGCTTCTCTGGGCACCCTGTGCCAGGGCCTCCCCACCCTCATGGTGTTTTCCTGAATCTCAGCTGATTGTCCTGCTTCATCAGGAATGTGATCTTAAATTCATGTTGACCATTACATGGACATATCAGTGTATTTAACGTTGAATTTTCGCTATAATAAATAAATGGGAAGGCCTCCATAGGGCTGGTTTGAATTACTGAAGCTGCTGCTCTGTAACTTGTTACCATTTTAACTGCCCAATCTTTGCAGCATGGAGATCAAAATACAAGGTGTAAAGTTCTCCCTGTGGTACTGAGATGGCAGCACTTAATGGAAAGGGTGGTTGAAAATATTGCAGTTCTTTAGTCTTTATTGCAGCTGCATGGGGGTGAAGCTCTGGCAGGTGATGATTGTTATGCAATTGTGCTGGCAGGAGCAATTTGAGATTTACAAGTGCTTGTAAATGCTGCTATTTATAGGATGGACACTTTATTTAACGGAATGCTAATCTTTTCTGCAGTGGGAGGAAATGTCAGAGTGGAGTCTTTCATCCTTGGGATGGGACTGGACTGTAATGTCCAAAAGACATTACAGCACTGAGTTCTTTTTGTAAAAGAAAAGACCTAGAGGTTTCCAAGAGACTTGGACATGGGAAATGGAGGAAGGATATTCTGAACTATGCAATACTTTGGATTTTTAATATTAATGATCTGTGGAGCTTTGCAGATCTATATGGCTTGTGAGATTTGGAATATGTAGTTTTAATTCTCAACCTTCTAGTTTTCATTATGGAGAAACAGAACTGGGTTTCTCACTGGGAATCTGGGAAAAGATAACTTAAATGCATTTTATTAGCTGTTTTTACTTTGTGAATAAACTTGTCCTGGGAAGTTAAAAATCAGAGCCATTATGGAAGTATTTTTGTTAATCTTTCCCTTTAAGAGACCCTGAATGTCCTAAGTGCAACTGATGGATCCCATTGCAGTGAATAATAATGTGAATCAGGCTTAAACCCAAAACCAGAAAAAGCCTGCTTTTTACTAAATTAGTTTCATGATCTACTTGTTATGAAAGTTTCAGAATATTTTGGGGTTTTTTCCCCTCTTTATGTTATTTTGGTTGTGCTGTAGTAAGTCGTGTTCTTGTCAGCACTCACGCTCGTACGTGCACAGTAAGTGATAGGATCTGCTCTGTTAATTCTTATTTAATCCAATCAGCACCTCTCCAAGTGCAGGAAGCAGCAGAAGGAGGATTTCTTGGGAGAACAGGGATTGCTGCAGACTGATCCCAGTGTTCGGTCAGTGAGGACAGGAAGGAGAAAGGAGAGAAGAAAAGTGTTTTTGTAAAGACTGAAGCGTTCAAGACAGAGGGGCAACCTTTTGTAGGAGGGATGAAATAAATCCTGATTTATGGTCATCTGCTCCCAGTAGCTCCTGTGGCTGCTTGTGCCAGGGAAAAGCTGCAGGTCAGGGGAATGTATAGAATCATGGAATGCCAGACTGGTTTGGGTTGGAAGAGTCCTTAGACATCATCCAGTCCCAACCTCCTAACCACAGTCATGGACAAAGCCATGTTTTCAGGAGCTGCTAATATGTGTAGTTATACAAACTCCTTCCTGTATTTGCACAATAAGGGAGTAATTTTTTTATACTGGAAGAGATTTGCAGATAAATATATATACAAATATAAATTTATATACAAATTTATATTTGTATATAAAAAAGAAAAGTTGTGTGTTTAATTGGTGATTTTCTATGGAGTATTTTTAGTGGGTATTCGCTGCTGGAGCCAGGCTTTCTGCTTGATTTCCATATCATAAACGTGTTTGGTTTTGCTTTTTGGTTTTTGTTTGTTTGGGTTTTTTAACAGCAGAGAGATTTTCTTTGCGGAATTTTTATTCTTTCCACCCTTAGAGAAGACAGATGGACTTGTTTATCTGCTTCGAGGTTCAGGGCCAGATTAAAGATGATTTTGCTTTGTGTCATTTGAAACATTCTTGTTTCTGAGCAGGGAAGTTGACAATAGTCACATGATTCACGGTGGAAAAATTATCTACAGGCTGTTGCTGTTGCCTTAATAGGCTTAAAGGAATTAGCAGTGATGTAAATAATAGTTGTGTACGTGGTGGGTGGGCAAGTGCCAAAGTGAGGGTGTGTTTGGGGTGAAGCCCTTCCTGAATGATTTTCTGCAAAAATAACCCTGTGAGGTGAATAATCCATTTTGATTTCTTAGGAGCAACGTTAACAATCTTTGTAATGATAGATCTTTAATTAAAAACACAAGCAGTACCTGAGGGCATTGAGATTTGAAGGGGCCTGGAGCTGTGTTTGTGTGTTCATCTCTGTGACACCCTGTGGTGGCTCAGCTTGGCCCAGGAAAAATCCCAGTGGCAGGTGTTTGGAGGCTGAGGAAGAAGAGCAGCAGGGAAGAGCGAGGCCTTCGTGTGCCAGCCTTTCTGATAAAAGCAGGAGGATTTCAAGAGATTATTCAGTACCATTTATAATTTCATTTGTGTGCAGAATGCACCTGCCGTGGCTGAGGGGAGTGTGGAGAGAAACAGTGCCCAGAGGTGGGGCCAAGGTGCCCAGAAGTGGGGTCACAGTGCCCAGAAGTGGGGCCAAGGTGCCCAGAGGTGGGGCCACGGTGCCCAGAAGTGGAGCCAAAGTGCCCAGAGGTGGGGCCAAGGTGCCCAGAGGTGGGGCCAGAGTGCCCAGAGGTGGGGCCAAGGTGCCCAGAGGTGGGGTCAGAGTGGCCAGAGGTGGGGCCAAGGTGCCCAGAGGTGGGGCCAAGGTGCCCAGAGGTGGGGTCAGAGTGCCCAGAGGTGGGGCCAAGGTGCCCAGAGGTGGGGCCAAGGTGCCCAGAGGTGGGGCCAAGGTGCCCAGAAGTGGGGTCAGAGTGCCCAGAGGTGGGGCCAGAGTGCCCAGAGGTGGGGCCAGAGTGCCCAGAGGTGGGGCCAAGGTGCCCAGAGGTGGGGTCAGAGTGCCCAGAGGTGGGGCCAGAGTGCCCAGAGGTGGGGCCAAGGTGCCCAGAAGTGGGGTCAGAGTGCCCAGAGGTGGGGCCAAGGTGCCCAGAGGTGGGGCCAGAGTGCCCAGAGGTGGGGCCAAGGTGCCCAGAGGTGGGGCCAGAGTGCCCAGAGGTGGGGCCAAGGTGCCCAGAAGTGGGGCCAAAGTGCCCAGACCTGGAGCCACAGTGGGCTCTGTCACACGGGATGGGGACGTGCAGGGGCAGCACGGGCAGCTCAGTAGACTGTACCTGGGCAGAGGAGGTCAGGGAGGGAATAACATGATGTAGCTGATGGTGAGGGATTTACAACTGTAGTAGTACGATTACAGTAGTATTACTAAATATTAATAGCATCTGAAATCCTCCTGCAGTTTAATTTACAGTTGATCTTTATAAATTGCCCGAAATTTTGTGTGTTGCCAACTGGACTAGAGATATTTTATTAAGAAAGAAACACGTTTATCTAAACCAAGATATGTGTTTCAAAACTGAGACACAGTGTCTAGTGTATGTTACACTTGGCTTTGATAGCATGATTCCTCTTTATCAAGTGTACTTCTGTCAAGGAGCTTTATCATTTTCAAAGTTGGGTGATTATTTTTTTCCCCTAAATATTTTGTTCTTTTTCAAAGACTCGTCTGTTTGAGGCCACGTATTTGTTGTAGGGTATTTGAATTTAAAACATGAAAGCTGACCTGGGTAGATTATGTAGGGGAAAATGGGGTCCTGTAAAGCTGGAGGGTAATGAAACTAAGGAAGGGGTAAATTTTGTGTTAGGAATGTTGGCTGGAGAAGTGAGTTGTAGTCTGTTACCAGGGATTAGGTCCTGCATTGTAAATTCACTGCCCTGCGTTCCATTGAGGATCAAGTTTTAGTCCATTTAAGAAGCTCTGTGCCCCCTTCTTCTTTTCCAGAGAAACAGACACTACAGAATGGTAGGAGAGAGTTTATTCTCAGCTACTGCAGGACATATGCTGTCTTCACAGTTGAATTTTTCCCTTTGCAATGTTGCCTGTGAGCATCAGCCTCATTCCAACAAGTTTCCTTTTAGAGCACCTCCCAAACCTTTGCATCCTTGGAATGTGAGAGCATTTTAATCGGATTTTGATGGCCTTTCTTAGAACAAGGAGTGGGAGAGGGAGGAAGATTTCATGGAGATCTGTGAGATGGTGGAAGGGGCAGATTGATGTGGATAAGCTGATTGGGTTAGTGGCTATTTCAGAGAGAGGAGGTCATGGACTTGGGAGGGGGGGGAATGGCATCAGGGATAAGTGGTTGAGACAGAGCTCTGAGTGGATTGGAAGATGAAAGGGAACGGACGAGGTGAGTGGAGTTCTCCTGCCTGAGAGAGGGTGCACAAGCAGGGACAAAAATAAATCCCTGCAATTTCAGTGCCAGTGTGGGCTAAGTCTGGTCAAGGGAAGCTGAAGGTGAAATAACCACTTCTCCAGGCTGCAGACTCAGGAAGGCAAGATCCTGGTTGGGATAATCACAAGCAGGAAGCTCCATGTTCCACGCAATCTACAAATAAGTTTATTTGCGTGGTAAATTCACACCAAAATAGGTCCAGTGAGAGGAGTCCAAAACTGCCTCTTTAAAGGCTGCCCAAAAGAGATAAGAGGGTGGCAACACAAATTTGGGCCCCTGGCTATGAAGTACAGTGTGAGTTTTCTAAAAATGAAGAATATGACAGCTTTTGAAGGAAAAAATAATCTAACCCTACATAGCTGCCTGCATCTGCTACGAGTTTAAATATACTTCTTTTAGGAAAAAAATTCAGGTTACTTCTTGTAGCTGAAATGATAATTACTGCTGGTTTTCCCACTTCTCTGCAGTAAGAATATAATTAAAGCCAAAGCTCTTCTCCTGCCTTTGCTGGCCAGATACTGGGAAAACTGCTTTGTCATGGTAAAAGTCCCATTTTGATGAAAAATCAGCCGTTTGCAGGTCAGCTGCTCAGGTAGCACTTCACAGACTGCTGCCCCAGAAAAGAGCTTTACAATAGAAAGTAAATTACAGTAATTGAGATTACAGTAATGCAGAGATCTGTGTTTAACCAGTGATTGACAGCACTTGAATATGCAAACAGTCTTACCTAAGTGTAGTTTTAACTGTTCCAATTTGGTGTGTCTGTTGTGCTTTCACCTTTAAGTGGTAATTTCTTGTTGATTCTTTATTGGCTCTTTGGAGAATAACCATTCTTCTGCTTTTTACAGTTGGCATGAGGTGCTTTTATGCTTGGGAACCAGCTTTTTTTCCTTAGAATGCTCTGAATTTTGTCTGACATGGCATTGCCTGTGTAGGTCTGGATATGTGCCACATCTGAGTGTGAATATTTTGTTTATTTGCAGGTTGAGGTCTGGACAGTGTCTCTGCAGTGATCACATTCCCTGTCCTTAATGTGCCCTTGGTGACCAAGCTCTTGTTGTCACTATGAGAAAGGATTCAGGCTCTATGGATTGGTTGCAGCAGCAAATGATGGTAAGTGGGAGAGTGGAAATTTGTAGGATATGTTTATTTCTATTGTATTTGGTTGTTGGGCCAAGTCAGTAAATTATGGTGTTTCTTGGTGTTTTTTAGAGAAGGAACACTATGTCTTTCAGTGAGATACACTCTGGCATCAGCATATCTGAAAGGCACCTTAATCTGAGTTTACTTCCTCATGAATTTATGTGAGAATGACGTTATTTGATGTTCATGCTGACTCTACATCAATACTTACATTTTTCTCTCTTTTTTTTTCACAGATTCTTTTTCCTCGCTGGAGTTTTTCAGTTCCATTGAATGTGTAATTCCAACTATGGCAACAAGAGTAGAAATAAATTCTACTTTGGCGTCTTTGACGGCAGTGCCTGACCTAGCTGAGCTCAGGGCTGAGGAGAAGGCACAGCGTGTTTATGTCAGTGTGCTTTCAGATGCCAGCAACAAGGCAAAGGAGGCCTCAGCATCACTGACTCTCGAAGAGAACAAGAAATTTGGGAATTCCTTGAGATCTGCAACGATGCCCTCGGTGGGATCAAGACCGAGACTTTTCCCAAAGCCTTTTTGTAAAGAGAAATCCTCAGATACTTTTGCAAATGTCAAACCTCCCGTCCCAGCATTCAGATCCAGCAGCATGGTGAGAAAGGCCACTGAGGAAACGTCCTCTGTGAAGGTGTTGAGTGGGAATGTCCCTCCCTTGGTGGATCAGAAAGCCATTGCCACTGAAAATCAGGCTGACAGTGAGGTGGTGACAAATGTGACTTTCTACACAGGGCCCAGTGCCAACACGGTCATTCTGTTCGAGCCAGCGGGCACCGAGCAGGCCAAGGTCAGCCTGGCCCAGGAGAAAAGGGCTCAGGACCGTAAGGGATTTACTCCTCTGCAAACCAAGGACCTCCAGGGCTCTGTGAAAGCAGCAGAGACACCCAGGAATCCTGAGGGGTCTGTTCATAGGCACATGTCATTTTCTTCCAGTCTCAGACCAGTCTCTTGGAACTCCCTCAAAACTGGTGAAAAGAAAGATGCTCATGAAGTTCATCCGGGGGAGAAGAACGATGATGATGCAAATAATCTTAACAATAAAGTTGATTTCTCTGTTGATGTCCAGCACAGGGCAAAACATAGACCGGTGTCTGCTATTTTTCTGGAATCGTTACGAGATCAAAAGCATCACACTGTGGAAGCTTCTGAGGAAAAATCTCCTATGGAGAAGTCTGGGGTTAGAAAGCCAAGGCCTTTGTCCATGGACCTGACAGCTAAGTTTGAACATAAAGATGTTACTTCTTGCAAGAAGGCTGGTTCATCCCACGAAAGCAAGGAGAATGTATCCATAATTGCTTTTACTGATGTGGGTAGTCATGATCAGCCTGAAACGGGGCCAAAACATGAAGAAACTGAGTTTAATAAAAGCAGTTCTTCTAAAACAAATCTGAAATGCAGTAGTCAGGACATTGGCATCTTAAATAATGGGAAATACACCTGGGAAACAAAACTTAAATCTAAAAGTGAACAAATTGAGACAAAGCCAGAAATAATTATTAACTTGCATGGTCCTGAAAGAAGCCCTGAAACAACCAGTGACAGCAGAACTAATAAGGGGGGGAAAAGACTGGACCAGAAGGAAACATACGTGTTCCTGGGCTGTGAAAGTCCTGCAGCTTCCTCAGAAAAAGAGAATAATATCTCCAGAGGTAGTGTTAAAAAACACATCAGTTTGTTTACTGCAGAAAATCCCAGTGCCACAGTGGATACAGAGCTTCTGCCAGCAAGTGCTGAGAAGGAAAACAGGTGTGTGACCATCCAGCAGAGGATCAAGGAGCTGACAACAGAAAATCCTGATGTTAAGGCAGGAAATGTGCGCCGGTCACTGCAATCACGGCCACTCTCTGCAGACTTAACCAAGATGTAGGTTACAGAGAAATTCTGTTGAATCCTCTTGTCCTCATGTTGTTCAGTAAAACTTGCTCTCTCAAAGAAAAAATTGATCATTTTGCTTCCATTAAGTGTGGATTTTTTTATGCTATTATTAAGCTCTTTTCCTGCTTTTTTAAATCCAAAAAAAGGGAAAATAATATATATTTAATTACTATTTAATGACATATTTATTCTGACAACAGCTGAAAAAAATAATAAAGCTGTCAATATTGTGACCTTTGCATGTCACTGACCACGAGAGATATTATAGCTTGTTATACATCTCTAAATCCTCTATTATCAAATAAGCTGCATGACTACCAATTTTTGGGGAAATTCCTTTGGTCTAGATACAATTTAACCAGCAAATACAGCCATTTACTATGAAATAGTGATGTTTCTCCTTTAGGAAATGTGATTTAATGGATAATTTCTACCAGTCTGCTTTGGCAGGAAGTGACCCTGCTCACTGATCAACTGAGCTAAAGAAGTAACCCCAGTGCTTTGTTTTAGGTTTTCAAGTCCAACATCAGGCAGTGAAGCAAAGCCTGAGAAACCTGGTGAGACTGGAGCCAACTCGATCCAGGACCTGCAGGAAAATCCAAAAGTAAGGAACTGGCAAGAAGAAGCTGGTGGATTCCAGCTGGCTCTGCAAGGAGAAGGTCCTGCTGTGTGTGGCTTTATCAATCAGTGACTTTAAAATGGGTGTGGAGGGTGTCAGGGCTGACACAATCCCAGTGGTTTTGCTGGTGTGAGTGTGTCTTTAGAACTTGGAGGTAAAAGTGCAGGAGTATTGTGTCTGCTGAGTTTGTCAGGCTCATTGTGCAGCCTGTTCAGTGTAGGAGTGGTAGAGAGGGAAAAGTATTTTGTGTGCTATTTTTAAGGGGTTTCTAATACACGAATCACCTGTGGCTGCAGTGGGTTCATGCAGTAATTTTTATTTTCTCCAAGCAGAGCATTAGGATTGTGCTTTCCTGCATCCAGGTCCCAACTCCTGATAAATCACAGCCTGGACCTTTGTCAGTCTCCTCAACAACATTTACCTGAGCAGTTTAGACAGCAAAATGTTCCAGGGAAAATGGGGATTTGCTATGGAAGCTTCAGGCTCTCTCTGTTTCTAAGCAACACTTGAGTGTTGCAAAACAGAACTTCTGTGGTGACAGTTCTTAGAGGAGATTTAATGTAGTTTAAGGGTGTTTGTAATGAGTTCTCATGGGTTTTTTTCCTGTCCAAGATAGGAATATGTGGTAAGGAGAAGCTACAGGTGCAAAGTTTCTGTAGTTTGGTGTTATTTTCAAGAAGAGTAAATTGTTTTAAGAACGAAATTACCATTAATGGAAGTGCTGTTTTCAGAATCTGGCAATAAACTAGGATTAAAGAAATTCCTAGAAGAATATAGCTCAGACTTAAAAATATATATTTATAAATGCCTTTAGTGTTAATTTTCTGGTGTTGTTTAGCTTTTTTTTATGACAATCTTAAGTCAACTTAGAGTTTTAAATTTTAAAACTTGAATAAAAGATGGAACTCTTGCAAGACCTCTAGTTTTCTTTGATTCCCTTTAATATTTGCATGCTGTGCTTTTTCAGCAAGTGCTATTAAAAATACCATCTTTTAGGATTCTGCTTATATTTCCTGTGAGTAGGTGATAGTGAAGCATTGGCAATAAATATTAATTTCCATCTTTTAACTTTGGCTCAGCTTAACATTTCTCATAGCTGAGCAGCTCCAGCTGTCATATTTACTCTGATCTTCACGTTCCTTGCAGTTTCTGACCATGTAACTGGTTATTAGTGAGATAATTCTGTTAAAAACAAGATTCAGGAGCTGCAGCTACACATTCCCTTAGGTTACCTTGGTGTCAGTGGAGTTTGTATTCAGGGAATGTGGATGTGTTTGATTTTTCCAGGTTCTGTTGCACAAAGTAGGTGCAAAGAAGTCTTAAAATACACTTTATTGCACATCTCTTAAATAAATGCAGTTAACTGTTGGATTTTGTTGTTGCAGAGTAAGGAGCTGAAGCTCACCCATGGCACAGATTTCACAGAGGCATTTGCTCCTGGGAAGCCTTGGAAGTCCCGGCAAGTTTTAAAGATAACCAATAAACCTGATCAGGTGGAGAGGAAAGGAAGTTTCCTGGGAGATGCTCAGCATTTCTCACAGCAGAATGAGAGTCCTGTCTCCTTCACAAGCAATTTTGAAAAGAAATTAAACCCAGCACTTCTGGAAAAGCCCTTTATTAAAACTGTCCGGGCCACCCTGTTTGAGCACAATGTCCAGAAGCACAACGTTGTTGCTGAGCATTCTGGGGCTGATCCTGCCCCACAAAAGAACCAGGAGCCTGAGGCAAAGCAGGACCTGGGGGTTTCAGGGCACAGCAGACGCTCCTGGATGGGAGAAGGGGAGGAAACCACTGCTGCAAAGGAGCATCACAAGCAACCTGATCCATCAAAACATGCTGCACATGTAGAGAAAAGTCAAAAACCAGCTTGTTCAAGTGAAGACAAGAAAATGAGTCCAGGAATTGTCTTAGAAAAATCTTTGGTTGAGAAAAGTGAAAAACCTGCTCCCAAAAATGCAGAAGATTCTCAAATTTACCAAAGAATAGAGGCCAGGTATGAAATCTTTCAGACATGTGGTGAAAGGGCTCTTAGTGAAGTCATCACAATGGCTCCTGAGAAAAAGGCCATGACACTCAGAGCTAGAAAATCATCTGTGAAAGAGAATAAAACTGATGAAGATGTTGTACCCCCAGGGCAGTCGGTTAGGGCAAGTAGTCACACTCTGTACTTGAAAGAAGATAATTTTACTTCAGAAGCCAGAGAGCCAAAAGTTCTCACAAGCAAGGCTGTGTTGAGAGAACCTGCTGATTTTGTCTCCAGTGAATGCACTTTACCTGAACAGAAAAGAGACTCTGATAAAACTGATCCTGAGCCACTGTTCATAGCTGAGAAAATACCTTATTCCACAACCAAAAGTAAAGGTTTAGGAATGAGTGAAAAAGTCAACAAGGTACATGCTGAAACTAAGGGTGATAGGAGTGAAGTCTCTTCCATTGATAAATCAGAGAGGGTTAATGTTGTGAAATGCTCTTCTGAGAAGAGGAATTTCAGAGCAGGTGGGACAGACATCCATGAATTCCGAGGCAACTTGGATCGTGAAGTGATTTCCACAAGTGTCCATAAACATGGGGCTCAGGCTTCAGCACTTGCAAGTGGGCAATTTTTAAAGTCTGCCATTAGTCACCAGCCTGATACAAAAGGACTAAATGTTACTAAAGAGGAATCTGGGGCTTTTGGGTTAAGGAAAAGTCTGGACTTAAATTGCAAAGAGCAAGACTTCAGCCTGGCTTGTACAGTTCCTGAAAACAGCGAGAAACTCCGAGGAGCAGATCCAGAAGAGAAAGTGAGGAGAAGCAGAAGTAGCGTTTCTGACTTGAAGATTTCTGAAAGGTGGAGGAGGAGGACCTTGCCTCAGGAGTCACTCAAGGTGGAAGAAGTTGTGTGGCTCACTCCTGAAAATATCAAGAGGCTGAGCCGGACAGATTCATTGCAATTGGCTGAAACCTCACTTAAAAAGAGAAGCAAAAAAATCAAAGAAGGGGTGGAAGGGAGTGAGGCAAACCAAGCTGGTTTTGGCAGTCCTGATGATTACACGAAACATCAGAGTTCTGTCCTTGAGCCAAAGGCAACTTATTTTGCAGTGACTTATCAGATTCCTGGTATCAAAAAAGAGAAAAGCTTTGTTGGTGTTCCCAGTGCAAGTGAAATTAATATGGTTTCTGGTTCAAGTGAGGGAGCAGCAATTAATCTGGACCCTGTTTTTCCTGGAAGGTCCAAACCTTTATTGCAGCAACCAAATAAAAACATGATGAGTTCAACTGGTAGAGAAGAATCACGGGAGGTGCATATTAGCAAAGATTGGGTCAAAGAAGATGAAAAAGATACCATTTTCTCCAAAAACGTTGCATTTGGTGATTTTCACGTGTCTAGGAAAGATAACCAACAGCATCACGAAAAAGGTCTGGATCATTCTAAAGAGAAAATTATAGATGTTGATGCTTTCCTGTTGAAACAGGATCTGGACAATACAGCTCCAGCTGATCTCAGGAGTGGCAGAAGGAAAGTCTCCTCTTACCACGAGGCCCGGTCCCCGCCGCGTTCTGCGCAGGTGCGTAAGGACACTGAGCTGGGCCCCCAGAAAAGGAGTGACAATAATTCTGATTTACCTGCAAGGAAGGCTGAGGATGGGTACAGATCCCAAATTCTCGATATCGATGCTCTTATGGCAGAATATAAAGAGGAATCAGCAAAGGCCAGTAAAGTTCAAGATAAGCTCTCTGAAGATGTTGGGTCATTGAGTAGGGAGAAATCAAAGAACAAAAGAAATGTGTCTGATAGGATGACTCTTACCTATAGCTGGAATGAGTGGAAGAGTGCATCAGATCATTATTCTGTTAATAACAAACCAGGTGAACGTGCAGAAGAGCAGCACAGGCCAGAGAAACTAATCCTAAATGAAAAGAGCAAAGAGAAACTGGAATTACAGAGCCCTGAATTCGATAAGCAGAAGTCCAAGGACAGGAAGGTCAGCCCTCCTTACTGGGGAAACCCCAGCACCATTTTTCCAGAGAAGTTTATAAATTCACCTGTGGAATTTGCTAGGAAGAAAACTTTCATCGTTGATGAGGATGAGGAAGTGAACTTGGTCTCCAGGAACCAGGGTGCAAAATTTGTGATTGATAAGGTACAGCCCATAAATGCAGTGAGTACAGAGCAGAGGCTGGAAGTCAATCTGGCCTCTAAGCTGTCCTTAAAGGCAGATGATGGGCTCCTGCAGAAGAGGTTGGTGACAAAAGAACAGTTCTTGGAAGTGTCTCCAGAGGGTGATTGGAGCAAAAACATAGTGAGGAGCTCTACTCTGAGAAGCAGAGACAGCACAAATAAGATGTGTGAGGGTGACTCTTTCAGAAGTAAAACCGATTGGAAGAGCTGCCTGTCTGGGTTTGGGACTGCACCCGCGGATCTCAGACGGTCCTACTCGGAAAAATGCCGCCAAGGAAGGGACAGCCTGCCCCTCATGCAGGAGGTGAGGGCAAGGAAGGACCTGCATCGATCCAGGCCAAGCTTCCCCTTGGAAAGTGTGGATAACTTAGCGTGGAAACACAAGATAGCTCAGTCAGAACCGTTCTTCCATGAGGATAAAAAGGTATTTCCAAATGGTATCCGAGTGTTTCGTGTAACTGAAACTGAACTTCTCTTTATTAAAGATTTTATTGTGTCCTTGTACTGCTTTTCAACACTGCAGCAAGGCAGCAGATCCATACTTCTCACTGGAGTTCATTTCCTTTTGGGTCCTCTTTTCTTGAGCAGCGTCTGTTGTACTGATGACCTGATTTTTACTTCAGGTCTAGAAATACTTATTGATGTTTCTGTGGAGAGCTTGAAAAAGCTTTAAAAAGTGTGCTTATTATTTTTTTTACTCTGCAATTTTGTATTTACTTGAACTAATTTCATTTTATTTTACAAGCTGTTGGCAGTGATCTTTTTGGACCTCTCTTTGTTTTTTGTCTTTATCTGAAGGAAGCAAAATTTATTTTTATTTTCACTGGGTGAATGGCCTTCATTTATCTGTGAACTCCACTGCTGTCCTGACTTTTGTGAGAGGCAAGAGATTCTCTTAACACAATGATGTGAATGAAATCCAGAGGTTGGATTTGGCTGGAAAAGACCTTAATGGTCATATAATTCTGTGATTAAAGTGTAGGATGTTCATGGCTATTGTGTTTTTCCATTTTGTGTTTTCAGCTTTGAGTTTCCTCTATTTTTTTTTTTCAAAAAGGCATTTAACATATGTACATAGATATCTGTATGTGCATATGCATGTAGATTTAATTACATTCATAACTGTATTTTACAGGCTTCCAGGAAAGAGTGGAGCAAGCAGAGCTCAGACAAAACAGAGGGAACAGACTTCTCCTCGGTGTCTGCACAGAGGAGCCACCACAGTTTCTACAAGGAGAGAAGGGCAGATTTTGGGATGGTATGTGACCCTGGAGGAGGGGTTTGGGGAGGGAGCAGGGAGCTGCAGCTCTGTTTTCCTTTTTGCAAAGGGCTGTGCCAGAAGGATGTGTCTGCCAAGCAGAGAAGCACTTGCTGGGGGGTTGAACTGGTGAGGCTGCCCCTCCCTGGGATTCCACCCCACTGCTCCCTGCCAAAGCTTCCAACACAAAGCCTCAGCCTTGCAGCTTGTTGAGTTTGCTTTCTGAGTGAAGAATTTTCATCCTGAATTCAAGATGGCTTTAGAGCATTATGTTTTTTATTGTTTTCTGAGCTTGTGCAGACAAATGGAACTGTGTCCCAGCCTGACAAAGGATGGGTTTAATTTTCTTTCTGTAGGCAACACACAGGGAAGAGTTTCTGTGAAGGATCACAGGTGACATTTTGGGTGGTTTGATTTGTCTCTAACACACAAACTGTTGGGGTGAATTCCTGCTTGAAGTTGTTGGGTGCTGTTCTGTTTCAGAAGAATATCCTGACTTTAACCCTCAGAGAAATTTAGTGTTGTGACATAGCATCCTACATCCAGCTGTTGTTCTGAAATACAAAACAAAGGTCTGGATGTTCCAAAAGATATACAGTAAATGGAATATCAACGTTTTCTGAGGGAAATAAAGGGTTTGGAAAGTTGGAGGCTGAAGGCTGTTGTCCCATGGACTGTCCCAAGGTCACACCTCCCCAGTCCTGTCTCTGCCAGCACACTCTGCAGTGAGGTGCTGCTCTGCCCTGTTCTGTCATGGCTCACTCTGCTGTTTGCAGCCCTTTAGCAGAGAACACACAGAAATATAAAAAAGAAAGAAACTCAGTGGGTTTTTGTCCTTCTAGCAAAGAAAAAGAGAACACCCAAACCTATAAGGATTTTATAAACAAGTTTCCTAATTGGAGTTATGGAAGTGAGCTCAGATTGTCCTTCAGTTCTAGTCTTTAAGCTTCATGGAAGGTATCCAAGGACTAATGTCCCTTTGTCTTTCCCATTCTTAGCATGGACTTCAGGTTCATCTTGGGGAATTTGGGTTATTGACAGAATGGCCATTTATCCAACCCCTAAAAATTATGTGCCATCAGCCTATGGTGCAAATATGCAAAGGTGATGTTGGCCAGGTAGGAAATGTGGGACAGAAGGGCTGTGGGAAGTAGTGCTGGGAAAATGGAACTGTTTGGGTGCTGTGCTCAGATAAATACAACTGTTGTTCTCCATCTTCATTGTTAATTGGGAGGTTACTCAGAATAATCCTTCAGCTTTACCAAGCATGGTCTGAGACAGGAAAGGAAGGTGGGAAAGGGAGACCCAGTTCCAGGGAAAGAGAGAACTCTGATGTCTGGAATTCGGTAGGATCTGAGCACTCTGCTCCTTTGTGTTGCTTTGGAAAGGCTCCTCGGGGTGTGTTTGTTGTGCAGTGCCATGGGAGCCAAAGGGCAGCCTGGTCCTCCTGGGTGTAAAGTGTGAGTAAGGGAAGTGTGTGTGCATACAAGGGACTTTCACCTGTGCTCGGGAGGTGGAAAACTCACCACACTGATGTTTTCCAAATCCCCACACAGGTACTGCAGAGGATTATGTAAAACCAAACTATTTCTTCTGCACCAAGGTTATGCCTTTGTTTTCTTTGGAGAAAACACAGACTCTGAGTGTGGAGTCTGTCAGCGCGTTCCAACACTCCCCTCTGCTGGAGACACATCTGAGCTCTGTGAGCTGGACAGACACGAGGGGTCAGGAAAGAGCCAGGGAGGCACAGTTAAATCTGTGTTTCCTTGGAATCCAGGGGCAGTTTATGTTTCCCTTGGTGCAGCTGTAAAGGGGGAATCGACAGAAACATAGCATTGTGCTGCTGTTTGCTTTGGGGGGTTTCTGCTCTGTGTAGATGGGAAGTTGCTTGCTTTCCCTTGTGGCATAGTGACAAAAAGTATTGTCCAGTCCATATTCCTGGTCAGTGAGGGCATTAGTGTTGTTCTGGTGAGAGCTGGTGCTCAAAGGGACAAGTCTTGTTGTAGAATAAATGATTCCCTTTGATTCACATTCACCCCTAAAGCAGTGGGAGGAACTGATATTGATCCCCTTTATATCTGACAAATGAATTTACAAGAATATCCATTTCTTGCATTATTCCACATCTCTCT
Organism: Lanius collurio; assembly: GCA_020086605.1. Taxonomy (NCBI): domain Eukaryota; kingdom Metazoa; phylum Chordata; class Aves; order Passeriformes; family Laniidae; genus Lanius; species Lanius collurio. The sequence continues at coordinate 6,661,037 of JACBWW010000031.1, read as the reverse complement.
GTGATAATAAACAACTGCTTGAGTGGCATTTTCCAGGACAGCTGGTGAACTAGGTTCATATTGTGGATAAACACAATTCCAAATGGAAGCAAGGTGCACTGGTATCATTTTACCTCTGGAGAAGTCATTTCTTTGTGATTATATTCCAGAGAATCTGCTCGTAATTTACATTACATAGGATGACTTTGAAATCAAACCATTGCAAAATACAAGTGGCAGTATGGGATTGGTGTTTGAAATTGGAAAGGATGATACTTTGGAGATTTAACACTCACCTAGATAGCGCTGTTTAGCTATTTTGAGTTTGTATTGATTGAAAAACCAGAGTAAGGCTTTTATAAAGATTCCAGCATCACTGCTAGACTGTCATCATCTGTGGTTTTACTATGGCTGGTACTTCCCTCTCTTTTAGCCCTGCTGCAGCACAAAATAGGTATAAAAATGAAATTCTGTACTTTGGACAGCGAGGGGTTTTTCTCACCAACTCATCTGCAAATCTCAGAGACTGCAGCAGGCTCAGGACCTTGGGCTCTTGTAGGGATCTTTTCCTTTGGACCTGGAATGCAAGTGAAGGGACAGGTGTGCAATCAAACCCTCTCTGGGCTGGTTCTGGGAACAGCTCCAACATGGGGACATGGGGCTGTTCCCACTCAGTGCCACCCAGGAAGGCCCCACACCTGCACATCCAGGGGCGACCACGGAGCTCTGGAGATGGTTCCATAAACTCTGTGATTCCATCAGAGCTGACACTGGGTCACAAGCCTGGATTCCTCATTGAGTCATCCAGACTGATAAGAGTGTTGGGAATTAAAACCTGAGGAATGTGTGCTGGGACTCATCCTCTGAATAAAGTAACTGTGGTTGTGCCGTGGGGCTGGAGGAACTGCACCTTCAGCTGGAAATGGAGCAGCTTTAGTGCAGCTGTGAGTTATAACCCAAACTGCTCCTTTGGGGAGGCAGAACAGAGCACTGCTACTAGAACTGGTGTAGGCAGGAATTATTTTGAAGGCTCTCGACATAGTATTTATTTTTTTTTTGTGAAACTCTGGGGGTTTTTGGTCCTTTAGGGAGGAAAATCTCTCTAATGGTCTCTACAGAAAGATGCATTCATATGAGACTGTGATGTGTGGGTGGAGAAGGGTTTGTTGAAAAAAATCATGAGCTGACTCTTAAAATATCTTGGAAATGAAGTGCAAGGGAGAGAAGATAAATATTTTATAAACATGTGCAGATGAATTTATGGTTTGGCTTGTCACAGTTCACCAGTTGTTTTCAGTTCTGCCCATGACAGGTCTGTCTCCTGCCCACTGAAAACCACACCTTCTCTTTTTCTGGATTGTGTACAACCTCTAATATTGGAGTTTGTTCCTCCTGAAACCCATCTTGAGTTGTTCTGTTACCCCAAAAACTGACTCAACCTGGAAGGAAATCAAAATACCTTGTCAGCTCTACAGGAATTCATAGGTGATGATTAGAAAAGTGAGGGGTGGTTTCCTTAAAGTACCAAAATTTAAAGGAGAGGAGGCTGCAGCATCTTGGAAGCTGTTTTGTGTCACCTCCACCTTGTCCCTCCCTGGGAAGAGTGAGAGCTGCAGCAGTGCTGGGAGGGAGGCAGGGTCTGAGGGCCTTCCCTGGATGGGTCCTGTCACTTATCTTTCCTTTTCCTATCAAAAAAAGGGCATAAGTAAAAAAAAAGCAGCGTTACAATTCCCATTTTTGCTCTTCACAAACCACCCTCTGCTGATGTCCAACAACTCCACCACTCTCTATTTTAGACCCAGCCCGAGGAGAACGACCCGGGGGTGGCTAAAGCTCTGCCTGGGTTTTTTTCCTTTTTTGGCAGTTTTCATTCCCTGGGAACATTCCAGGGGTGTATAAAAAGCCACTTGGTTGTGTCTATTTCTTCTCCTTCACAAAAGACATTTTTATATTCCAAGAACAGAAAAGCAGCAGCTCCTCTTGTTACATGTGTGGGTTTTTGTCTTTCCTGTACATCACCAAAAACAAGGTCAGCGAGCGACCCCCCCGGCGTTCAGAGCGTTTCATAACCCAGGGGATTTAGAGCTTCCCTTTCCTTCTGGAGGCCCTTTACTGCAAAACCCAAAGTCCTGTCACTAATTCCAGCCTAACCCACTCCAGATTATGGAGTTGGGAGCAGTGGGCTGCTCAATAACAAGTGGTTAAGTCACGTGCTGCCGGTAGCTCAGCGACTGCTCCTGAGGAGCCCCAGCTCTGACGTGGGGCCAGACACACTCAGTACATTATTCATGATGCTTTTAATTGCTCCACTCTGCTTTTAACTGGTGCTGGAGGCGGGGAGAGCTGGGAGCTGCCTGGAACAGGGATGGGTTGGCGTTAACTCGGAGCTGTGAAAAATGGAGTATTATTACTGTCCACGTCTGCTGAAGTTCCTGCAGTATCTGTGGGTAAGTGTGCTCTGGAATGTCAGTGTGCTCCCAGAGCTGGCTGTTTGCACTGCTTTCAGAAATCCTGGGAGTGTTCATATATGCTGAAGGTTTTCCTCAGTAGTTCCTTTCTGAGTAGTAACGTGAAACTGGGGATTTATTTTGGGTGAGAAAGGCTGATTTATTTATCTCTAATACTTAAAGCTGTAGCCTACCCATATGTGCCTTGGAAAACCCTTTTAGGAATCAGCATTTCTTCCTTGTTTATGCTGAACCATGGGAGTTGTAGTTTAGTTTAGTGTGAATTAGGAATGTTCTTCCCTCTTTGTGTAAAGGCTCTCCCTGGCTCAGGAGCTGCTTCCCCAGGACCCTCCTGCCCTGCTGCTGGTACAGCCACTGCCTGCTATTCTAGGAAAACAGCTGTGCTCATGGCTTTAGAAGTGTGTCATTTTACAGTTCCTTTCTTGTTTTTAATTTGCCTCTTCATGGGTTTCGATGTCTCGATGAGCACTTCCTCTTCCAGCACTCCTCAGGGTTTTCTGTCATGAAAAGCTCTTTTTAGCAGGCTCTGACTGTGCTGTCCCTGCCAGCTTTGCACAGGGACTGCTGAGTGTCTGAAACCATCACATTTGAGCTAGAAAGCCTTTGTGAATAAATATGGTATTGCTTTGAACTAATTACTTAATGTTTTAATTTCTCCTGTGCTCATCAAAGATCAGTTTTCATTTGCTTGTTGTAGTTTGCATTGATATTAATTTTTTCAGCTGTCAATTCAGTGTGTAATCAGTACTGACACCAAACCTTTTCATGTCAGCTGTTTGCTACTATGTTTTAAACCTCTAGCAAAGAGTTTCCTCCCCTCATTTTGTGTTAAATTTTACAATCCTTGCCTGTATGTCCTTTGTTCAGTTGTGAGGTGAGATTGCCCACTGCAAATTTCTTGCTGCTGGGAGAGAAAACTGTGCTTGAGGAACTGGGCATTTTATTAAAAACCTTTTCCTTTTGGAGACTGTAGTAGTGTAAAACATGGAAGTGCTTGGACATTAATTAAGTTTTTTATTTGACCAGCTGTATTTTTAAGAGACCAGCTTCCTTTAAATTGCAAACTAAAAAATTAGTCATTAGTGTGATGAGGGGGTAGATGTTCTTCGTGGTTTGTCAGTGTGAGAAGTGGGAAAGAGCTCTCTCCCTGCTCTTGCTTTGACATGGGATTTTCCATAAGGCCAGGGGAAGAATCCCAAACCAACCCAAACTTTGGATCAGTCCAGAAGATGGTGGGCTCCAGTATTGTGCAGTTCTAGGCTGTAACAGAACAGAATGTTGTATTTTCTGGGTGTACATTGTCTTTTAGAGGCCTTGGAGCATTCCTTAAGCACTTTAATTCATGCACACTTCTGATTAATGCAAGAAAATACTGGAATGACAGTTGTGATATTCATGATGTTAAAAGAAATTTAAGGGACACACACAATTGTGCCTTCTGTCATTTTCTGTGCTGCTGTTGCAGCTGGAGGCTACTAAGGAGACACTTATCTCTACTTACAGTCAGGAGTAACCAGAGATGTTTGGCTTGGTTGTCAAGTGTTATTTAATCTGTCTTGGGGAGCTAAGATGCTTTATTCATTAGGCACATGTACCTGAAGAAGCTACAACTCTTAATTAAAAAATATTATGGCAAAAATCTGCTTTTAAAGCTACTCTGTGGAGTTACTGATGGGTTGTATCTCCTCTGCTGTGTATTTGCTTTACTCCTACAGTGGTGGAGTTGTGGGACACCCCTGGACCCTCTCAGTGCCAGCTCTCTGCTCATTCCTTGCTGATTGCTCTCCTGATCTTTGGACAGGATGTGTCTTACTGTGACAAACTATTTTCTGAGCACAGCAGGCTCTGTGGTCTGCCCCAGTCCGTGTGCAATGGTGTGACCACCACACATCTGCATCCTGTGTGTGTGGGTGACACCTCTGGGCTTCTGAGAAGTGTCTTTATGTCCAGTGAAACATTATTTTCCACAACCTGTATATATTTGAGTATTTTCCATGGTGCATGGGGTATCCATCACCTATTTTCCAGCTGGTGAGGAGCTCTGCTGCAGCTGATACAAGACATCTTTAGGTCTGGCTTGCACAGGAAGTCCTTTAAGTGCAGCTCAGTGGTCTTGCATCAGTCACAGGGTCAGACTGGTTGTACCAGGTGTGCAGCCACAGCACTGGGGTTTCCTGTTCCAATGCACTTTGTCCAAGAACCAGTTTTTTGCCTTCCTGCTGGACACAGCCACTACTGGACTGCTCTCAGTTGGTTCTGTTCCTGCCCTTGGCCATCTCAGTTGTCAGCAATTCTTGCTCTGATTTACAGCTCAGTTTGGCCTTCTGGAATGGATGTGGTGGTGGTGGGTCTCCTGCCCATGCTGGTACCAGTCCTGATGAGTTGTTTCTTCCCAGTCTGGCACTTGTCATTTTTCAAACAGCAAAGAAATGCTACATCCTGAAAGCACTCAAAGCAAATGTCTTGTTTTAAATCAAATGTTCCTCTGCAGCACTGAGATGGTTTAAAAAGACCTTATTCTTTATTGACAGTCATGAAAGAACAATTGCAAAATCAAAAGAAAATTGGAGTATTTAAGGAAGAAGAAAGATTTAGAGTTTGTTTTGACAAGATTTTGGTTGCTGCCTTTAAAGAGTAGTTTTGATATGTTTTGTCAGGTGACTGTGAAGGAAGCAGCAGCTGGTTAATAACCACTGTCCTGACGTGTCACTGTGAGAAGAGTTGGGTTGGTGATGGAAGGAAACTGAAATCATCAGCCTGCAGCCACGGGTGGTGGCCATCGTGCCCTGAGCAGTGGCCATCGTGCCCTGAGCAGTGGCCATCCTGCCCTGAGCAGTGGCCATCCTGCCCTGAAGGGGTTATCCCTGCTCTGAGGGAGGGAAGAAGGGCTCTGTGCAGGTGTGCTGTGCCTTCCCTCTCTCTGCACTTCCAGAAAGTCCCTGTGGACTGTCCTGCTCTTCCCTTGTGGGATTTGCTTTTGGTGGTGGGGATGTTTCTTCCAGAGTTCCAAACCGCCCCCCCCCCAGGTGGTGTATCTGCTCCTGGTGCCAGCAGGTACCTGGGCACCCTTTCGGATAACCTGGGTGAACGATGCCTTCACACAGGAAAATCTGGAAAGGCATTTCCCCAATTCCCAGCTGCTGCTGTAGAATAGGAATTGTGGTGTCTGTGGCATTGCTGGGAGCAGGCAGACGGGTCAGCCTGGCCAAGGAGCCCCATTCCCAGTGGGAACACGAGGGAGTGCTGTTCCACCACAGAGCACTGCTGGCCCACAGCCACGTCCCCGCTCCCAGCCCAAGGACACGTGCTCAGTGCAAGGCAGTTTGTTCTAATGAGGTGTGGTATTAAGTTTAATTTACCATAAAATGCTCACATGGAATAGCACATCCTAGGTTAACTTGTCGCAATAAGGGTTTTATTGAGTAAGATATAATTGTTTGTAGAACTGGTAAGTGTTTTGTAGTGACTCTGTCGTTCCAGGCTCGTAGTAGCTGGAAGTGTGATTGGCTGTGCCTGCTCTCCCTCCCCTTATTTTAAGTCTGGAATTGTGAATAAGCTTCTGAAAAAGTTCTTCCCTGTGAGGGTGGCACAGGTTGCCCAGAGAAGCTGTGGCTGCCCCATCCCTGGATGTGTCCAAGGCCAGGTTGGACGGGGCTTGGAGCAACCTGGGACAGTGGAAGGTGTCCCTGCCCATGGCAGGGTTGGAACTGGATGATCTTTAAGGTCCCTTCCAACCCAAACCATTCTGTGACACGAGGCTAAAGAGAATTGTTAAACCTCATTTATACACACAAAGCAGAAGTAACTTCGCTGCCTCCCTCTTAATATTTTGATCCAAAGTTGTTTTGACTCAGTTCCTGCTTTCCCAAGCTGTTGTCCGTGTTGCTGATGCTGGGAGACAGCCAAGTTCCCACTATTGTTCCTGTCCTTTCAGCAGTGGTGAGTTGTTGATGCAGCCAGTGCGTGTTTACTGCACTGAAAGGAAACAGAGTTTTTAGGGAGCTGCTTGAGCATGGGGAAAGTAGTTTTTTGTAGAGGACTTTCCTCAGGATACCACAGGATTTGTACTGCATGGCACAGGTGTTCTTAAAATGTAACTTCAGCTAAATCTGCAGCCTGAATGAAGCTTGGAAAAATGTAATATTTGGTTTAGTGATTCGTGGTTGAGACCAATAAATCCCTGGCACATAAGGGGAGGCAGTATGGATTGTGTGCTGTCCATGTCCTGGGGGATGTGGGAGCACAGGGCTGTTGGTGCTGTGCCTGGGAGGAAGAGGAGGAGAGGCAGTAAGAGCAGAGGGACCTGGAAGTAAAGGAAGGCGTGTGCACTTAGGGTTACACAGCCACGGCAAATAAATCCTCTGCTCTCATCATCAAATGGGTTAAAATGGGTGAAGAAATAGTTGTATTAACTTACAGCTGGTGCTTGGTCAATTTACTGCCATCAAGCAGTGCCTGAAGTGAATGGGAGACACATGGTTTGTGTCTTGTAGTGTTTTGTAGGGAGAAGATGAAAGAACAGTGTTCAGACAGGCCTTGGGCACTTTGTGATCACGCCGGGAACGGCTGGAATGGGTTCAGAATCAGCTCCTTGTTACTGATCTTTGGAGAAGGAAATCCCTTGCATGAAAAAAAAGCTTTTCCTTCAGAGTGTTCTCTGAATTTTGTGAGTCAGATCCAAGCCTTCAGTAGCTGGAGATTTCCTGAGCACCCTCAGTGAGGAGAACAAAGTCTATGACATCCCTTCAGGCAGGTGGTGTGGAGCAGGAGCAGCGTGTTCTCCTGCCTGCCTTTGTGCTCTCCACTCACCCTCTGTGCCCTGGGAGAAAAGTTCAGCAGGTGGAGGTATTTTAGGCCATGTTCTGTGCTTGAGAAGTCTCAGTTGAAGATGTTTTGTGGTAATCTGTGCTTAACATGTCCATTTGGTCAAGTGGTGGAGCAGCAACTGTTCCCATGATGGACTTCCCAGGAGAACCTTAACTATGGCACTGCTTTGTTTTTCCTCCCTGGTGCAGGGAGATCCACTACAGACATCTTCATCCTGGGTTTTTGTTTGTACAAATTAAAAACAACCTGTAACTATTCATCTTCTGCTTGGCTTGATCCCTTGGACATAAACAAATGTAAAGAAAATTGTTTTAGTCTTTTCCAGCGTATTTGTGCTGTAGGAATTTCCTGTTTCTGTTTTTTCAGTTTTTCCTCCTCCATTGAGCTGGAAGGGAAGTGCTGCAGGATTATGGACATGGCTTTGCAAACAACATCTTATATTTTTAGCTGGTTTCCTCAGCTTTAACACTGATAGCTTTGTTTCACACTGAAACAATTCAAGGCACAAAAGCTGTGTACGTTCAGGATGTTTAACTAGGCCTTGCTTAGGTTCAGGAGAAATGTAGTTTAGGGGACAAAATAATTGGCACTTTCTGAAATACTGTTGTGTTTTAGTTGTTGGAATTATTACTCCTAGTTGTATTTAAATTGTTTAGGAACTTGGAGTAAAAATTATATTTCAGAGTTACATTTATTTACAAATTTTTATTAATCTTGAAATAATCACATGCTACTGCAAAAGTGCCCAGAATCCCGTGCAGAGAAAGGATAGCTGACTTTTTTGATTACAAATAAAATGGGAAAGTTCAGTTTTTTGCTGATCCCATCAAGGATCACCATGGCAGTAGCATGGAAAAATTACTCTGGCAGGTATAAACAAGTACGTGGAGCATTCGTTCAGTCATGAAAACTATTGCTGTGTTTTCTTGCAGAGTACTTCTGTAAGGAAAACAAGGAATACAGATCTAAATTGGTTTTTAAGACTTTTCCATCTCTGTTTAAAATACAGATTTTTAAAGCAGCCTTGCACTACATCAATGGGATCTTTTATGAAATGCTTTTGCACCTTTCTTTAAAAGGCTCTCATATCATTGTGTGCTTGTGTAAACTTTATCAGTATTGATGCAGAGCCTGTTGTTTCCACAGCCTCTCCTTGCTCCCTGGTTTGTGAGGCCTCTGGGGGCTTTTAAAATTACCTGATAGGAGGAAAAAGTCTGGAAATGGAATTTCAGCCTCTTGTAGTTGGTGTGTGCAAGTGAAACACCCTTAATGCCAAGGTCTCTCTGCAGGTTGTCCAAGATTGTGAATAACCATTAATTAGAGCTGTGGCTGTGAGTGTAACTTGCTTATTTTCAGTAGAAAATGAAAGTAGGAATAAAAACCAAATATTTGGTGTAAATATTGAGATACCTGGGGTTTCAAGTTACAAAAGAGATTTCTCTGTATGGACACTGTCCAAAGTCCATGTGCTAAAACACTCCATCCATTCCACTCTTTTCCCCTCTCTTTTAGTTTTTTCCCCTTTTTTCTTTTGACTGTAGAGCACCTGTCTACAGGTGAGGCTGCCTGAGCACCTCAATGAATTGTATTATTGTATCACCATGAAAATTTTAAAAAAACCCACAAAACAGACCAGATAAAACCACCAAGACCTTTTGTCTTTGGCTGTGTTAAGTTTCATGGGAATTCCTGGGTTGGAGTGGTGGGCAAGCTGGGTATCTGCCCTGGAGCCAGATCCTCTGTTCCACCTGCTGAGCTTTGGTCTCTCTGTGCCAGATGTGCAGTCAGGAATTTCTTTTTTACTTTAAAGAAGAGTTTGAAGGTGACAGGGTAAAATCTTCATGATGGGGTGTTTTATGTAAGGAATTCAGCCCGTAGTCAGGAATGCTTGCTGGAATGTGACAATTTAGTTGGTGAAATACAGAACACAGAGGCAAAAAGGAGCCTGTAAAACCATGTTATTTGTCGTGCCTGAGGAGCCCAGGGATAATTGAGTCTGGAGCTGTGCAATTGAGCCCAGCCCAGTGCTGCATCTTTAAATAGTCCATCCTGTCAAACATAAGAGGTTAAATTAAGTTCTCTTACTAATGAAGGAGAGTTGGTGTGGAATGCAGGGCCAGGACAGCCTTACAAGGGCAGGCTCTGCTGAGCACTGGATGTCACAAGGTGGGACTGGAGCTGCCCCTGGTCCTCACAAGTTCTGGGTCCTGCTCTTTGTAGGTGGGTTTGATACCTCACAAAAAACCCCTTTGGAAATGCCTGAATTAAAGCTAATTACTGATTGGAGTGATGGGGGTGGTGATAAGAGGAACCCAGCAGAGAGTGAATTCTGGACTGAGGTTCCCACAAGGGAAGAGCAGAAACTGTGGTTGCAGTTAGTCCAGACTAACTAATCCTTCTGTCCCATCTGCTTTGCTGGCAAAGGATCCTTCAGGGGACCCAGTTGAGGTGAAAACCAATCCCAGGTGTCTTGCTGGGTTTTCAACTGGATTTCCTTCCCAGTTCCATGGTGCTGGGAAGGAGCTGGTGGTGGGGAAACCCCATGGGCTGCAAGGACTCACACCCATAGAGAGGCTGCAAGTCCTGCCTGCCCCTCCTGGGCTGTGTGTTCTGTACTCTGCTGCTTGCAGGCCCTCTTTAAATTGACCTTCCAATCCCACAGAGTCATTAACTTAATTACATGTATTTGAGAGCAGGTGAAGCTCCAAATGAGCTGTAAGAGGCTTTTGGAAAATATAATGCAAGCATGGAATTTTGTTTTCTGCTGAATGAGGGGAGAAACAAGGGTTGTTAGGTCTTTGTGCAGGGTTGTGTTTTTGAGCTGTAGGTGGAAGAGATGTTAATAATGGAAGTATCCAGCAATGTTTGAATAACGAGGTCCCATTTATACTGAGGTAATTAGTCATGCAGTTTGGGTAGCTCTGTGTGTGTGCACTCTGTTTTCTGGAGCTGCAGATCCCTGACAGACCCAGGGTGAGATAATCACTTGGATTTGTCAAGGGCAGAAGATCATTTTGTGCTGTTCTTGTTGAGGAACAACCCCTCACTCAGCCAAGACTGCTGGGCTGGGGGCCAACCAGAGAATCCTTCCCTGTGAGGGTGCTGAGGCCCTGGCACAGGTTTCCCAGAGAAGCTGTGGCTGCCCCATCCCTGGAAGTGTCCAAGGCCAGGTTGGATGGGGCTTAGCACTGGGCTAGTGGAAGGTGCCCATGGTCTCCAAGGGAAGGGACCCTAAAGCTCATTTTGTTCCACTCCCCTGCAAATTCAGCTCAAGTGGTGGAAAAGTCTCCAACCATTTGAATTCGATGGTGAAGGTGCATCTGATTGTCCTCTAAAGCATTCTGCCCTGATGTTAATTGAGGTGTAAATCTAAGCAGTAATTTAGATGCTTCAATACCCAGCAGTGTGTTCACGTGGTGCCAGAAGATCCTAAATTTAGTATTGCAGAAAGACTCAAATCAGCATTTTTCCAGTCTTCTGAGGACAAAAATGGTGTATTTGGTATAACATTTTTTTTTCAGGCAAGGTATAATAAAAAAGTGGAATATATTCTGTAGCAAATTTTCAGATCCCTCAAGTTCCATGCACATGTGAGGAGTCCTTGCAGAGAGCTGTGGGAGTGCCTTGCTCTGTGGATCCTTGGTGAAATCTGGCTCTGCCTCTCGCCCTGTTTGCCCCAGGTGATATTCCAGAAGGGGAGTTAAATTTAGGTAGTGCTCTGCCCGTCCTGGTGAGGTGAAGGAACTGCTGACTAACTCACATGGCAGCTCCAGGCAGAACTCTTGGGCTGCTATTTCAGGGGCTCCCACATCAGATGGAGCCTGAAACCCTCTGGAATGGCAGAGTGCCCCATGCAGAATCCCTGCACTGCAGCAGGCACAGAGCTGCACTTGCAAAGGCGCAGATGTTTGAAATATCACACTTAGATTTAACAGCATAAAAATGTGCTGTAAGTCTTAAACTCCAGCCTTGGATGCAGGATCTCTGTTGTTTGTGAAGCATTATCCATAACTCTGGTAGATAAATTAATTTTGTTCCTATTTTTTTACAAATCTAAGAAACACCCAGCTCTTGGGGCTTCTGGTCAAAACTCTCCATTTCCATATAAAAATAACCCTGCAACTCTTAAAGAGAAGAGCTGGGGGGGGGGAAGTTTTTTTTTCTGTTGGTTGGATTTTCTTTCATCACTGAGAGGTTTTATTAGGCTGCTAATTTGAGAATGTTCAAAACAAATACATTCAAAAATAAGAATAAATTAGAGAATGCTACATTTTGTCACTAATATTTTCCTTAGAGATAAATTACAGCTTGGTGGAGTTGAGCTCCTAAAAGCAGGGATTAAAAGGGAAGGCACCCCATTTCCTCAGGGCATCTTGGGACCATGCATGTCTGCAAGGCACATTTCTGATACGATAAACCTTACGCAAGAGCCATTGCATCAAATGTTATCTCGAACTTCTTCGTTCCATTGAATCTCTTCCTGGATGGTTCAGAGGAGCAGAGGGTGATGCAAGTTCATGGTACTTTGTATGGTAAATTAAGCAACAGCCACAAACCCCCTTGAACAAACAAGAGAGCAAGCAGCTTCCAACATGCCTGTCTTGCCTCTTTACCCTTGGTCCTGAACTAGTCACGGCTTGACTTTGGACTTTTAAGTCCAAACTTATGTCATAAACTTAGGTTTATTGATTTAAACCCATAGCTTTTATTCCTGCTGTCCTCCCAAGTGGGCTGTTCCCAGAAATTCCGTGGCTGGTGACACCTGGGGTCCTGTCATTACCCTCAGTAGTTTTGGGTTTGTGGTACCAACCGTGGTGTCCCAGCAGCTGGGGAGAGAGCAGAGCTCAGAAAGGACGTGGAGCCTTTCCTCACCACAGGGAACAGTGTAGAAAAGTGGAAAAAGCCAGCTTCCAATGGTCAGACCTGTTCAGCTTTGGTTTGAGCCTCTGGCTTAATCATTATCCTGTGCCGATAGCACAGTCACTGGCTGGGACGTGTCCTCTTTGAGGCCGTGAATGGCACAAGGAACCAGGCACAGGTGGTGGCACTGCCCCTGTGCCCCTCGAGCAGCAGGAGGACGGTGTAGGTGTGGCTCCATCCCGGTGGGAATCCTCTGGTGTCTGTATGAGACATTCCCTGGCAGAGCCACGTTCCCCAGGAAGGGTTAAAATCAGTGAGTCCACGTGACATACGCAAACTATGAATCATTCCAATAGATCTGTGCAACTCCTGCCTGCTCCAGAGCCAGCAGATGCTGTTCCCTGCGTTGCCATGGTAACCCTGCCTGTACTATAATAAAGCCCAGCCCAGATCCTTCCTTGGGCAGACCTCTGCGGCTGGTCACCTCCTCATTGTTTCCTCCCCGGAGCACAGGCGAGGCAGGGACGGAGAGAGGAGGGATGGGCATTCCAGAGGCAGCCTTCTCCTGCTTGGAACCTCGTGTGCCTTAGTCGGGAGCGTGGCAGACCCTGCCTGGGAGCCAGATGGGCTACAACCAGCTGTGAATGCAGAGCTGCTTCCAGAGCCACTCGGGGCCGTGTGAGGAGAGCAGGCGTGGGGGCAGTGGGGGCGTTTGTCCCTCGGCTGGGAGCCCCCCCTGGAAGCAGAGGAGCTGATGTCATCCAGCAGCTCTTTTGGCAGGCTCTGAGCAGCCAGCGAGTCCCGTGGGGAAGGCTGGACACGCTTCCCCTTCAGCCTCCCCCGGCTTCGCTCTGCAGTTCGGCCAGGGGAGAGCTCCGGGATGGTTCTGAAGGCAGCGAGGCTGGTGAGGAGGGGATTCTGCTGCTGACACCTTTCTGCAGAGTTGTTTTGGGAAGAAAAGAACCTGGATTTATTGTTCAGAAGATCTAATCGATTTGCTGCTAAATGGATTGTATAGGAGCACCAGAACTTTGGTCAGTGTACTCTCACCTGACGAGTGGCCGGGCCAGGAGAATAAGATTTGTTTTATCCTTCTGATATTTACAGCAAAACAAAAACTTGGCTTAAAAAGGGAGTTGCTTTTCCTGCTCTGAAATGAGAGCGTAAGAGCCTAATTCTCTGCTTGCAAATGGACTCGTTTCAAGTGACTGTGTCAGGATTTAAACACTGATTTATCTCTTTAACATGGCTGAATTAAACATATTTTGATGGAACTCTGGAAAGCCGATTGTAAGTAGGAAAAGTCTTTTATTTTTTCCTACTTGACAAATATCAATCTCCCACCTCCCATCTTTGGTTATTTAATTTTAGGAATATGCTGAGGGTGATAGTGCAGTGCTGTTTACCTTAGCTGGAAATATTTTATACGCGGAATCACTTTTTTGCAAAATAAATCAGGGTTGTTAAAGAGAATATATTTTAATTGCTACTGAATATTGATATCTCATCTCTGCTGGAGAAAAAAAAAAAATGGATTACCTTGGAGACAAACTGACAGTGGCACAAACTCACATGACCCAGTGGATGGGCACAGTGCGGAGATCCTTGCAGGAAGCACTAAATTTAGTCACTACTGCGGTGGCTCATGAGCGGAGTGGCGGGGAAGGTGGCACCAGGACTCCCTTCAAGAGAACCTCTTCCTTCAGGCACTTTGCATCCCGGAGCAGAGAGTCCTTCCGAAGGTTTTCAGTGCGGAGTCAGCAGAGATTTTCCTCTTTGAGGAAGAGGCAGCCCAGCTCAGAGCCCCCCGAGCTTGTAAGCGATGCACCTTTTTGAGACCCTCAAGGGAGAGAATATGATAAAACCCCTCGGGTTTGTTGCAGCATTTTTATCTCCTAACAAAACCTACCTCCTGTCTGCTTTTCCATCTAAAAACAGCCCCCAGAACACCTCCAGATAGTGCTGTCTGTCTGTCTGTCTGCTCCCAGCTGCTTTCTTCCTGCAGCACAGGTGGATGTTTTCATTTGCCAGGGAGTCAGGGTTTGGGGAATGGGGAAAATGTGGTTGATTTTGAAGCAAAGCAGTGAAGTAGGACAAGTATTGGTCTGAAATGAGAAAGTTTATCTGAAAATGAAAATGTTGGTCAGTTCCCCAGCACAGGCTTTGGGTGTGCTTCAGTATTTGTGATTTTCCAGTAAAAAAATGCTAAATTTATAAAAAGGGTGAAATGCTGTCACTCTGCAGGCAACATAAATGATCATTATTCCCTTCTTTTATTGAAAAAAGGGTGTTTTTTCTCAGAATGCTTCCTTCTTTGTCATGCCATAGGAGTGATAGGATCAATGTGACTTGTGCAGGCTGTGGTGTGACAGAAGCAGGGTGCAATTCCTGGGAGCAAAGTAAAGGTGAAGAGCTCTTGGTTCCCCACAGCTCTGTGCCAAACAGAGCCCTTTCCTCTCCCTTTTCCATCAGCTTCCAGGTTATGTTCAGGAAGGGCTGTCTGTATTCCATGGCATGGCAGAGCAGTGGAGGAGACGCTGGTTTCCTGAGGGCTCTGGCTGCCACCATCCTCCTGAGCAATTCTAGTTCTGGCACATCCTACAAAGCAGCAAAGGTTCAGGGGGACAGGGAGTGGAAGAGAAACAAACCTGGTTTATTCTATTTCACAGAGAGGAGCTGAAACCAGTGGTTTGAGTTGTAGCTGAGACTGGTGATTTAAGCCTCATTTTTGACCAGGGGGAAGTGTGTGACTGTGGTTGAGTTGTGTGGAAAGGGGCCCCAAGCCTTGGTGCCAACGTGTGAGTAAATCCAAACTCTCTGAAGTGGCTAAAATGTTTTGGTTTCTTTTTTTTATTGTTAAACAAAACAGTTACTCATTGTGAAGTGCAAACACAGGCAGCTCTGCTGTGGCCTCGCGGGGTTTGCTCAGGGAATGAGTGCAGGTGACGCTGCATTCCTTGGGCAGGTGTGGTGTTTGAATACTGCTGTTTCCAGAGCTCTCTATCAGCTCTGGCTCGAGCATTTCTGTCCCAGCTTGCTATCCATGTCCTGTTTGGACAGTCTGGGAAAGAAAATAGTGGCAAGTAAGCACAAAAGAATGAAGAAGAAAATATTTGGTAACCACTGTTACAGTGTTAGCATGGTGAAGTTCTCTTGGCTTCTTTTTCAAGCTGATGTTTTAGATTTATTGGAATCATCTGAATGAACAACTCGTGTGAAAGAAGGCTGAAAAATGGGAATGTGAAACCTGCAGAGGACAAGTGTTCTGCTGTCCTACACAGCCCTGCTTACGGAGCAGAAATCAGGAGACACGGGGTGACCTTTTCACTTAAGTCACTGGTGACAGTGCTGGAGCTGCTGTTCCTCTGTTTCAGCAGGAATTTTGCTTGTGCTTGGCTTTATGTGTGAATTTGGTTTCACTTGGGCTCAGACTTAAGGTCTGAGCACTCCAAGAAGTTTGTGGTTGGTGTCATTGTGTCTGTGGCAAATGACTGAGACGTTGGAGCCGGTGCTTTTTTATCTGACTGCAACAGGGTCCTGTCTCAGTCCTTAAAACTACTGACATTGTGCTACAAAAAACTGTGGAATGAGTAAAAAGTGTGTAGTTCATATAAACTGACTTCTGTGCTGCTTTAGGGCTGTAGTGTAGAGCAGTCCCTCGGTGCTGATGGAGTTTTTAAACAAGGAGCAGCCGTGCTCACGAGCTCCTGTCTGACACAGCAAGGGCCAGTGGCTTCCAGCTCCCTTTCCTGCTGCCACTGGTGGCTACTGGTGGAGAACTTGGCATTGTACAAGGCAAGGAAACCTGTCCAAATTCAACTCAGGCAGCACAGTTTAAGTCAGTGTGAGTGAAGTTCTTCACCCTCACATCTGTGAATCCACAGCTGAGCTTGCAGAAGTTTTTACTTTGCAGTGAGGCTTTTTAAATAGAAGCTGATTTTTCTTTCAGGTATTTTTCTTGAGTTAATTGTCCATTTTCATCTCCTGTCATCAGCTTGGTGTCTTTGTAAGAGGAGCAGAGAAACATGCATTAAACATGGCCTCTGATTTAATCAGGGTCTGTCGGTCATGGTTCTATTATAGGTGTGAGATCTGGTTTCACAGCCAGCTCTGTTCTAGGTCTCGAGGTTTGTTGCCATACAATAAAACCAGGGCAGTTGTCTGATGCCCTTGGCTCCACTTACACTGCTAAAAAAAGTCATGGAAAACCTCGAGGGTGTTTCGCACAGAACAGGAAAGATGAATTCTGGGGCTGAGAGTGGTTGATGTGTTTTACCTGAATTGCTCCGATATGTGCTAAAAATAACACCAAAGTGCATTTAGTAGTGGTTTGCTTTTGGTGTACTGGGCAGTCAAAGAAAATGGTGTTTTCATTCAAAATTCATCTGGCAGCATTGTTTAGTTTAAATTCAGTTTTTAATACAATTCCAAAATAAAGATGGAAGGGGAGTGATTTGTTTGCTGCATGTGTCCCAGATGTGCTGGGAGGGCACTTAGTCCTTCTGAGGGTTTTTGTTGCATCCTACAGCCTTTTCCCTGCTAGAGGCTGAAATTCCCATTCTAGTTTTTATTATCTTCCCAGATATTTCTTTTCCAGCCAGTCTAAGCTTGTGCAGCTTGTTCCTGGGGAGAGCTGGTGGACTCTGACTCCCCATAGAACAGGATCCCTTTCTGGAGCAGGTGAGGGTCCTGTTTGAGTTCCACACCTTCATTCACCAGGGGCTGTGTCTCTGCTTATCAAAGAGCTTTGATCTGCAGTGCCTGTTCTGTTGTACCCAAGGCTGTCTGCAGAAGTTTGTCCTTTGTGGTGAATATCCTTCAACAAACGATTTGTAAAAAGAAATTACTACAAGTTGGCACTTGGATTCTGAACTTGGAATAGGTACAGGCCCTACAGGGAATAATTGCTGAACTCTTCTGCCCTAATATTCACCAAGAACAGAATGAATTGTTCTCAAAAGTAATTTTTTGGTACTATCAGGTAATGGAATTGTAATCCTTAAATGTTACCTTTAAATTCCTAGGGAGCTGTTAGGGTAGGGGGAAACAAGTTTGCAGCAAGCAGGCTTTAAAAATGAGTTGTTTGTCTTGTTTGGGGGTGGGGGGAGGAGTGAAGCTGTTCTGTTTAATTAATGAAGATACAAGGGCCAGTACTGAAACAGTTCCTGCTTTTTTCATTCTTAATAACTTCTCTTTGGTTTAACAGGCCATGAACGTAGCTGGCAGATTAATCTGGGCCAGAAACCCATAGTGATGGGCATTTGGTGGCTGCCTTTGTTGTTCTCTCATTATTTTGACAGGAATAATTATTTAAATGACTTTACTCTGTGATTTCACTTAGGCTGACTGCAAGGAGTCAGTTTTTATCATGTTCTTAAATAAGAAGAAAATAGCATAAATAGATTTAGAGCTGGTATTTTGTGCTCATCCACATTGCTGCCTTATTTTTTTTTTTAAGCTCTAACTGACAGCTTTCAGGGGAAATAAATTGTATTAAACAAAAACTTCTCTGAACACAAACCTTGGAATCAGAGAATCCCAGAAGGATTTGGGTTGAAAGGAGCCTTAAAATTACCAGTCCCACCCCCTGCCATGGTCTGGGATACCTTGCAGTATCCCAGTTTGCTCCAGCCTGGCCTTGGACACTTCCAGGGATGGGGCAGCCACAGCTTCTCTGGGCACCCTGTGCCAGGGCCTCACAGCCTCCCTATCCTGGCAATCCATTTTTACTGAAATTGGTAATATTGTGAAAGTTTTGGGAAACATTCCTGCTGTTTGCTCTGTGTTTTGACTGCTGTCTCCTAAAACATCTCCTGAGCTGTGTGAGCTGTGTGTTGAAACGAGCCTGTTTGTTATTCACTTGTTGTCAGGAAATCCTGTCACTTTCTGTACATCTTTAATTCCAGGCTTTAAGCTAATGAGCACTTTTCCCCAGGAATGTTTGTTTGAAGTTTAGCTTGTGTCTCATGTGGAGAGACATTACTGTGCAGAAGAGCTGTGAAATGCAGCATTTCGGGTAGGAGGTGTTGATTTCAACTATGCAGCTTTTCAAAAAAAAGTAAATCTATTCCCTCTTTGGCATCCCAGTATGAAATTGCCTTGTTCTGGCTTGTACCTCTTGCAGTGTTGGAGTCAAGGCATCCTGTTCCACACTCAGTGCCAGGTTTTATTAACACTGATGGGAGTTACACGTGCCCTGGGGAGGGCCTGGATTCTCTGTCACTGCTCAGGAGCTTCCCAACAGAGCCTCTGGCTCCTTCCTGCTGCCTTGGCTTTCTTGGGGGTTCATTCCTTATCAGCTGGGCTGCCTGAGGCTGAAAAGGAAATTTAATCTGATGATATAGGAGAGGTTTTAAAGATGTTCCTGGCAAGTTCCTCTGCTGTGGTGTTGTACGTTCCCACCTCTGTCCTGGGTTGCAATGTAAAATGTACCCAATAGTCTGTATTCTGTCACCATCTTCATAAACTGTTAAAACTGGTGGGACAGTGTCCCCCACCTCCCTCATGACTCATCCCTGATAAGCTCATGAGGCTATCTTCTGTTAATGGGCCAGCTGTTGACACCAGGTGAGGCAGAGTCTTTTATCTCTCCTATACTATCTCCTGTTAATGGGCCATCACCTCATGACTGATAAGACTATATCACCCATTGTGAGATGCTCCGCCCAGAGGGAGGAACCAAGCCTTCCAGCCTGGATATAAGGGAAGATTTTGAACACCACAGGGAGCCTTTCCACTGGATCCTCAGAGGAAGACCAGACCCTTCTACATCGCCACTGGACCTTCAGAGGCAGACGAGACCTTCTCTACAGAGCCACTGCTTCAACGGAACCATCACTTCAGGAGGACTGCAGCCACCATTTAAATTGCACTGCTGCTGACCCCCTGACTGTCAGGGGGTCAGGTTTGTACTCTGACTCTGTCAGTGGGTTGTGGGTTTCGGGGGTTTTTTTTGTACTATTACATTTATTTTATTTCTTTCTTATTAAATTGTATTTCTGACTTGAAGTCCCTCACTAGTTTGCTTTAAAACTAGCACAACCTCTCAAGAGGAAGTGCTGTCATGGCTCACTAGCCCCAGCAGGGCTTATATTTAGAATTTAGTTCTCATCTGCTTTTTGCACATTGAATCAACCTCTGCTCTATCTTCAGCCTTGCCCTGAACCAGCTGATGTGTGTGTGGTGAGCATTCACAGCGGGGCAGAGCAGCTCCATTTGCAGGGTAGAAAAAACTCTCAAATGTCTTTGAAACCCTCTGTGAAATGAGGAGAGTAATAGCACCAGGAGTCACTGCAGGAGCAGGGAGCTGATGTCACTGCAGGATCGTAACCAGATCCCTGGCAAAACCAACTTCATCTGCATTAATTTGACCACATTCTCTGTTGTTGCCAGAATCGATGCTGGGCAGACTTTGTGTCTGTCTCTGCTGTTGCACCCTGTGCCACGGCTTTAACACCCTCACAGGGAAGAATTTCTTCCTAATATCTAATCTAAACGTGCCCTATGCCAATTTAAAACCATTCCCCTCCATGTCCTTGTCCAAAGTCCCTCTCCCACTCTCTTGGAGCCCCTTTAGTACATCTGCTTCGCTGCCATTTTTACTGTGCCTTTCCAGGGAGAAGGGGTTGGGATTCAGGCCTGTGCATCAATGGGGAAGTAATGACAAGGTGGAGAATTAGACCAGTCACCCTCTAAAAACAACTCCTGTTTCGTAAGGGAAATGCTGTCAGGCTTTAGCATCGGGGATGTAATTGGTGCTTGGGTATCGTATCCCTGTGGAAGAGGCAGGGAAAACACATATGGAGAGGCAGCCCAGGGTTGCATAGCAACAGGGAGGCTGTAGGGCTGATGGCATTTATGAGATGCTTGGTACCGTGGGACTGCAACGTAACTGCCCATGGGAGAGGGAAACATCCATTATTTAAAGGATTTTTGAGCAGAGCAGTGTAGCTCCTTAGGATCTAAGAGAGCTGAATATGTTGTGTGAGTGCTCACAGTCACATGGGGCACACGTGTGTTTCTGCAGGTGTTGCTTGTGCATTCAGCAGCAGCAGCTCCAGTCTCCCACATAAAACCAGCCAGCCCAGGATGCACCAGGGATCATGGAATGGTCTAGGTTGGGAGGGACCATAAAGCCCCATCCCATGGGCAGGGACACCTTCCACTAGCCCAGGGTGCTCCAAGCCCTGTCCAGCCTGGCCTTGGGCACTTCCAGGGATGGGGCAGCCACAGCTTCTCTGGGCACCCTGTGCCAGGGCCTCACCTCCCTCACAGGGAAGAATTTCTTCCTAACATTAATCTGAACCTACTCTCTGTCATTGGGAAGCCATTCCCCCTTGTCCAAAGTCCCTCCCCAGCTCTCTTGGAGCCCCTTTAGATACTAAAAGGCCACAGTAAGGTCTCCCTGGAGCCTTCTCTTCTCCAGGCTGAGCAATCTCAACTCTCAGCCTTTCCTTATGGGAGAGCTGCTCCATCCCTCTGACCATTTTCATGGCCTCCAACAGCTCCATGTCCTCCCTCTGCTGGGACCCCAGACATCCCCCAGAGGGATGTTCCACTTGAACAGATCCCACAGCCCCTCACTGCTGTCTCCTTACCCTCTGACCACACTGGAGGTGGCCGTGTCGTGCTGTAAAGACCTGGAGGTTCTGGGATGGGTTAATCCCCTTCATTCTGTCCCTGCTTTTGGGGCTGGGCTCCAGGGATGTTGCAGTGCTGCCCTGTGTGAGGCCATTGTGTTTGGGAGGGCTGGGGAGCCTTCTCTGGTGCTGCAGGTCTGTAACTCATCCCTGAGCTCAGCTGGGCAGTTCCTGGAACTCCTTATCTGGGGCTGCAGCAGGGAGGGGGGGGGCAGAAGGTGCTGCCTCAGCCTGGGACCCTGCCTGAGGCACTGACTCCATCCAGCAATTAATTTAAACACGGAGTTGGCCGATCTCACCAGTCTGAATCCCACCTGATTGCTGGGAATTAGGAGGAGCTGGAGCCATGACTTACTCCTTATGGGCAGCATTCATTGGATGGATAGTAAGTACAGCTGGACATCCTGGGATCCTCTTCCCACTTGCTGTCCTGGCATTTGGGTGCTTCCAAATAAAAATTCACGGGCTGTGACCCACAGACCCTCTTATTTTGGTGGGGTTTTCAGTGTTTGGTTGGTTTCAATCTGATGTTATGTTCTGACAATTCTTTGAGTTCACCTCTTAGTCCTTAGAATAATTGTAGAATAATTTAGGTTGTAAAGGACCTGTGGAGCTCATCGAGCCCAGAGTCAACTTCAAAATAATGTCATAAAATATGAATATGTGGAGGTCTGTAGCTGTCTTCCTGGCATGCTGCAGGGGAACAGCTGGAATACTTTTCTGGATTTTAAGGACTTGTGAGCTCTGCTAAAATTCAGTGTCACACTTAACAGGCAATCTGACCACATTTTTTATGTCTTTAATTAAAGTAAGGAGAGGGGAAAATGAAAAAAAAAAAATCTCTTTTCAAGAAATCAGCACCATTTTTTCTCTGAGTTGTGTATTAACAAGGCAGATGGTCAAAACTTCCTTCCATTGTGCAGTTTCTCTTCATATCCAATCCATGCCAGTGGAATTCAGCTCTGAACGTTCACACTCAAGCTGTGGGCTGTCACTTTGGCTGGCTGATGTCTCGGGCTCCTTGGCAAACAAAGATATTTTTGAAACTGTCTGTGTAGCTTCTGACTCAGGAGATCTCTCGGAGCTGGTGTTCCTCCTGTGCCAGGTCTTCATTTCCCATCAGTGCAGGAGGGTTT
Organism: Lanius collurio; assembly: GCA_020086605.1. Taxonomy (NCBI): domain Eukaryota; kingdom Metazoa; phylum Chordata; class Aves; order Passeriformes; family Laniidae; genus Lanius; species Lanius collurio. The sequence continues at coordinate 6,639,128 of JACBWW010000031.1, read as the reverse complement.
TGCACATAAATGTCTGCATTGACTCAGATTTTGGGGCTGCTGGGACCAGCATTTGTGGGTGCATCGTTTTCAGGAACGGGAAATTGCAGGAGTAATCAGCCCTGGGCTGTAGCCAAGCCCAAATTAATTCCAAGGGAGGACTGGAAGAGGCATAATCATAATGGCTCATTTTAGAAGAAGAACCAGAGGCAAAGCAGGACACAGCTCAGCTGTTTTATTTTCTAGAAAAATTAAGTAGATTTTTTTCCTGGCTCCTGGCATAAGAATTGGGAAGTTAAAGATCAAAGCTTGGAGAATTACAGCATTTGAAACCTGGATCAGGTGTGGGTTTTATTTGATTTGGGAGATTTTTCTGTCATCGTAAATTAGAAGAGTTCAAATTTGGGTTTATCTTCTGTGCTAAAAAGACACCAGACCCCTCTTTACTGCTTTCTCCTTTGGAATGATTAGTTTTTCACTTTCCTGAATATTCTATTTATGGAGGAAATGTCTGTACCTGGCCTGGCCTCATGTGTTGATTGCCTTGAGTCTTTCAGGAATATGATGGCAGCAATAGAAAAGAGATCTTCGGAAAAAAAAGCTAAAACTCTTCATTCTTGCTAATAATGACTTTCTGGCAAGGAAAGTCTTCCTGATTTGTTGTCACTTCCTTCCTCAGCACCCCCTCTCCTCCGAGCTGCTGCACAGGCTATAAATTGCTTTTCTGCACCGCCCTCAGTGCCCCCAGCCAACACCTCCTCCACCAGCCAAGGAGAGGATCAGCTTCTCTTCCCACTCCTTATTTTTGTGCTTGGTACCTAGAGAACATTTATTTTTCCCAATTAATCCTTTGGCACCTTAAAAAGTACGTATTGAAAGGCCCTGTCAGGGAAGGACACAATCATATTGAAAAAGCAGCTTCCTCCAGAAGCAAAATGAAATAATGATTCTGAATATAACAAAGCCTTTAGAATGTAGAGAACTCTAGGTTTCCTAGAGTTTGGAATGTTTTATTCCTGACATTTAGACTTTGTTTGTTGTGTTGAACTTAACTTCACAATGTCTTCAGAAGTAGTAAATTTTTTTTTTTCTTTTTCGGGCTTGTTTTGGGTTTAGCACAGAAAAATAACTCTGCTAATGGTGTCATTCTGGCCAGCAGGGTAAAATGTTGTTGGGAATTACTGACCCTTCACAGGAGTGGTGTCTTTGCATCTAAACTTGACCCCTGTGGCTGCTGAGCCGTTGTTATCTGGGCTGTCCACACCCCTCCTGTCCAGCCCCCACTGCCCTGATAACTCAGTGCTGTGTAAACAAGGGCTCCCCACTGCAACAGGACAAAAGTTGCTCCTTTGCTGCTCCTGTTCCTGTTTCTAAGCTTTTTAGTCTAATTTCTAGTAGAAACAGTGTGAGGGACTACAAATAAAAAGGTCTGTGCTGGGTGTGGAGGTAACGGGCTGTAGTCATAACCAGTGGGAAATTGATTGTAAGAGTGGGGTAGCTCATGATTGGGATTGAAAAAATTCATAATAAGCATCAACCTGGGAAAAAAAACCTGGATGAGCATGGACAGTTGGGAGGGAAGTGGGAAGAACCACTGGTATTTGTTAGTGCCTTTCCTAGAAGTGCAGCCACTGGCCAAAAGTGCCCTGGCCACTGGGTGAGAGCCGAGCTCAGGAGTCCCTGGAGCAAATCATGGGATTGGGAAGTTGCAGAGGGAATTTGTGGAAGGCAAAACATCCAGCCAAGCCAAGCAGAAGGAAATGCCCTGTGGTTTCTAGGAAATACCAGGCTATCTCCCATGCTGGAAGCAGCGTGTGCCTGGCTCGTGTTTGGAATCTTGTAGCTGGCATGGACTGGGAAATGTAAGATCTTAACTCGCCTCCAGGCATTCATGTACTCATCTGTATTTAGATATCTGTATAGGATAGGTTGGACTCCATCTTTCTGAGGTTTTTTCCAACCTTAAGGATCCTGTGATTGCATAAAGTGTAAGAGCCAGTGAATTCTGGGGCTGCAGGAATATCTGGAGTACGAAAAGCAGGGAAATGTCTGTTCTGTGTAACTCACAAATTGAGCCTGTTCTACTGGAGTATTACAAACAGAATTTAGCTTGGTTTTTAACTCTGAGGTTTGTGGTGATAGTTGGAGTAAATGGTGGAGCCTTTTGTATTTTCTTTGCATTAAAACACAAACACTTTTTCATCAGCAAAGAGCACTACAGGGCTGGAGAGTGGGTGTGGCCACTGGGAAATAAGTGGTTATGAGAGCTGGAAGTGTTGTGGGACTTCTTCAGTAGCCAGCTGTCAGCACTGCTGAATTATCCTTAATGGTTTTATAGTCTTAAGACAGCGTTCTTTAGGTGTGCAAAATGAAGGACAAGAAAAGGTTCAATCTCTGTTTTTTTCCCTCAATTATATGAAGGAATTTTACATATTAAATATGGGATTTCTTGACTGTTGTTACTTTGTGTGTGCTGCCAGAAGAGATGTGGCCTAGTCCTAGCAACGTGCTCTGCTCAGTGGGTCTGAGGCAGGAGGTGCTTATAAAGAGAGAAAAATCCTTGGATTTTTCCAAGGGCAGGTGGAAAACCATGTAATTTACTGTCAGATAAAATCTTGATAAGCAAAGGCAATCTGGAGCTGAAAGCCATGTTTGTATTTGTTCAGGGTAATGAAGGTGAAAGGGACCAACAGTTAATTATCTGCTCCCAGTGTAGGATTTCAGGAACTCTTGAAGCTCCCTGAGTAACTCAGCACAACTGCAGGGCTGTGTTGACGTTGGTGTGCTGCAAATTTGGGGTGCCAGCACCGACCCAACTTCTCCTCCCTGGAAAGGGGGTGGGCCTGGGATCCACTCTTTCCTTCTTAGCAAAGCAGCAGATCCATGAAATAAAAACAGTCAGGAAATCAGAAGTCAGACTAGAACAAAGCAAACCCACCGTGGTCTCTCCCATCAGTTTGTAGAAGGTTTTTTTGTGTCTGGCCCTGTGCTTATTTATTTAATTATGCATTTTATTTTGAATGTCTTCCAATGCAAGCTTGGGGGGGGAAAAAAGGTTGTTTTTATTAAACCTAGGAAAAGAGCAGTGGAGTTGATGTTTGCCTGCTGTGCTTGAGGAGATGAAACGTCATTGCCAGCAGAATTCTTTGTGCTTATATAGGTGCTTTGAGAAGTTGTATGCAACCTGAGATAAGAGCAATATTAAATAGAGCATGGAGTTACTGAAAACAGGGAGTCAGCTCCAACCTCTAGATCCATTACTTGGCCAGGAAAACAATTATTGTAATTATTGTGCAGAGAATTATTGTACAGAGAATTGCCCTTCCGAGTTCCCAGCAGTTCTCCACGTTTAAGTTCATTCCCAGTCAGCCAAGTTTAATTGGCAGATTCCAACCCCTTATTGCCAATAAAACCAATTAATCCCTCAACCCAGGGGCTGGAGGACTGACAGAAGGTTTTGTTGCAGGACCAGCTGAGGCAATGCTTCTCCAGGCAGCCCCCGGGGGCGAAGGACACGGACACGCTGGTGCAGGAGCCCGACAGCCAGTACGGCACCTGGAGCGAGCAGCGGCACAGCGGTGACAGGTGAGGCCTTTCCTCAGCTCAGGGATGAGGGCACATGCTGGAATCCCCAAATCCCAGAATGGTTTGTGCTGGACGGGCCTTGGAGATCATCCCATTCCAGCCCTCGGCCATGGGACACGTTCCACTAAACCAGGTTGCTTCCATGCCCTGTTCTTGGATGCTTTTTATTTGTTTTCTTTGTTTCTAAATCTGTTTTTCTGCCATTGCCATTCTTTTAAAGCCTCAACAATACTGCCAGGTGGGCTGAGTGGCAAAATCCCTCTGGAATAGTAGAATGGCAAAATCCCTCTGGAATAGCAGAATGGCAAAATCCCTCTGGAATGAGGACTCAGATGGGGTGACACAGAGTGCCTCTCTCCATGTCCCCATCTCAGACTCTTTTATTGGTAGTGAAGTGGAGGATGAAATGGGATATCAGTTGAGTGAAGCAGAGTATTGCTGATGCTTTTCTGTTCTTAGAATGATTTAGTGAAATAAACTTAGAGCAGCAAAGTGTGAGGTTTTTTATAGTTTACACCTGTTGTGTAAATTACAGCTTGATCTACCCTGAACTCATGCCCTGTCTGCTCAGTGTGGTGTGAAAATAGCATTTTATCTGTTTTTTAATGCTATACTTGTTGAGATCTTACAGCAGACATTAATGTCAATTACGTTTGGTGTGTTCTGCATTTGAGAACCGTGTGTTATAAATATTTTATTGCTTATGAAATCAGGGTAACGACCAGCTCGGAGGTTCAGCAGCCAAGTGAATGCCAACAGTGACAGCCAGGCTGCTGTAAAATTATCTTGGATTCCAGGATGATACAGACATTTCTGAGATCAGTTTCTTAACAAAGGTGCTTGTCTCAGCTTCAGAGCAGACAGCACTGAAGAGGTATTTCAATCCATCCATCCTGATTAGAACAGCTCCACCTAAACATTCCAGTTCAGGGAAGGATTGAACTCAGTCTCATGTGCTGGAATTTTGTTTCTGCTGCAAGAAATGTTTAGGTTTTGCTTTTTTTACAGTGTAATGGTGACAGTGTAGAGACTCTTCAGCATTTTGCCACCCCATTGCTCTGCTTTGTTTTGACTTACAGCTCATTGCAGGGGAGTTACTGCTGTATCATTCAGGCACTTGAAGAGAAATGAGATTAATGTACTTTTAAATAATGGAAATCTTCCTGGAATATATTGAACGTGCATTTTGTCTGCAGTTTATTTTGGATGAAGTCCCTGCCAGGAGCAGTGCAGATGTTCTGTGGGTGCTCTGAGCAGGGCTCTGCCTTTGGTGCCTCCTCCTTACCCCAGCTGGAGGCAGGAACTCGCAGGAGATGTTGATGGTCCAGTTTTCCTGTTTGGCCTGGCTCATTTCCCTCGGAGCATTTCCCCTGCCAGCCCCACTGTGTCACATCCCACAGGGACCAGGTGTTGTCACAGCCTCCTGCTGTGCTGGGGGAACCTCCAGTCTGGGGCATTTCCCAGTACTGGAGCCATGGAGGGATTATTTTAGGAGCATTTTATTAGTGCTTGTGTGAATGACCTCATCTTCATGGAATCACAGTCCTTAAGGTTGGAAAAGCCCTCCCAAGATCACCAAGTCCAACCTTCACCTGAATCCCACTGTGGCCACTAAACCTACCAAATGCCACCTCTGCTTGGCATTTGAACACTTCCAGGGGTGCTGACTCCACCCCTTCTCTGGGAGAGGAAAGGAATTTTAAAACAAAAAGCCATAACTAACTGCGTGGCAACAGGATGAACAGGGTCCTTTTCCTAAATGAGCTTTTGGAAGGTGAAGAAAGGAGCATTTTCCTCTAGAACTGAGTCACTGCTGGGATTAGTGTGAGGAGCTCTTCTGGGCTGCTTCCAGTGGGCTTTGGCCAGTAACTCCTTGGGACAGGCAGAGATGAAACCATCTCCTCAATTTGAAGGCGTTCATTGGATTTTTCTTAGTTTATTTAAAAGAGTATATTTTATTTTTTCTCAAATTGGTAAGCTAGACTTTAGTAAGCTTTTCCAAGTTGGCATTGTAGAAAACTCTTTTAGGTTAGAACAGTCTTCACAGGGAAAATTTTTGGTTTTTACAGGAAAGGAATTGGCTTTAGGTGATGGATCCATACATCTCTGACTCCTCATTTTACAGGCTGAAGCAACACCTTTATGGCCTCTATGCACTTTCTTGCTAAAACTAATTAAATTTAATTGCAGTTGAAGGTGAGGATTGCTGCCAGTTTATTGCCCATTGTGATAACCATCCTGCTGGGTTTGTGTGCTCCACGTGAGGGATGATTTCTCAGAGAAATGTCTGTAAATGCTCGTGTGGAACATCAGGGACAGCTCATGGATGTGCTCACAAACCCTGAAATCTTAATTAAATAATGGAAAGAGGTGCACGATACATCTCAGTAATGAGAACTGAAAATCCATTTTCAATTTCATTTTTCTGCAGGGAGTTTTCCCCCCTAATTTGCTGTTCACTGGAATGAATCCACTGCACGTAACAGGGTTTAAGCTCCAGGCATCCTTCCCACATTTGGGCATGAGCTGTGCCACAGGGGTTGGTGTATGGGGCTGTAATTGTGCAGGAACTCCAAAGAAAAGTCCACTGGGAAGGTTTGTGAATGAGGAGCCACCAACCAGTGCCAATTCAGCTGGATTTGTGTCACGTCTTGCTCTCAGATATTTCAGTTTGAAAAACCTCAGTGAAATGTATCAGCTGCAGCCCTGGGATGGATGTAGCAGGGCTGAGGCTTTTTGGAGACGTGCAAATCCAGCAGGATCCTTTCAGCACAGGCTTTAATTTCCATGAAAGATCCTACAGATTGTCCCTCCCCTCTCCGTTCTTCCATGTTGCAGTGGCTCTAAAGCCTAATGCTGCAGCTACCAAATGTCATTTGAAGCACAAATCCTAGACAAAAACTTTCTCCCAGAGCTCATTAGTGCCATTCTTAATTATCCTGGGGCCCACTGGTGAAGGAGGGAGGCAGCATTCCCTCTGCTTGTGTGCTGGAAACCCTCTGGGCAGTGTCTGCTCTGCCAGACTGGACATTGTACCATGTGCTGGTGCTGATGGAATGCTGTTATCCAGCAGGAAACTCCTGAGTGTTTTTCTCCTGTACCAAATACTAAGGTTTATTGTTAAAAGATGTGCATGAATTGATATATACATTGTTTTTTAAGTTTAGAACACTTTTTCTAGGTGTGTGCCCAAGAAATGGTGCTTAGTGACGTAAGACTTCTGTCAAGAGGAGGAAAACAAGTCAGAACTAAATCCTTGAGGTTTTATTTTTTTCAAACTGGGAATTAGAAGCAAGACAGCCCAGGTTTTACTGACAGTAGAGTCTTCCTGCTGTTTCAAGGAATAGTCCAGCCTTTGTGACAAAGGCAGCCACAACTGTGTACAGCTCTCAGTCCTGACCCTACAGCCCATTCCTGTCAGTCTAGGCCATGGAAGGAATTCTAGGAATACACTGGGAACATCCCAGCACCGGGGTGCAGGTGCTGCCACCGTCCTCCTCCTCCTCCTCAAGGCACGGGAAGCTCTGCCAGTGGAGCCCTGCCTTAGGGTGCCACCTGGTGCCCACCTCTCTTCAGCTCCAGCATTCCTGAAGGGAAACATCCTCTGGCTGGCTGGAATACACCCCAATCCCCAACACCCTGTGAATCCAAGGCCTGAGGGCTGTGCTAGTGGAAGGGATCCACACACTGCTGCTGCTGCCTCCCCTTGGTACTCAAACTTTCCATTCCACTTTTATTTAACTCATGCTGCTCATGTGTGATCCAGCCTGGCCTTGCAGGTATTTGCTTACCCCAAAAGTCTCACAGATTCCATTTGCTCCATTTGCAGCTTTGTGGGAGAATCTCCTTCCCTGGAAAATGAGGTTGTGTCAGGGCGGAAGCAGCCCCCGGGCAGCCACCCGTCCTCGCTGTCCTCGCAGACAGAGCCTCCCTCCCTGGCTGAGCACCAGGACTTCTCCAAAGACCAAAGGAGCACCAGCCTGGACCGTTCCAGCACGGACATGGACTCCACTGATGGCACTGACTTGCCTCCTGCAGGAGGCACACTCCCTGAGGACAAGAGCAGTTATTTCTCCTTCATTGATGTGAGTTGCTATCGTGCCTCAGTTAATCCCTGCAGAGCAGTTTCTTCTGGAAACTCTGCAACCAGTTTTGCTCTGCCTTTCCCATACTTGATTTTCCCAGCTGCTTTCCTGCCTGAAAAGTTTAGGATTAAAACTGCAGAGTTTTTCTAAGTCTCTGTAGTGTTCAGGCTCTGAGAGATTCCATAAAGCTGCTGGTCTTGGATAATGAATCGTGGAATCTCAGGCTAGTTTGGGTTGGAGGGGATCTTAAATCTCATTCAGTTCTACCCCTTGCCATGGGCAGGGACACTTTCCACTAGACCAGGTTTCTCCAAGCCTCGTCCAACCTGGCCTTGGACACTTCCAGGGATGAACACTGGACACAAAAAGCCAGTGACTGCTGTGCTGTCAGCCATGCAGATTTAAGGCCATAAAGACATTCACTAATATTTTTCTTATTTACAATTGGTTTCTTTCCGTGGTAGCTCAGAGTTGAATTTTAAAGGATTTTTTTTATAGTGAAGAATCCTGCAGCTGGTTTAAGGCCAGGAATTTCTGGCCATACACAGTTAATGAGGTCTGGTGCTGCAAGAACTTCATTTAGTTTGGAAAAGCCCTTTAAGATCATCAAGTGCAACTGTTGTCCCAGCACTGCCAAGGCCACCACCACCATGTCCCCAAGTGCCACATCCACACCGTGTTTGAACACTTCCAGAAGGTTTTGTTTTGTCCCTGGGCCACTAAAGGTGTCTCTGTAAAACATCAATAGCTCCAAGTGCAGCTGGCAAATGCTGTGTGATGGGGAGTTTATTCCTGACCTGAAATCTTTTGAAAAGGAGCAAACCCACATCTGCTGGAGAAGGGAGGGCTCAGGGATATTTGGTGGTTACAGGCAAGTCTGTAACAGCAAATTGCTTCAAGCAAGCAAATAAATTGCAGCTCCTTGTTTTGCTCTGTAAATGTTACTGCTGATTGGATACATTGGAAATGACTGATCACAGAAGTTTTCTGGATGCTGTGACACTAAACTTGGGATAGTCCTTGTTGCTGGTGAGTGGCTTCAAGTGTTTTTGGCTGCCAGGGAAGCTGCAGCTCTGCACTACGAGGGAATTTTGTGTAGTTTGCTCCTTTTAGATCCCAGTTTAGATCCCAGATTTGCCTTCAGCTGCTACCAGCTAGCAAGGCCTGTGTTCATAAAACACTCTAGGAACCAAACTCCTGATTATTGCAGTTATTTTTTATATTATTTTAGTGCAAATAATCCATGCAGCTCAGATATCCACAGCCTAGAGAGACCAAAGGATTACACCCAGTTAGCCACAAAGTACCATGTCCTCATCAGAACCTCTCCTCCATCCAATTTTAAGTAACTACAACAATAATAGGCAAATATATATATACATTTCAATTAAACTGATTGGTGAATGCAATCCAGTGGGTTGGGAAGTCACTGTGGAGGAGGTGGGGTTCATTCCCAGGTCTGTGTTTCTCCAGCACACGACTGTCCTGGATTCCAGTGCTCTGAAGACTCGGGTGCAGCTGAGCAAGAAGCGCCGGTGTCGGGCGCCCGCGTCCCACTCGCTGCGCAGGAGCAGAGGGCTGGACCTGGAGAACAGGTTTTCCTTGACAGAAGAACCAGATAATGCCTGGATGTTCAAAGATTCCACAGGTAACCCCTCAGCTACCTGGAATAATCAGTTGTGATCAGCCTGGGTGCAAGGGTGGGAGTTTGTAAAGGGCATTTTTTAAGTACTGCCCTTCATTCCTGCTTGAGTGCAGGAAGAGATCTAGGACAAGGCAGAGATGAAAAGCTGGCTCACCATTTCCTCCTCTGCTTTTTTTTAAAAAAACAATTGATTAGAAGAGAAGAAAACTATGCAACAGGAAGATTCTGAGGAGGAAGACAAGATCCAGCACACTCCGAGGTCGTCTTCTGTGCAAGCCCAGAGACTGCCTGTGTTCCCAGGGATGGATCACTCTGTCCTCAAGGTGAGCTCAAGCAGGTGGGAGATAAACCAGCTCAGTAGCTGTGGGTGCTTTATAAAGAATTCCCTCACTCATTTCAGGGAATTTTTTTGTTTTTATAAGTCTGGAGAGATCTGTTCTGCATTCTAAAAAAAGCCTGGATGCTGGCTTCAAAGGACCCCTTTCTTTATTTTTATATTTAGGCCCAGCTGCGGAAAAGACAAGAATCTGAGTGCACTGGTGACATCAGCTCTGCTCAGCTCTTCAAATCCCCCAAAGCACAGCTCGGCACTCCCGGCAGCAGAGTGCTGCCCTCCAGTGTGGAAAAGGAGGACAGGTGAGAGAATCCCAGCGTTGGAAAGAGGCTATTGCTCTTCTTGGTGGAAGGGAAAAATTATGCAACGAGTTGTACATTGCTTTTTTTGTTGTTTCTGTCAGGAATTTTCATAATGAAAGAATAAAAAGTGGTTTTGGTTTTTTTTTTTTATGTCTTAGGTCAGAAGAAAAGTCTCCTCAGTGGCTGAAGGAGCTGAAATCAAAGAAGAGACAGAGCCATTATGAGAATCAGGTTTGAAAAGGTACTTGGGTAGGAAGGGGGGCTTTGCTAAGTGCAGGTGTGCAGTGATAAACTCACATTTTCTTTGATGTGTTGGTGTCACCACTGTGCCCCCACCAACACTGCCCTTAACCTGCCCTGTGCACAGGGAGTGGTGCCAAGCAAGGCAGTGCCCCTTCCCTCCCAGTCACAGTTCCACTGATTGTGCACATAATTTTATTTTCACAACACTCACTCTGTTGGGGCTGTGATTTCCCAAAGTTTGAAAACTTGGTGTGGTTTCAGCACAATTCTGGGCAACTCTTGAGCATTTAATGCATTAAATAGACACAGCCAAGGTGGCACTACAACAGAAAACACATTTCAGGGGGTTCCTGTCCCAGCTACCTGACCATATCACACCTTTCCTTCTGTTTTCCTTTCCAGACAGTGATTCTAACTAGGAGAAGATAAAGAAGTTCAACAGAAGCCTTAACTCATCTGAACCTAAACCCCCATGTCATGTTGCTGCTGTTTGCTTCCTGCCTCAACTGCTCTGTGCATGGTGCCTTCCTGTTTTGTGGAGAAAAGCTGCTTCAGTTCATAGTCAAATACAAAGCTGTGTCTGTCAGGTCAGGGGGGACAGGGGCACTTCAGACCTGCCTGCCAGGAGAACCCCAGGGTCACAGTTAGCACTTCAGAAAGTCTTGGAGAACAGAGAGATTTGGGAGTGCTGTGATCCAGGGAACTCCCCTTGCTGTGGAACAGACTGTGCAGGTGTTCAGCACTGACCTCTGGGAGATGTGTCTGGCTGGGCTTTGTGTTTGTTTATGAAAATAATAATTTTAATCAAATTTATCTTTTTTTTTTTTTTTTTTTGTGAACAAATAGTAAGCTCCTGTTTAGAATGAAGTTTGTGGAAGGTGAGAGTGGAAGAACAAATCATGTTTACTGCCATATTGAAAAAGGAAACTTGATTATTTTTTGTAAAATGTATTTTTGATTGGCTTATATTTACATGTGATCTGCTGACCCGGCAGATGGAGATAATTTTTAGATGAACAAAATGTTAACTTTTGTCACTCTTGAATTGGTATATTCTGTGTTTTGTCAGCATGTGGAATAACTGCTTCATTGGAATGTCTTTCCTAAAAAGGATCAAGCAATAATGTCAACCAGTTCTCTTTAAAAAAAAAAAAAAAAAAAAGTAAAATTATGTAAATACTGTTTTTATAACAAAAAAAGGAAGGGAAGAGGGATGATGTTACACTCATATCAGGGTTCCAGTTAATTGTTGAATGTCACTTTAATAGCAGTTCGGATAGTCCCACTTCATATTTTTATTTGTTAATCTGTAAATACCAGGTTTAAGTTTTTATTTTTATGCTAATCTTGTGGGATAACCTAAATGTGATCTTCAGTTTCTCAGATGATTTCCTGTCCTTCCTTTGGCAAGATGTGCTGATAGCAGAGTAGAGATCTCCTGGACCACACGGGTGTTTGGGTATCCCTAATTCTCAGATACTCCCTGTCTCTGGACTCTCATCCTGAAACACCAACCCTGGAAGACAGACTTGATTCTTGCCCCAGATAAGTGCTCTTTCAGTAACCTTTAAAAGCATAGCCCAGGGAGGGAGGTGATTCCAGGTGTGTTCCTCAGGCTCAACCAGGAAAACATGGAAGAGGGAAAAGGAAAGTGGAGAGCTCTCCTCACCTGGCAGAGCTCCTTGGGCTGCACTCCCCATGTCCTGCTGAGGGGCTGCCCTGGGTACAAACCATAAAGCACCAGCACTTCAGCTCCTTCTCCTCTTGTCTTTTTCCCCATCAGTGTTTCGGGAGCGCGGCTCCCGTGGGGCCTGCCCGGGCCACTGTCTGTCAGGCTTGGAGCTGCCAAAACCATGTGCCAATTCTTCTCATGGAGGAGTCACAGGGGGGGATTTACAGTCCCAATCTGCAGGAAATAGCAGCAGGATGGCAGGAGACAAGTCCCATCTGCACATCTCTCGCCTCCTGGATTTTATTCTGGTGGCAGCTCCCTGTGCTCCCTGGAGATGAGATGGAGACGTCTGTCTGATGTAAAAAACTCTTTTCCTTGCTGCTTTGCCCTGTTTCTCATGGGAGCTGTTGCCACTGTTAGTTTGGCAGCCCTTCTGCTCCCCACGGAGCAGTGACCCCCAGGATTCCTGCTGGGAGATGGGGATGGGCCGTGTCAGGGCAGCCACCACCATTAACCAGCTCTCCTTTTAAAACCTTGCACAGATTTCCTTCCCTCTCCTTTAGATGATGGTGGAAAAGGTGACTCTTGGTGTGTTTTTTGGGATGTATTCCCGTGGCAGCACCCCAGGGTTCCATGGGTGTGTCCCATGTGTGACACTCACCCGGGCCAGCCTGAGCAGCGTGTGCAGGTGAGGAGGATGATGGTGGCTGTTCCCACTCCCATCAAGTGGGGCCTCTTTTAACCCCTATCCAGAAATCAGGCAAGTCCCTGCTCACAGGAACATTCACACAGGCTGGGTTTTCCACTCCCACAGGTGACAGTGTTGCGTTCCCAGCAGTTGGAGGATTTACTGGTTCTTGGTCTAGGCCAGAAATTCTGTGACTGTTTGTGTTGAGGAAACTGAGGGGATTGACACGAGGTTTCCACAAAGCCCTTGAATGTGTTTGCATTTCCACGTCTGCTTGGACAATGCACTGAAATTACTGTATTGAGTAGTTTAACCTACTACTGAGAAATGTTTAATGCTTAAATGTCTAATTAAAAAGCATCTTTAGAATGTTGTTGAATGGGAAAGTGGTTTTTCTGCTCTCTTATTTCTTTATATTGTACATGGATTAAATATGGACTTCCTTCTCTTCGGGTTATCGCTCTGTAATAAAAGATATATAAATATGTTATTACTTCTTAAATGATAGAACAGACTGTAATACACTTTATATAATTCTATTTTAATTCCAAATAATGCTTCTTGGAATTTTTTTATTCTTTCACTTTTGTTGCCACGTGCTTTTTCTTGCTGTTTATTTGAGATGGAAGTGAGCTCTCAGGTTCCTTCAGATGTGCTGCTTCCTTTGCTCCTGGATCCTTTTTATTTTTCTGTTTGCAACTCCACCTTTTTAACATCTGTCCTCATGCACTGGAGCTTTTCACTTCCTGCAGAGAAAGAAGCAATGTTTGGTTCTCCAACCTCTGACATTCCAAGATTTCCATAGGACTTACCCCTGCACACCACCCCTTTTCACCCCCACAAAAATTTGTTTCACCCTGTTCTTTGTTTGCAAGTTATTGACAAACTGAAATGCACTTGGGGGCAGATTTGGGAGTGCAAAGTGGGACCTGTAAAAGGTTTGGAGTAGCCAGTCCCTGATTTCTGCAGGGACAGTGTGTTTCAGGGGGAGATGGGCAGTTCTGGGCTGTGGCTCTGCCTCAAAAGGTGTGTATCCAGGTACAGAACCTCTGGAGGGAGTTCCCAGCGCTGTCACTGCTGTCCCCAGGCCAGCTCTGGGGGTAAAACAAACAATTCCAGTGCAATGCAGAGCTCCCTGTGGGCCTGAGGTCACTGCACCTCCCTGAAGGACACTGGTGCAAGGGCAGCTGCAGCCAAGTGAGGGATTTATTGGCTCTCTCCCTTCAGCCCAGTGCTGAGAAGGAAAACCAGGTATTTATTTCAGAAGGAATTAAAGGTGGACTTTTCAGACTTGAAGGGTTTTGGGGCCAGGGTGGACAGGGCTTAGAGCAAGCTGGTCTAGTGGAAGGTGTGAGGGCAGAAGGAGATGAGCTTTAAGGTCCTTTCCAACCCAAACCATCCTGTGACACGACCTCCATGGAGCTTTAATGGGATTTGGGGTGTTCTGGCAGGGGCTGCAGAGTCCAGGCCTAGTTCTGCTCACACTGGGAGTGGAGAGGGTGGAGGGTGGGAATCAGAGCTGGTGGTGAGCTCTGTTTCAGGGCTGTCCTGTTCACTCAAATATAAATGTATTGCAAAAATAAAACCTGACATAACTTCCTGGTTCTTCTGGTGGGATTGGCAGAGGAGGAGAGCCAAGGTCTGGTGGTTTGTGGGGTTTTCTCATTCCATATTAAACACAAGAGTATTAAACATGGTTTAGAAGGAGCTGTTTAGAGATTAAACTTTTATGTTGCTCCACATAGCCTTACAGAGTCTGTCAGTCTGGGTCACAATAAATACATTGTGTGTTAGAAATACTATATTTTGTATTACACAGTTTCTTAGGGAATAAGGATATTCTGTGTGCTGTGTTTTGTACTGTACCATTACAATTCCAGTTTAGCTCTACCACGTATTAACAAAAAATAGTTATTTTCTAACAGTCATTTTTCAAAGGGATTTAAGAGGCTGACAGGGAGAGGAAATTGAGGTCTGTTTGGGAGAGGCATCAAGGAGATCCAGTGCCCTTTCTGTCATGTTTTTGGAATTGCCTTGTCAGTGTGGAGAGCTGGGAGAAGCAGATCCAGGGCCCTGCGGCTGTGGCAGAGCTCGGTGAATGAGGATGCTGGGAAAGGAGGGACTGGCATGAGAAATTCTGTGTTTCTCATCGGTTGAGAAGAGATGTTGTTGTGTTTGGTAAGACATAAATGAATCCCTTCCTCCTCAGCCTGTGCCTGTTGGAGCTGTGGCACCTGTGGGATGGCTCCCATGGGGACAGCAAATCCTCCTTCATCAGGAACCACAGGATGGGCAGGGTAGGGAACAGTCAGCTGGAGACACCTCCTGGGTCATCCCTGTCAAACCAGGCCTGGAGCATCACCCAGGGATGGGATGGGGGTGAAGGGCCTCATTCTAACACGTGTAACAGGAGAGGTTTCCATCCCTCTCTCAGTTTGTCCAGCCTGGCCCAGGGGATTCGTTCTTCTGGCAATTTCAGTAAAGATTTCGTGGGTAATCCATGGTTTCAAGATGAGCTGCACTCAGAGCAGGTAGAAAGACCTGCAAGGGCTGTAGTAAATGGGGATATGTGCAGCTGAACTAGTAGTTCCCTGAGGAATCGGGATGGTTTGGCTCTGAAGGGACTCTCGAAGGTGAAGAGGGAGTGAGGCCTACTACCAGCAGAGCGAAATGCTCCCAGTTTGGTGCCTGGTGTGGAAGGGCTGTGCTCCCCCTTCACATCATCCTGTGCCTGTGAAGATGGATAAACCCTTGTGCCAGGCACCTGGCTCCAGAAATCCCTCATCCCACACCACAGGGTGCGTTCCCAGCGTGTTCCTGGGAAATGCCAGGGAGGGAGCCAGACTGGGGGCAGAGAAGGAAAAGGGACTTGAGGGAGACAACCTGCTTAGGGCCAAAGCTAAAGCAAGAATGCAGATCTGGAGATCCTGAGCTGCTCCAGCTTCCCACTGAGCTCCCTGACCCCGACCCTGCGTCGCACCTTGCGCTGGAGCCCACACAAACGGGGTTTTTTTGCCCGGTTTTTGCTTCGCGCTGCGCTCGGTTTCCAGCCTAAACCCTCCCGTGAACTGCTGATGGCAGAGTTTTCCAGAGAACCTGGCAAGAAGCAGCGTGAACGTGCTGATGTGAATTTCGACGTTAATCTTCTGTAAATCGAGTGGCCCGTGTCCGAGGGACAGCCGGGAGAAATCTGAATGACGTTTCCATAGCCCGCTGCGCGCCCGCGCTATTGAGATGAGATCTCATGGATGGAATTCCGTGGACGCAGCTGCTGTATCAGCGCTTGGGTAATTCTGCTGTTCTGTTCAGAAGCAACCCATAAATAGCGGGGCCGCCCGCGCCGCCCGGCACAGCGGAACCACACGGAGAGGTAGCGGCGGCACCGCCGGGACTGCAAGGGGCTTCCACAAAGAGTTTGTGTGTCTGAGGTGTCCCCGAGCGAAGGGTTTGGCTCCTGCGTGGCGAGAAGTGAAGCTGCAGGGTTTGATTCAGGATGTTGATCAAACTCTTTTATTTGTCTCTTAAACCCCCTGGCGTGGCGTGGCTGGGGAAGGCTTGTTCCAATGTTTGAGTTTTGTGGATGTTCCTGGAGAGCGTGGAGGGGGCTCTCACCACCATTCCCCCCCCTCCCTGGCTGAGGTGGCAGCAGCAGCTCCAGCTGCCGGGTTTGGTGTCCCCCGAGATGCTGGAGCAAGGGAGAGGTGTCAGGTTTATGTTGTGGGGAAAGATGTCAGCAGCTGGAAGCTGACAAATTCCTGCTGGGAACAAAAGCTGGGCTGTGAGACGGGAGTTTAGTGCCCTGGGCAGAGGGCTCCGTGTCACTTGGTGGCTCGGTTCAGTCCTGCGGGTGCCTGGGTGAGGATGAGGGGCCCGTGTGCAGGAGGGAGAGGAGGATGGATTACAGAGCTTGCTCCTAGCCTGGACATCCCTGGGGATTTACAGTTGCTGCATTGGGATCTGTGCTAACCTGTGCTGCCTGTTCCCAGGCCAGCTTCACGCTTCGTGTTTCATTACCGGCTGTAATCCCAGTGCCTCCTGCCTTAACCTCCTGTAATTTGGGTTTTCCAGGCACAATGACCGAGCAGCAAAGTCCCCCCGAGCAGATGGCGACTGGGGAGGGTGCTGGCGAGCGAGGTGGCAACTACAAGGTATACTGGGGTGTACTGGAGTGTACTGGTTATGGATGCTGTGGGACGCGGTGTGCACACACCAGGATGGACCCAGTGCCAGCACTGCAGGTGGTGCTGGGGACAGGAGTGGCCTGCAGCTCTCCCACAGCAGCAGTGAGTGGTGGCCCTGCTCTGGTGCTGAGCCCGGTGGGTGCCACAGCTTGGAGAGGCAGCTGGAGAAACCAGGGATCTGCTGCTGCTGCCTGGCAGGAAGGGCACAGCTCCCTGCCCGTGTGGCTGCCAAGGACATTGGCTGGCCAGGCTGGTGTGCAGCTGCCCAGAGATTTAATCCAGGAGATGAAGCATCTCAGCACAGCGGGATCTGCTGTGGGCCCAGGCAGGGCCCAGGCACTGAAACCCCCCCGGGTGTGTTTGGATTCAGCTCATAGGTTGGTTGGAGACGGTGTGGTGGCTGCAGAGCCTCCCACGAAGCTGCTCCTAGACAGGGAAGGCTGGAGGTGGGGGCAGATCCTGTGAGTGGGATAGAGAGGTGTCAGGAGCTGGGTCTGCTCTGTGGGGCGCAGAAGTTCCTAAAGGAATGTGGGTGTCACCTCTGTCCCTTGAGCCCTGCCTTGTCTCAGGCTGAGGGGTTGCAGCTGAGACCCCTTTGGGACAGTGCCAGGGGGTGCCTGGTCACCCCACTGACCCTCTTGGTCCCTGAATGGTGCTGGGCACCCTGGGCCTTGCTGTGTGCCCCTCTCTGGCTGCTAGGACTGGCTCCAACCCATCCTGCAGCTCAGCCTTGAGGCTCTGCTGGGAGCAGGGGGGCCTGGGGAGGTGTTGGGGTCTCTGCACCTGGCAGGGCTTAGAATGAAACAATGAATAAAGAGCTTGTGCCAGGCCAGGCCAAGAGAATGGTTGGCTCTGGAGGGAGCACTGATAGGGAAAGGATGGGCTGTGACCAGGCTAGGGGTGGGAGACACAGCCAGCCCATGGCTCTGGAAGTCTCTTAGCCCAAACCCTCCGTGTTTCCAGTGCTGTGTTTGAGCTGGTTTTCAGCCTGTCACGGACAAAATTCCAGCTTGTGCTTTACCAAGCAAACACTCTTGCCCAGGGATCAGCCCAGAGGCACTGGCAGGACCCAGCTCTGCCAGGAGAGGAGCAACATCAGCACTGGATGGCCAGGATGGAGGGACACGGCCAGAGCCCTTTGATCCACTGCTGCTCCCTTTTCCTGGGGTATTCCCGTGCTGGGGGGGCTGACAGCGTCTCTCCCCAATCTTAGATCACGATCTACGAGCTGGAGAATTTCCAGGGCAAAAGATGTGAGCTGACAGAGGAGCTCCCCAACATCACCGAGAAGGAGATGGAGAAGGTGGGCTCCATCCAGGTGGAGTCTGGCCCGTAAGTCTGGGGTGGGGAAGGTGGAGCAGCCCCGGGGGGTGGCAGGGAGAGCATCCCCCTGACACTGGGGTCCTGCAGGTGGCTGGGCTTCGAGCGCCAGGCCTATGCTGGGGAGCAGTTCGTGCTGGAGAAGGGCGACTACCCCCGCTGGGACTCCTGGTCCAACAGCCACAGCAGCGACAGCCTGATGTCCATCCGGCCCCTCCAGATTGTGAGTAGGGCTGTGCTGGGGTGCCCACTGGGGACCACAGGGCTGGGGGCAGCCCCTGACCCGCCCTTTCCCGCAGGACAGCGCTGACCACAAGATCCACCTGTTTGAGAACGCGGGATACACCGGGCGGAAGATGGAGATCGTGGATGACGACGTCCCCAGCCTCTGGGCCCACGGCTTCCAGGACCGCGTGGCCAGTGTCAAGGCCCTGAACGGAACGTAAGGATGGGGACACAGGGGACACCCCAACAGGTTGCTGTCCGTGGCACCATGGTTGGTCCCCCCAGGGTGGTGGCCCCTGCCTGGCACAGCCGCTGCAGCAAGGCTGGGGCAGCTGCTCCCACGGTGCTGCTCATGCCCATCGTGTCCCTTGTTCCCTCCCCACTGTCACCTTTTCCCTGGCCCACAGGGAGTAATGGGGACCATGGCAGTGTCCCTGGGGCTGCATGACGGCTCCTTGCCCTAACCTCTCACCAGAGCAGTGGAGCTGTGGTCCCTTCTCCATGGACTCTCCCATCCCCTCCTGGCACACAGCATTTCTCACCTGGGCGCTGTGGCTGCAGCCTCTGCGGTGGCACCTGGTGACACAGGAGCAGCCCTGGGCAGCATCTCCTGGCTGTGGCAGGCAGAGACACGGGCACTGGGTTGGGGATGGGGACACTGCCCCTGCTCCAGGGGATGTGGGATGGGCACTGCTGAGCGCCACCTCGGTCCCCACAGGTGGGTGGGCTACGAGTACCCCGGGTACCGGGGCCGCCAGCACGTCTTCGAGAAGGGCGAGTACCGGCACTGGAACGAGTGGGACGCCAACCAGCCCCTCATCCAGTCCGTGCGCCGCGTGCGGGACCAGCAGTGGCACCAGCGGGGCTCCTTCGAGAACAGCTGAGGGACCCCGAGCCCCCGCCGGGGCCGCTCGCGGGGTCCCCCGGCTGATGCCGTGACCGTGGTGATTTTTGTGCAAAAACCTCAATAAAGCTCTGAGCTGGAGGCTGCCGGGGCCTGCCTGGTCCTGGGCTGGGGGAGGGGAGCAGGGGGATGGGGATGGGGATGGAGCCATGGTTGTGCCCAGCACCCCCCGCACAGGGCAGGGGGGGAAGTGCCAGTGTTTGCAGTGTTACATAAAGGCTGCAGCTTTCCAAAAATAACCCCCGGTGCTGCTGCGTCAGGGTTTTTCCAGCGCCTCTGTCCCTTTCCACAGCATCTCCTGCCCGCTCCCAGGGCGGGCAGCCAGGCCCAGGGCAGGGAGGGGGCCGAGGGGAATGTGGGGAGCGGCCACCTCTGGGTTGTGCCAGGCCCTGTGTGCCCTGAAGGGGGCTTATCCCGTGGTGGGATGGCTGTGCCCAACCCCAGCTCCCTGCAGGGTCTTCAGCCTGTCCCCAAGGAAGTTTCCCACAGTCCTGGGGTGGTTTCTCCTGGGGGATGAGCTCTGGCACGGGGGGGCTGTTCTGGGGGCACAGGTGAGGGGTTGAGGGGTGCCACACTGAGCTGCCCTGGCACTGCCCTTCCACAGGGACACCGTGGGCACACTCAGGGACTCACAGGGCGCGGGGCAGAGATGGGAGATGGGCTCAAGGCCACCCAAGGGCTTCGTGCAGGTCCCTGAGCAACCCCTCCGGAGCTTTTCCCTTTGGGCGGGGGTTGGCGGCTGTGAAAGGCAAGTGCCTGGCCCCGAGTGGGGAAAGCTTCCAGAACAGTCGCTGGGGCTGCCATGGCCAAGGGGCTGCGGCACCGCCACCACCCGGGGCTGGGATGAGCGGGAATCCAGCCCCGCAGAGCCAAGGGAGGGAATCGCAGGAGCCGCGCCGAGCACCGCGTCAGCTCCTTGCTGGTGCTGAGAGGACGGGATGTGGCTGCAGGGCTGCAGTGACCCTGCACTGGGGCCTGGGACAGGTCCATGAAGGTCCAAGGCTCGGCACCTCAATGGATTAACCCAGGAGATGGGGACGGCAGTGCTGGGTCCCTCTGTGGTGCTGCAGCAAGAGGCACAGGGAAGAGAGGAGGACTCCAGGGTTGGGAATGCTGGAAACTCTTGATCATACCCTGGCCTGTCTATGGCCTGATGGGTTCCTTGCAGAGCTGCACGGTCTCCTTGGCCCCTCAGACCCCATCACCTGGAGCTGGGGCAGCTGCAGACCCCAGAGACTGTTCCCCCCCCCATATGTCACTACCAGGACAGGCTCTGTGACAACACCCTGTGGCTGACCCTGTGTGCAGCCGTCCTGAGGCAGGGGATGGGGCAGAGGTGACCCCGGGGGAGGGGGTTGCAGCCCATCACCCCCTGTGGGAACCCCGGGGGATGCTGCGTGAGGGAGGGAGCAGATCTGGGGTCTGTTTGAGCTGGGTGATGCTTGCTGGGGTGGCGGAGGAGATTCAGCTCCTCTGTGGGGTGAAGAGGACTGTGGTTGCTGCACAGCAGCCAGGGAGTCTGACAGTGTCCCCCCCCTGCCTCAGCCCCCAGCTCTGAGCAGCCCCCTGGGACAATGACAGCAAAGGGGTTTCATTGCTGTCCTTGACCCCCAGCTCAGCCCTGTCCGTGCTGCCCACCCAGGCACATCCCAGCCACGGGGATGTGTCCCAGGCTGAGCCCCTCATGACCTCAGCTTTGTCCCGCTGTCGCAGAGGGGCCCCTGGTGCTGCTGCTCCCACTGCCCTGTGGGGCTGGGGTGCTTCTCAGGGACCCCAAAAGGGCGGGGGTAGCACGAGAGGAACCCAACACCAATGCTCAGGCCCACGGTGCTGCCGGGGTGCTGCCCTGCTGCAGCTGCCCCCAGTTCCGGCCCCAGCCCCTGCCCATGCCCGAAGCCCCGGGCCGGTGTCAGAAAGGGGCTCCTGCGGTGCCCCTGGCGCTGGCACAGCCCTGGGCGCTCCCTCCCCGGGCCGCAGACGGGCAAAGCCAGACGTTCACCAGCGCTTTGAGGCGTTTTATCGCGCATGGAAAGAGCCGAGCTCAGCAGCTCCGGCGGCGGCTGCCGGGCTGTCGGGGGGATCAAGTCTCTGGCCCCGAAACGCCTGAAGCGGGGCTGGCGGGGCTTTGTTGGCCAGGGCCGCCCCGGCTCTTGGCACGCGTTCGGCTGATGCTTGCAAACTCCAAATCTCCTCGCCACCAACCCGACAAAGCGGGTGACTCGAATGTGACAGGTAATGAAATAACTCGGGCTTGGTGCTCGGGCAGACAAAGGCTGCGGCGGATCAGCTGACCCTGGTTTTCATTGGGGTTTAATCCAGCATTCTCGCTTTGAATCAGGCTTTAACTATTTTGTAAATAGTTTTGGCACCACTCTGCTGCAGCTCGGTATAAATTCCACCTCCCGGCCCCAGCCCGTCACTGGCTCAAGCGGGTACTGGTATAACTGGTAAGACTTTGCTATTTATTGTCCTCTCTTTTGCCGTAGCCTCCTCCCGATCCCCGGGGCCGGGATCTCTTCCCGGTGCAGGCGGGGTGTGGGCACCCATCGGCTGAGCCGGGGACAGTCCCGACCCTGCAGCCCAAAGCAGGACATCACCACCCGGCCATGGCTCCGTTTCTTTTTGTCAGGAATGAGCCGTTTTCACCTGTTTTGGAGCTGCTCAGATACTGAGGGTCCCGCTGGGTTTGAGGACGGGGCTCTTTCCAAGGAGAGGCAGTGCCAGGCACAGTCGGGAGGGCTCGGCACAGGCTCCTCGGGGCTGGGGCTGGCGGGAGGAGCCCCGGGGCTCCTCTCCATCACCCCTTCAAGCACCCGCGTGGGACAGGGACTCTTAGGTGTTACTTGCTGGACAGGGACAGCAGGAAAAGCCTCGACCACAGGGGCTGGGCTCCACTGGGAATGATTTGGGAATTCCCTGGGCTCACAGTTTCCAGTGCTGGAGAACCCGGGCAGCTCCCAAGGACCATTGCCTGTGCTCTGCCACGAGCCTGGGGAGGTTTGGGGCGCGGAGCAGCCATAAGCAGGGTTTGTGCCTGGCAACCGCAGCCTGAACCCATCCTGCTGCAAGCCCTGGTCTCAACACCCTCTTCCCTGGGCGAACTGCAGGGTAGAGACGGGGACACAGGGCACGGACATGGGCTCTGAGCACGCTCCCCAGCGTGTCCTGAATGGCAGCTTTTAACATGCTGAGTTTCCCTCCCAAGGCAGCAGACAACCCAGCTGATGATGGCTTCCGAGCACCAAATGCCAGCCTCCAAGCAGCAGCAAGCCAGCTCCAAGGTCAGTGTGAGACTGCCCAGCCCTGCAGAGGGGCCAGGGCGCCCTCAGCCTCACTGGGTGCCCAAATCATACCCTGAGACGCCGCTGGCAGCAACTGAGCTCCCCTTGCCAGCACCCCCAGCACCCCCAGCTGGTGCCAAGCGCGGCCGGCTGCGCTGCTGAGCTGTTTGCAGCAGGGAGAGGGGATGGGGAACGGGATTTTTCTGGCATCCCGCAGCCTCGGTGCAGCCGGAGCGAGTGGGAACAGATCAAGTGCTGATCTCCCACCGCTGCTGCAGACACAGCAGATCTGTCCCCGCTGACCCTTGAGATCAGTGCTGAGCTGGCGGCCCGGGGGCTGTCCCCGAGCTGTCCCCGGGTGTCTGGGTCGCAGTGTCCCGCTGGTGGCTGTGGCGCTCCAACCACAACCCAAGTCCCTCAGCTGTTTGATGCCCACTATGAGCGTGGGCATCCCTCTGCCAGGAGCACCGGGGCACTGGGACGGTGCTGGCAGGGCCTCGCGGGCACCCGGGAGTGAGAGCTGCATCCTCAGAGGGATGGGGAGCGGTGGCTTGAGCTCGCAGACTCCATAAAATCCTCTGGAGTGCAGTTTTGGGAGGGTGAGAGGTCTGGGCTGCTGCAGATGCGCTGCCCCAGTGGCCGGGGACAACGTGTGCCCCCTCAGCGGCAGCAGGGCCGAGGTGACCCCCACGCTGAGGTCCTGCTCTCTTCCAGATTGCCATCTTCGAGCAGGAGAACTTCCAGGGCCGCTGCCATGAGCTCAGCGGGGCCTGCCCCAACCTGAAGGAAGCCGGCGTGGACAAAGTGGGCTCCATCCTGGTGCACTCCGGACCGTACGTGATGGGGGCTGGGGGCCAGGCGGGGGTGGGAGGGGACGGGCTGGGGAGGAGGGGTCTCCCCGCTGCCACACCCGCATCGCACCCCGGATTTCGTGTGGCCAACACAGCTGAGCTGCTCGCCCACCTCATCCCAGTGAATGCCCAGTGCCAGGGGTGCCAGCAGGTGAGCAGGGGGACACAGCGGGTGAACAGAAGGTGACAGTGTCGCCTGGACAGGCTGATAACCCCCACTCGGTGACAGGGAGACTGGAGCGGTGTGGGCATGAGCACAGATCACAGCGTTAGCCCCAGTTTGGTTTCCTTCCCTTTGGGTACAGGGACAGGTGAGACTGGGACCCCTCTGGTGCCCTCTCCCCACCTGCTGGCCCTGTGTGTGCTCCACAAGCCACGGGCTCCGGGCAAGGGAGAGCCCCTGAAAAGCCGCTGGAGGGTTCCCTGCCTGCACCCAGCAGTGCTGCTCCCAGAATAACGGGGCAGCTGCCGAGCGCCCTGGTGGGAGCACAGCCCCAGCCGGGACATTTGGGTGATCCTGAGGGTCCATAGGGACCAAGGACGGGTGGCCACCACGTCGGAGCATCCCCATTGGGAAGCCCTGCGGTGCCACTGCCAGCAGAGACGCGCGGGCTGCCCAGAGGCACCGCAGCCTCGCCCGCTCCCGGCTGGCACCTCCCTGGCACCTCTCCCTTCCTGGCAGGGACACGGGTGGGGCTCAGCCCCGGGCGCTCGCCGGGGGCGGTGCCAGGGGCCGGTCCCTGCACCGCTGCCCCCTCTGAAGCGCGTCCCCTGCTCTCTTCCAGCTGGGTGGGCTACGAGCAGGCAAGCTGCAAAGGGGAGCAGTTTGTGTTTGAGAAGGGGGAGTACCCCCGCTGGGACTCCTGGACCAACAGCCGGAGAAGCGACAGCATCACTTCCCTGAGACCCATCAAAGTGGTGAGAGCACCCAGACAGCCACTACCCACCCGCCAGACCAAGGTCTGCAGCCAGAAGTCTTCCCCAGCCTTCCCCCGCCCTCCCCAGCCCCGCGGGCGGAGGGGCACCCCCTCCTGCGCACCCTCGCCCCAGCCCTCGGGGCCCGGGGAGCCGTGGGGGGGTCGGAGGGGGCGCGGGGACGGGGGCAGTGGCAGGTGACCCCAGAGCGGAGGACGTCTGCTGGTAAGTCTGGCAGTGCCCGTGCAGGCAGCGGCTCTCTGAGCTGGATGGAGGGATGCGGAGCACCCCCGGCATCGGTGGGAGCGGCGGCACAAGGTGCCGGCCCTGGCCTCGGTTTCCCCATAGCCCTGGGCTCTGCCCCCCCTGCCCAGCCCCGCGGGGCCGGCAGCCGCTGACCCCCGTCTCTGCTCTCCCGGCTGCAGGACAGCCAGGAGCACAAGATCGTGCTGTACGAAAACCCCAGCTTCACCGGCAAGAAGATCGAAATCATAGACGACGATGTGCCCAGCTTCCACGCACACGGCTACCAGGAGAAGGTCTCATCCGTGCGGGTGCAGAGCGGCACGTGAGTACCGGGGGCGGCCGGGGGGAGATCCCGGGCGGTGCCGGAGCATCCCCACGGGGATGGGCTCTGCCGGCTGATGGTTGGGCCGCGTGTGATGGATGACCCCCCCTCCGCTTGCCTTGGCAGGTGGGTGGGATACCAGTACCCTGGCTACCGGGGCTACCAGTACCTGTTTGAAAAGGGGGACTACAAGGACAGCTCAGACTTCGGCGCTCAGCACCCCCAGATCCAGTCGGTCAGGCGCATCCGGGACATGCAGTGGCACCAGCGCGGTGCCTACCACCCCACCAACTAAAGCCCCCGGCCCGTGCCGGGGCGCGGGGAGCGGAGCAAGCGTTCCCCCGGCCGCCGCTGTGCCCCCGCGGCCTCGCCTCCCGCCTCCCCCCGTGTGATGCACACGCTGCCGAAGCAACTCAATAAAGCTTGGAGTTTCAAAGTCCCAGCTCTGCCCCTTCATTCCCGGCGCGCAGAGAAGTCGGGATGCCCGTCCTGCCCCCCGCGCTCCTGGGTGGGGGAGGGAGTCCCATCGCCGCACCCCCGATGCTCTCAGTGCCACCCATCGCCGGTGCCATCGGTGCTGCCAGGTCACCGAAGTGTCCGGGGTGAGGGAGGTGACCTGGGGCTCAGCCCTGTCCTGGGGTCACATCCTGCTGCGGCCGACAAAGGTGCCCCCGGAGCACCGGGTGCCCAGGCAGATGCCACAGATGCTGGGGGAGGATTGTCCCTCTCGGTCGGGGCACCTCCAACCCGAATAATGGCATTAGTTATTAGGCTTTGGAAGCTTTAATTAGTAATGATGCTTTAATTCAGCAGTCAGGCTGCTAGAGGATGCTTTTACGATCATAAGTCCGACAAAGGAGGTGGAGGAACGCAGCCACACCCGCTTGGCCGGGCGCTCCGTGTGGTGGCAGAGGCGGTGACAGAGGTAGTGGCGGGGGTGGCTGGGCTCGGTCCCCTCCGACAGCAGGACGTGGCCGTGGCAGCCTCTCTGTGTCACTGCGGCTGTGTGGGCACGGGGGGCCGGTGGTGGGCACAGGTGAGGGGCGCTTGATGGGACACCCCGGGCACCTCGCGTCTCCTGCCGCTCCCCTCTCCCGTGCACCGCAGCGCCCGGGGAGCAGGGACCTGCCTGGCTGCGGTGTTTTGGTGTGAATCCCTGAAAATCCGGGAATCTCGGGGAGTCAGGGATGCACAACATCCTCCTCATCAGCTCCCGCGCCGCGGCCGAGTGGGGTTTGCCCCCGAATCTTCCGTGCGCCAGAGGCTTTTCCCTGTGCTCCGAAGGAGAGAGCCCGGCAGCCCCCTGCCCGGCGGGCACAACCCAGCCCACGGGCGACCAGCCCAACCCGCCACACGCTGCTGCGAAATGTCAGCCCCTCGGCGAGGCGTGCTGCGCCTTTCCTTCCCCGGGGAGAATTCAGGAGCATCCCAGACCCGAACGTTTTTGTGAAAAATGGGATTTCAGCGGCAGCAGCGGCAGTGCCTGCGATGCTCTGTGCGTGCCAGGAGAGTCGGTGGGAAACGGCGGCTTCTGGGGGGCAAACCGCTGAAAGCAGCAGCGACATGGGAAGCAGAGATCCCCAAATCAGGGAATCAGAGATTCACAGTCATGGAACCCCAGAATGGTTCCGGTTGGAAGGGACCTTAAAACTCATCCCGTTCGACTCCCCTGCCACGGGCAGGGCCACCTTCCACTAGCCCAGGTTGCCCCAAGTCCTGTCCAGCCCGGCAGTCGGGGACCAGGGCAGCTCCCCCGGGGACAGTGAAGCCCGGCTGTGGGTGAGCTGGGAGGGTTCTGGGGGGAAAAGCACCGAAACAAAAGTGGAAAATATGAACGAGCCCAGAGCAGCTCCTGTGGGACCCGTCGGGGGAAATTCCTCATCTGGTGGCTGGGTGCACCCAGGTGGGCGCCCTTGGGTCAGCTGAAGGCAGTTTCAGCTCTGCTGGGAGGGTTTTTCCCTCACTGGCTCTGGGGAAATGTGCTGAAAGCTTATTTTGGGGGAGTTTTTTTCAATTTTATTCAAAAGCAGAACATCGCCTCCGTCCCACGCCCGCTGAGGAGTTGCCATCTGGCTCTCTGCTTCCGCGCTCGTCGCCTCAGCAGCTCGGAGCCCCCGGCCACCTCAGCCGTGTCCCTGTCCCCTCCCTCCCGGTGCCCATCGTCCCCCGCTGCCGGCGGGGCCGCAGGGGAACGCGGGGCTGCCGGCGCCGCTGCTGCGGAGATGTCAGCGGTCCCACGGCGCTGCGGTGGGTGGGTGGTTTTGGGGTCGTGCCAACAGCCGGCAGAGCTAAAGCTGTTCTCCAGGCTGAAGAAGGGACTGGTTTTTTGGTTTTTTTTTCTTCACCCAGCAAAAAGGATGAGGGGGGACGGGAGGGGTGGGAATCAGACCCCATCGCCCCCCATGCTGGTTCCAGCCCCCCGGTTCCTGCGGTGCTGCAGCGTGCTGGGCTGAGCGGGGGGACCCCGGGACCCTCAGCAGGTGAACCCCACAGGAGCGAGGCTGCCTGCAAGGGAACAGCAGCAATTTGCCACGGGGTAATTAATGAAAGAGTCAGAATAACGCAAATCTTGGCTAAATCGCATCCGAGACTGAGGTGTCGTTTCCTTCCTGTTCTCTTTTCCAACTGGAGCAGCAGCCGTTGTCTGTCCTCGGGAGGCGCCTCCGTGAGGACCGGGGGTGATGCGGGATGGGCTGGCGATGAGGAGGAGGCAAAAGTGCTGAAGAGATGAAGATGTGCCTGTCGGCTCCCACTGGCTTTGCTTTTGCCTTTGCCAGCGGCAGCCGGGCGAATTTCCCCCTCGGGACACCCCAGGTTGGGGAATCACGGGGTAAAGAACAACAGCCTTGAAAAATATGAGTTGTTTATTCTTAGGCACAGTGGGGTGAGCTCAATCGCACCTGGGTGCTTTGGGTACCTGATGTGCCTTGCCCGCTGGGAGGGTTTGACTGTGAGTTTCATGGATTTTTATCCTCTGAAAATTATTGTTATGTTTAATTCTCGAGCTTCAGGAGCCACGTGATTACATGAGATTCCTGGCTTCAATTTTTTTTTCCTCTTCTTTGCATTAAATTGAGCCTCCAGCCTAAGGTTTGTGTCTCCACGCACAGACTCAGCCACAAACACTGAAGGTTTAAGGAAGGAAGGAAAACCAAGCAGGAACCCAGCATGTATTATTAAAGCCTTGCGGTTTTCAGGGCAGATTTGTGATTTATCAATGTTCAGCTTTGGCATGT
Organism: Lanius collurio; assembly: GCA_020086605.1. Taxonomy (NCBI): domain Eukaryota; kingdom Metazoa; phylum Chordata; class Aves; order Passeriformes; family Laniidae; genus Lanius; species Lanius collurio. The sequence goes on along the minus strand of JACBWW010000031.1, from coordinate 6,611,114 downwards.
GGAAAAGTAATCTCTGCTCTGATTAATGCGAGGGCTGAGGCGGGAGTGAAATATCCCGGAGAGAGAGAGGAGCTTTGGCAGGGAACGCCGGGCTCTGGCTGTCCCCGAGGATGGGCAGCAGAAGGGATGAGCTGGATACTGAGCTCCCTGCCCCTGCTGCACCCCGTTTCCCCCTTTTCTGATTAGAGAAAACATTTGGGGAGAAAAAAAAACAGCTGCTGCAAGCGGGGACGTGCTGGGCAGTGAGGACCTCCTGGCTGCTGGGTCCTCACCAGTGGCTGGAGGACTGGAAGAGTTTGGGGGGCACCAGGAGCTGGCACCGTGTCAAGAGCAGAACGTCTGCTTGCAGTGACCAGTAAAACTTGGGTGTGAAAGGGGAGTGGGGTCAGGATTTTTTTCCGTTTCAAGCTCTGAATGCTGCAGCCAAACCCCAGGATTAGCAGTGGAAAGGGAAACAGCCGGGACTCGTGGCTGCTGGGCACTGGCTGGGGACACACTGGCACTGCCGGGCCAGTGCCAGCCCGGGGGGTGGGTTTTCCCACCTTGCAGGGAGCGTGTGGGGCAGCAGGGGAGAGCTCTGGGTTATGGACAGAGGCAGCACAAACCCAGTTTGCAACTGGTGAGACAGACGGCTCTTGGTACCTGGGCTCTGTGACAGGGGCTGGTGGATGCTCTTGCCCTCAATGCCAGGCTCCCATTTCCTTTCTGCTCCTTGTTTTTGTTCCTGAGACCAGAGTGATGAGACAGAGAAGGGAAGGAATGAAACCTCCACTGCTCCTTTCAACCAGTGAAACCCCTGTCCGGTTGAAAAGCTAATTAAGAAACATCACTTCTTCAGAGGCCAGAATTGGAAGCAGCCTCGTGGAGACATAATGGGATTAACGGGTATCAGGGGATTGCAGCCGGCCAGGACAGCGACGCTGCGGCCCCACGCGCCCGCCCTCGATGATGAAACCCTCGGGACCAAACCAAAATGCTTCCCGGAGAGCCAGGGGGATGTCCTGGGAAGCAGCGGCTCGGCCGTGACGGGAGTGAGGAGCTGGGCCGCCGCCCGGGCGCTGCGGGACGGGGCTCGCTCCGCATCCGACGCCTTTCCCCAAATAAACGGAAAAAAAGCAAATGCTGCATTTCCCTCCGGGCGAGCGGCCAGGGCAGCCCCGATTGCTTCCTTGGTCACCCGCGGGGACGGCCAGCAGTGGCAGAGTGACCCCTCCAGGGGGGCACCACGGGCCGGAGAACAGCAGCTCCAGGTGGGGCATTGGCACAAGAGCAGGCAGCGCTGTTACATCCTTTGAGGCTGCAAATCCAGCGGCAGGGACAGTGCCAGCGGAGGCAGAGGAACATTCTCCGAGCTGGAAACCCCTGGGCAGCACAAGTGCCAATTAGGAAACATCTGTTCCTCCCAGTCCAGGCGGGCTTCGAGCGAGCGCATGGCAACGTAATGGGATTAAAATATATCACCGGATTACGGCAGAGCGGCACAGATCAGCTGCCGTGGATGCTCCTAGGAAATAGAGGGGGGAGAAAAAAAAAGGAAAAGCAGATTTTTCTCTTCGACATGGACATAACCTTCACGTTTCTTTTTTATTTGTATCTTTTGCACGGCTCAGAGCTGGAGCCAGACCTTCTCTCTGCGTGGTTCAGTTCATCTCAAAGGACAGCCAGAGCTGAGTTTAAGCAATTTTAGATGAAATGGCCACGTGAGCAGCCGGCTCCTGGCTCTGCCACCACGGCCGTGGCTGCAGCCCGGCAGAAGTGGCCTTAGCTGGGTGCCTGGGGTATGACACGGTGCCCTGTCCCCTCTGTCCCCTCTGTAGGTGCTGGAAGGTGCATCATGAGCTGGCTTTGGTCCCTCTGGCAGAGCGCTGGGTGGTGGGAAGCTCGTGCAGTAGCAGGGCTGTGTCTGGAGCATCTCTGGGGGCTCTTCCCCTCAGGGGAAACACCCAGCCTGTGGAAAAACCCTGAGCGAAGCATCAGGAAAGAAGTTTGAGGCAGCGAGACGAAGATGATCGGAGCAAGAGAAGGGCCTGCATTCATTGTTCCTCATGGCCCCCGTTCGCGAGGGGCAGCCCGCTCACCCCATCCTGGCCACGGGGCCACCCCGGGCTCCCCCATCGCTGCCACGCCGGGCACAGCTCGGCTGGTTTGGGGGTCGCCATCCCTTTGTACCCTCCTTTGTACCAGAGGGCTGTGCCAGGCATGGGCACAGCAGCCCCGCAGACAATAGGGACATTCTTCGGGAAACCAAAGCAAAAGCGCGGAGAGCCGCCCGCTATTTTGGGAGCTCATATGCTCCAAGGCAAATGTCATTTGTGTGTAACATCCATTTAGGGAGCCGCGTAATGAAGTCGTGCATCATGAGGAGGGACCAGCTCACTTAGCAACCTTCCCGCGAGTGACGTCTGGTGCTCCTCTGTAGGACGGGATTGCTCCTTCGGCAGCCGCAGAACGAAACGCTGCTCGCAGCTGCCGGGAGAGGCGCTTTGAACGGCGAGCAGCCCCCACCAACACCCAGCTCCCGAGGTGGGCTTGTGCCCCCCTGCTGCCCGGGGTTTGGGTGCTGCGAGCCCCCGAGCTGCCCCTCGCCCGCGGAGCCCTCGGCTCTTTTAGGGGTGGGAGAAGCTGAGGCAGGGTGGGGGGGACAAAGCCCTTTAGTTGTGGGGGTTGAAAGGAAGAGCTGCCGTTTTATTTGCCCCATCGAGAGCCTCCCTGTGGCTGGACGCGCAGGGGAGCACTGGGTGCCCCGGTGTGCTGGTTGTACTGGGCATACTGGGTGTTCTGGTGTGCTGGATGTACTGGGGGCTCTGGGCACAGGCTGGCAGCAGGACGAGGGCAGGGAGGGAGAGGACGGCTGTCTCACACGGCGGGAATGTCTGTCCTGGCTCTCTCCAGGTTTCCGGATGATGAGCAATTACGGGAGAGATTTACAGCAGATTAAGTCAGAAGGCAAAGTCCATTATCTGCCCAGATGAGTTCCAAAGGCAGAGGCCGTGTGGAACGGGAAGCAGGGTGCTTTAACCCTCGTCCCTCTGGACATCGCCTGCTCTCTGAAGGACAGCGGCTCTGCTCCCATGGGGACAGTGGCCACTGCAGGGATGGCGGCACCAGGACCTCAGCCCGAACCTTCTCACAGTAATGGCATTTTGGTGCCCGAATTTGCCCTAATTCCCTTATGGAATGCATGGCACTGAGACCTGCTACACCCTCCCATTGGAGGTGCCTCTTAACAGCCGAGCTGCAGATGCTAAGGCCATGGGAATGCATTTTAGCAGAAAGATGCTTTTGAGGTCACTCAGGGTTTATTCACTGTGCTCTCTGACGTGTAAATCTCTCTGAGAATAGTCCCTGTTCCCCCAGGGAAGCTGTCCTGGGGGGGCTGCAGCCACCCGTGTGGATGTGCCCACTGACCCACTGGAGAGCCCCCGTCGCCGCTCCCCTGGGCAGTGGCCTCACTGGAACCACGTTCCCTCAGCTGTGAAATAAAGACAATTTACTGGTCTGCTTTACAAGGGCACCGAGAGGGAAGATCAATTGTTTGGCATATGGGGCTGCAGATAGGGTGGGGTATGATCCTGCAAATCCGTCTGCTTTGCCGTTTGCCCGGCATGGTGGGAGCGCGGCTCCGCAGGGATCGTGGGCTCCTTCACCCCAGCCTTGCTCTGGGCCAGGCAGCCACGGATTTGGGTGCTGGCACAAGGGCAGATCCAGCAGCCCAGGGACAGCACAGCTCTCTGGTGACCTCAGGCCTGACATGCAAAGGGCAGCTCAGTCCCCAGCACCTGTGTGCGGGGCGATGACGCAGCTGGAGGCACTGGCTGCCACACGGACCTTCGGTGTTGGGATTAAACTTGACACTTAGAGCCCGAAAATCTGCTTAAGGGAAAGCTGACATAAATCTCAGTGCTGCCAGGACATGGAGTGGGGTCAGAGCTCTCCCTGCACTCTGGCTAATCCCAGGCTGGTGCCCCCATGGGTGTTACCCACAGCTGGCACAGCGGGATGCTCCATACATGCCACAGCCCACAGGAGAAAAATCCTGGTGTGGGTTGATGTCAGGGGCCTGCAGCAGATGTCCCTGCCATGCCAGCCCATCTACAGCTCCCAGCCCTTCCCCACAGCAGGGGTGTCCCCAGTGGCTTTCCCTCCTCACTCCCTGGGGATGTAGGACTGAAGCCCCACCACACAGTCCTGCTCCCCGCTGGCTCCTTCCCAGTGCAGTGAATTCCCAAATATCCCTTTGCCCTGTTAACAGCACCAATCTCTAGGCATCCATGCAAGAAGCTGTGCCCCTCCTTTGCTGGCCCATCTGCTTGCTGGGGTGCTCCTTCCACTCGTTCTGTGCCAGTCCTGGGGATTTGTGCCACAGCATCAGGAATTTTGAGGGAGAAGCGGAACCCTTGCCCATGCTCTTGGGCAAGCACAGCTCCTCTGGGACCTGGGTGCTACTGATACCGAAGTGAGTTGTCACTGTCATCTCCCACCGAGCTGCAGAAGGCAGTAATGAAGGCTGCTGAGCACGCACTTCTTCCTAAATTACCTCATTTATTCAGGGAATCAGATGCCGCAGTCTTTCATGGCTTCTTGCGAGGCTCGGATCTTGTGGGATGCAAGGCTATTAATAGGACCCAATCTTTCCCCTTCTTCTTCTTCTCCAGGCTAAAGGCAGAAGAATTCAAACAAGGGCCCCTTTGATGTGACAGAAGTACAAATAAACCCCGTGCCATTTCGTGCCCGAGCAGGCAGTGCATACCCATGTTTCTGGTGGGTTTGCCTGTGTGAGGGCTGGGCCAGCAGCCCCTGGGTGCTCTGGGGCTGGGCAGCCGAGCTGGAGGAGCAGCCTGTGGTGCCTCTGTGAGCTGACACTGCCCCTGTCTGTGGTCAGGGCCCAGATGGGTGAGATGGCATCTGGGTGAATGATCAGCCAGGGCAGCAAATGCCAATTTGTGTGTAAACAGACTTGGAGCACAAAGAGCCAGCAAAGAGAAATAACTAGAAAGCATTTCCCACATAAGCAGACTTGTTTCCAAGGAGCAGAGACAGCTTCTCTGGTGCTCCAGGGGGATTTCAGCCCCGCACCCTCCGGCTGCCGACCCCCTCCCACTGTGCCTGGCCCCATATCGCTGTGGCTGGAGCGAGCTCTGAGCCCTCCCAGCACCTCCAGCACTGACCCTGTCCTGATCCACCCCTGTGATGGGCAGCAGAACCTCCCAGGAGAGGAAGGCTCTCATTTCCAGCACTCCACAATTTGACTTCCATAGATGCCGTGACAGAATCTGAATTACCTTCTGCCATTTCAATATCTGCACAGTTGTTGGTTTTTCTCCTTCTGTCCATCAGAATTTATAGCTAAATTAGGCAATTATTGATTTTTTTATTTTGTCTTTATCAAGTTACATTCAAGCCAGCCTGTGGAACAGCGAATGCTCAATGGGTCCCTCTTGACATCTGTTTGTCTGATCAATCTGTGCAGGGAAAATGCTCCTTCAGTGTCTGAATCCCACAACGGTGCTGAACCAGGAACACTTTGTGGGGCTTTGAGGCATTTGCTGTTCCAGTTCTCATTGGGTTTATTTGCTTTAATCTGTAACAACACACTCTGCTGTTTTTACATCAGGGAGTTCTTGAAGATGGGTCAGCTCTGAGCTGGGCTGGCACAGGCTGGGGGACACGGGGAAGGTGCCCTGTGACCCAGGATGGGGAGGGTCTGTGAGGGTCACTGCCTCACTGCCCCTGGTTCTCAGGCCCCTCTAACCCCCATGGGCTGTAATGAGAGCAAGGACTGAGCGAGATGCCACGTCTGTGTCCCGACTGAGCTGTAAGGACAACCACAGGTGGAGATTTATGTGTGAAAATGGCTCAAAGATCCCTGCCCCTCCTGCCCCATGGGAGCTCCTGCAGAGGAGCCCGGGTGGCTGCAGTGGGGATGCACCAGGTGATGCTGCTTAAGGAGCAGAACCAGGGCTGGGTGCAAACGAAGATCCCTGGTTCTGCTCTTCTGCAGTGGGTGTTTCATCTGCCCAGGGTCACCCCTGTGCCTCCACTGGTCACCTGGGATAATGTTGGTGTGGCAGTTCTGGCTCTGTGACCCAGCTTGTCCTGCTCCTGTGCTTTTTAAAGCTTGCCGTGGCCAGGTGAGGGGGTGATGCTTCTTTATTTATCTGTGTGCACGGAGGCAGGGAGGGAAGGAAGCTGTGCCATCAGTGGTGTCCCTGGATGAGCTGCCAAGGGGTCACAGCGAGGGCTCCGGGCTGCAGCTGGCAAGGCATGGCCCGGGGTGGGAGGCAGCACCAGGACATTGCTATGTGCCATGTCAGGGGAAGAAAATGTGCAGAGGAAAATATCAGCAGGATATTTTTATTCCATGGTGAGAGGGATGGTGTGATGCAATTGTGAATGGGAAGCCCCGGACTTCTCGTGCCTGTGTTTTCTCATGCAAGACTTTATAGATGTTGCATGACTTTCAACTCTGCTCTTATCTCTTCCCCCAGAGGACATAATTATTGCTCGTCTGACTATGCCGGTACAAATGTTTGATGGTGAATAATATTTTTGAGAATTGAATTGCCACTTGCTTCCTAATTAAAACCCAACCACCTCATCATGTCAGCTATTTGCAAAAAGGAACGTGATGATGATAAGCTATGTTGAGGCTTTACCTGTCTGAGGTGGCTGAAGTGCCTTTGTTGAGAGCATTCAGGTGATGCAGAGGAGCCACCCTGCTTCTCCAAGAGGCCAGAGCTGTGGAGGTCCCCCCACCCTGGGATTTGCGGTGCCAAGTGCAAGGGCACTGTGAGGGCAGAGGCTGCCTTCTATAAAACTTCTGGAACACACAGTGAATAAAAGCAGCAGCAGCCATGGCCATTAATTACTCTATTTGTTTCCCACATTGCCTCTCACCACTTATTAGCACAGCATTAAGGAGATGGGATGCAACCCCAGCCTGGGTGTGGATGCTGCAGAGGAATGAATGCCCATAGGACTGGCATGGATGTGCCTCCCACTGGAGGGGAGAGGGGCCAAAGCCACCCCTGGGGCCTGGCAAAGTGCAGAATTTGACAGGCAGAGGGGCTGGAGTGAGGCTGTCTCCTTGTGATGCCAGGCTAAAGCTGCAGGAGCGGTGAGGCTGCAGGATGGGGAGCGCTGGCATTGGCCTGCTTTTCCCAGGAATGCTTTGTGTTTTTTTCCTGTCCCACTGGCCTCCAGGCACGGCAGCCTTGCTGCTGCTGAATCCTCACACAACCTCATTAAGCAGGAGCTGCCTCCCCTCCAGGTAGCTCGGGAGCTGATTCAGCACACGGAGGTGAGCGTGGGGAAGGGGGTTCTGCCCTCTCCCCTTCAGTCAGGCACCCCACAAGTACTGCCAGTGCTGCAGCAAAACAAGCCACAGACACTCAAATTCCCATGGGGATCCATCACCAATAAATTATCCTCCACCAGTGCTGCCAGGGAGCAGCAAGGAACTTGCCCTCTCTGTAGACAGCAGCATCCCACAGAGGGAACTGAGCTAAACACTCCTTAACTCTCTTAACCTATGTGCATTTCTGGCAGTATATTAGAAATATTAGTAAAAAATCGTATTAAAAATAATATTTAACAATCTGTCATGTGAACACTCCCCTTGAGAGATGTTGCTGGCATCAGCATAGAGCTGAGATCTTATTTGATATGGGATTTGGCACAGCTTGGAGGGCAGCAGGATGGATGTGGTTCTGTCCTGGGTAACGTGTTGCAGCGTTATCTTGATGGGATGGTGTCAGTGTGGGACGCATTGATAAATCTACAACAGCCTCGTAGCTCTCTGTAACATCATCTGTCATCCTGTGAAGCAGCGCAGGGCAAAATTAAACATTTAAATCTCACACAGATGGTAGGAGGAACTCGCTCCTTGGAAGGAAGGAGCAGCAGAGGGGAGGTTGGTTTCCTGGCTCCGCAGTGGATGCAGAGCCTGCAGCCCTGCCAGGCCTCGAGACAAGCTTAAATTGATTGAGCAGTATCCATCACCACCCGCAGAAATGTCAGGAGAGACTTAAATGCATTCTGAGTGTATCGTGTTCTGACCTCTGCTAACCCTGGCATCGATTAACTCCGGGTTTCCTTTACCTGGGGGAATCCCCAGAGCAGTTTATAAACATGAACACCAAACCAACCCACGAGGCACAAAACAACACAAAAACAACACAAACACTCAGCCTGGGATACAACACGGGCTAAGGAAAGCTGCAGGTTTGCACTTGGGGAATTGCACTTCCCTGAAAAGGAGGAGGCCGGTACTGCCTGTTCTGCTCGCTTCAGGGAAAAAAAAAACAGGTTTGAGTCCACTCTGTTGTTAAAAAATACCCGTCCCAGTGGCCTTTAAAATATCTAAATATACCACTGAAAAATGCATGTGTTTTACACAGTGCTAGAGGTGAGCATGAAGAGCCTGACTCTTCCACAGCCAGGGGTGGCCTTGGGGACGTGCCACCACCTCTGACCACACTGCAGTCACACTTGGGAAATCAACAGTGCAGAGAACACCTTTGCTTATCTCCCACCACCACCACCCTGGTGCCAGCTGCTGCTGCCACACCAGCACCAGGGGAAACTCAAAAGCAGAAAGAAAGGAGCAAGTTCCCTAACTTGGCCCTCACCAGACCTCACTTCCTACAAACTGTCACTGGGAATGCCTTTGATGTCTACACAACAATAATAGCCAGCTAATAACGGTGACAACGTGGCACAGGAATAAGTAGGAGAGCATGAGGAATCCTACAGGGCATTTTGGTGGCTGCTTTTGCTGTCACCATCACTGTAAAGCCATTCAAATATCTCAGCAAACACAGGGCCCTCCTCATCCGGGCAATGGTTTTTGTTTGCTCGGGGTGTTTAGCAACACCCTCAGGTCAGTGTTGAGATCCTCCCTGTGAGCTGCTGCTTCTGCAGTCACATTTCAGGAAATGAAACCCAGCTTTTTTCCTGGAAATACCAGCGAGAGATGGGCAGAGGGGCTGCAGAAGCCAAAACAGGGGAGTCCCCTGGGAAGAGCCAGCAAAAGGCACGGTGTCCACTCACATCAGCAGGCTGAGGATGGGGTGTGTGGAATTTCTCTCCCCATCACAGCCCTGCGAATGGAGAGCCCACGAGGAGGCTCTGGAATAAACTTTGGAGAGGGAGACCCAGGTCTGGACTGAGCCTGAGGAGTCCCAGGAACCACAGCCAGCCCCAGCGGTTCTGCCAGCTCAGAGGATTTCGGGAGATAAAAATATCCCTTTTCATAGGTTGGATCAGTGAAACCTTTAAACGGGGCTGGTGGGATGTGGGAAACCTTTAAACCTCCAGGAGGGATGTGCCCCACGTCTTCCTCTGCTCCCTCCCACTCTTGCTTGGACAACCTGAGCCTCAGCTTTGCTCTGTGGCCACTGGTGGAGGAGAAACCTTCCCCAATGGATCTGTTGCGGTGCAAAGTGTTGGCTGAAATTAACATTTTCAACAAAAAGCAGGTTCTCAGACGGTTCATAATGAGGCACACGGTGAAATCCTCCCAGCTGTATACTCTACCTCGCTTTAATCAGATCATTAACTTTCATAAAGATGTAGGCAGGAGGAGTGGCGGCACTTGAAAAGAGCTCAAAACACGCTGAGTTTCAAACTTCAGACTTGTCATTGACTTAGCCTTTCATTGAGCCAATTATTTATGACATATTTGACGAAATTCAGAAAAGAAAGCACTTGAAATCTGCATATCTGCTTGGCTGCAGTGGAGCTACTACTACTTGAAGGAGGAACACGAGCGGGGAGCTCTGCTCAGAGCCCGAGGACACCTGGGTGCCCTGTTTTGCATCGTTGTTTGCCAGCAAGTGGTTCAACGAGCACCGATGGAGTGTCACACAGATGCATTTATTTGTATCCCCGTTTTGTTATGCACGCGTTTTAATGAATGATGAGGAAATTAATCCTGAATTTATGTGTCCGACTGGGTGCCGAGGCTTGCAGGCACCTCAATGCTGCGTGCCTGGCGTTGGCTCTGGTGTTCCCCCTTAGTGGAACCATGGAATCTCACATGGGTTAGTGGGATTGGGTTGAAAGAACCTTAAATTCCGTCCCAACCCACCATGGGCAGGGACACTTTCCACCAGCCCAGGTTGCTCCAAGCCCCGTCCAACCTGGCCGTGGGCACTTCCAGAGACGGGGCAGCCACAGCTTCCCCGGGCACTCTGTGCCAGGGCCTCCCCACCCGCACAGGGCAGAACGGACCCTCGGCCGTGTCCGGGCCAGCGATCCCCGCAGGTGCCGTCCCCGCTCGGTGCCCTCGGGCCGCTCCCCTCACACGGGGGCTCCCGGCTGGCGCTCCCCGCTCCGGCCGCCGCCGATCCATGTCCGTGCTCGCTCGTCTTCTGTCTCCT
>JACBWW010000031.1:6458063-6600376 GCA_020086605.1 Lanius collurio | reverse complement strand
GGGAAACAGAGGTTATGGGAGCGGCCCCCGCGCTCCGCACACGCGCACCAGGAGCCGCTTGGCCGCACCGGCGGAGCCGCCGCCGCCGCCCGCCGCCAACCCCCGCCCCGGGGGCGGCTGCCCCGGCGGAGCCTCCATCTGCAGCCCGGCGGCGGAGCGGGAACATGGCGGACCTGGAGGCGGTGCTGGCCGATGTCAGCTACCTGATGGCGATGGAGAAGAGCAAGAGCACCCCGGCGGCCAGGGCCAGCAAGAAGATCACCCTGCCCGAGCCCAGGTACCGCCCGCCCCGCCGCGGCCCCGGCACGGCCCCCGGCGCCCTCCCCGGGCCGGACATAACGGTCCGGCCGTGCCCCGGCTCCCGCGGCCTCTGCCGGCACCGGGTCCGGCCGTGGCCAGCGCGGGGCCGGGCTAGGTGTGCTGCTTGTGTTGGATGTGTTGAATGCGTGTGTTTATTTGGCACAACTTGCGCGGGGTCCCTCGGCGGGTGAAGGGGGGACGCCGGTCCTGCCAGGGATGAACCCCCGCAGCTCGGGGGTTTATGGATCCCCAGCCCGGTGCTCCGTCTGGCGGGTGAGGAATTCCGTCCAGAGCAGTCGGTAGCACCGAGCCGAGTTCTGGCTGTGCTGCTCTGCAGAGCGATTTTTTGGTGATGCTTCATGGGGTTTGACAGGGGATGCGGGAGAAGGACGGGGCCGGAGCTCGCCCTTAGCAGGCAGCTCACGGAGCAGAGGTGCTGGTGCAGGTCTGGGCTCCATCGCCCCGACCTTCCCCGGTCCCACCGCGGGAGCAGACGAGTGCCTTGGCACAGCCGAGGTTGTTTGCTTGCGGCTTGGTGCTAAAAGCAGCTTTTCTTCTGCAAAACCAGCTTTTTCCCGTGGTTATGTGTGTGTTATAAAATCACCTGAGCATTGCTTGTTTATTGCTGAAATGAAAACGAAGCTTTTCCTTTCTTTCATGGCTCTATGTGTGTGTGTGTATGTAGATATTAAAAATGAAGATTCAGCCAGCAAATAAAATACTGCAACAGGAAAAATCTAAACCAAATTTTACTGCAGAATGTGTAGGCAGTTTGGAAGCCTGCTGGTGGCCTAGCCTAGCTGTCTGCTGTGAGCCAGGGATCGCTGGAGCCTTCTTCCCACTTCTTCACTCGTTTTCCTGCCTTTCTGCAGGAATGCTGGGTCGCACAGGGAGGCTGCAGAGCAGGGGAAGGTGAAGGGTGCCCTGCCCATGTTTATTCCCCTTGCAGGGCCAGTGAGACCTCAGGTGATGAAGTTTGGCTGTTGTGTTTAAGGTCTGGTTGAGGATGGTGTTATTGGACAGACAAAGGTGCCTGCTTTTCTCCTGGTATGTGTTTACACTTTCAAAAACAGTACAATATGCATGAAATTTCCCCTGCCCTGTTAGCCCAAGGTACAGCTTTGCTGGAGGTGCTGGTGGCTTCGTGTGTCTCAGTGCTCTGGTGGTGTCAGTGCTGTCCTCGGCGATGTGCAGCGGTGCTGCTCCCTGTTCCCAGCAGGGACGTGACGTGACCTGTGGGCAGGTGAAGGTGAGACGTGGAGGGTTGCAGGGGATGAGGAGTCCTCCCAGTGCCATGAAAAATGTTGTGGAGAGGCTCAAAGCTGCTGCCTGCACCGACATCCCTCGTGGCCAGCACGGTGGAAGCCTCGTAGCAAGCACAGCACGAGGCCTCAGGAACCTGCTGTGCTTTGCTCTCCTGCTCCAGGATTTACGTGGTGTCGGTGTTTGGTGGTTTCCCTGAGCTGGGAGAGATGATTCACCTGCGTTTGGCTCCTCAAGGTGGGGAAAGGCAGCCAGGTATCAGGGGAAGTTTTGCACAGCAGGAGGGAAGGTGAAAGGATCGGTGGCCGAAGTGCCTCGCTCCTTGGGCTGCCTGTGGAAGAACCTGTTGGCATGAGATATTAAAGGAGAAGGATGGTTTGCTTCAGATATTTGAGCTGTGGTGCTCTGCAGGAGGTGAGAAGCCTTCAGTGAGGAGAGGTTTGGGGCTGTATGAGGTGCTGTGGGACAGGGACACGCCAGGCCCTCAGCACAGGAGCGGAAGGAAGCCCGGACAAAACAGAACAGGGACTTACCTCAGTCCCGGACCACAAACGGCTCTAGGGTGCCTGAAATGACTGAACCTCTCAGCTTCTAACTGAAACCAGGGATTTCCTCATACAGTAGGAAATTGTGACCGTTATTCTGGTGTCAGATATCTTTGTGCTGGCTTCTGGATGGTTTTTTTGATCCCTCTCATTAGAGCAGACGTGGTGTGCTGGGCATACTGAAATATTCTGTATCGCTGGCAAAGTGATTCATTTGAAATGACATAAATCGGCTGGTTAAAGGCAGGTTGATATAGTAACAGTAAAAAAAAATACAACACACGGAGTCCTCTCTTGTTTGAGATCAAACAATTTTTCCAGCTATTCATTATTTCTGTGCTTGTGTGAGCAGCTCCTTGGAGGAGCACAGGCTCGGCTCTGCCGGGTGCGCAGCCGTCCCCGCCGTCAGTCCTGGCTGTCACTGGGACAGACAGCGAGAAGGTCACTGGAATATCACATCCATGCTTGACAATAAATATCCCTGCCTTACTGCAGCACTCTGCTCACAGGAACGTGTTGGTTTATCTCTGGCGGGCAACCACAGCCCAGGGACGGGTCCTGTGCACTGGCGTTATCTCCTCCAGAAATACTACAAAGGTTTTGTTCTTTGTCTCCTTGCTGGAGCCCAATGCACCTGTCGGCACCCTTTTTATCTTTTCCAGATAAGGCTGAGGCTAGATGAAGCAAATGAGTTTACTGTAATGCAAATTTGAGGGGGCTTCCTGTTTACAAGGAAATAGCTGTAGTGCCGGCAGAATGAATTCCAAGGCTGCCCGCCAAGGCTTAGCAGCAAATAAACTATGAGGGTGAAGAGTTTATTGGCCGTAGGGCTGATTATTGCTGAGTTTACGTGAATTATCCTCAGACTGGTTTTGTCCTGAAATCGTTAAATATCACAGTTTGGGGAGGAAAACACTAATGATCCGGGAGTGCCTAGGGAAGAGGATTAGTGTGTTTTTGGTTTTTTTAAGCACCAAAACAAAACAACCCTTCTTCCATCCTCTGTCATCTGCTTTTCCTTCCCTTCTGCGTTTCCTCCTTTCGTTCCTAAGAGCCTTGCCAAGAGCTGTGAGAGCTGTGGTATCTTTCTGTCGTACATTGTTTCCTAAAAGCCTGTTTTTCAGGGAGATTCGCATGGGTGGGCAGAAAGGCTGTCAGAGGCAGAATATCCTGCTGAAATCAGGCCTGGAATGGGAAGGAAGTCAGCCCTGTGGAAATACGAGCAAATATGAAACCTAAATCTTATTCTGCAGCACTGCTCTCAAATATCTTAAGTTTTGGTGGGAAAGGAGCAAATTAACTGCACTCTGAATTTTTTTGGCTATTCAGCAGGCTGCTGAGGTTTTTTACTTTTCCATGTAAATGTTACATTTCCCTTATTTTGGTCAAAGGGAGTGGAAGAGCGCTATAGAACAGCTGTTTTTATTTGCCAGCAGCTTGTTGTGGTTTGAGTAAAGGATTTGCGTAATGTGAAGCTGAGAAAAATGGTCCAAGAATTCAGGTAACAAATGGGAGAGGGTTCAGGGCTCGCAGAAACCTCTTGTGCGTGCCACTGGAAAGTTGACATTAAGCCTTTCTTACTATAAACATCACGTAAGCTTTGGGTGCTTTTGGTATACAAATACCACGAGCATGGTAACAAAACACAGCATTCATCTGTCCAGGCTTCTCTCCCTGAGGTTGTAGATGTTTCTCATCGCTCCTTTTCTAACCTGCTTCCAGTAATTACCTCTGTTTCAAGTTAATTCTGGTTTTTCTCTCAAGTCTTTTGCTTTGGTCTGCTGCGTTTCTCTGAATCTTGCTCTGCTGGGGGAAAAGGGAGGATGTTGCAGTCACTTTTTTCTTAAAATCATGCTATTTTTCCTCAGTTATCATCCCATCTTCACTTGCACAGGTGAAGACTGGCCCATGGTACCCAGCTGCTTCTTATTGGGTGGTTAATGTGCCCTTAAACCCTGATTGAGGTTGTTGAAAACACAGAGGTTGATTTGCCTTCCCAATTCTATCCTGCACTGTTCATGATTTCTTTTCCTCCTCTGTTAGTGTTGAATATTGTTGAAATCCAAGTGACATCTCCTGCTCAGGGTTAAGCATCATTGCTCTGTTCTCTCTTGCTTCTGATTTTGTAATTCTGTTCTCTTGGGCTTACGTTGCTCTTTCTGTGGATTTCAGTTCTTTCTTTGAGGTGGCCTTCAGGGAGTTCTTCCACCTCGTGAAACTTCTGTAAATCTCTTTAAGTTGCAGGCTCACACTCCCCTGCCTCTGCTGTCAGTCTGGGTGACTTTGGTGCTGTTTTCTCTGGCATTGTTTAACGCCTCCGTGTTGTGTTTATTCATTTACGGTGCTGTCTCTGGGAAAATTTTCCTGACAATTGCTTGTGTAATTTTCATCTTTGTTGCTATTCCGCCCATGTCAGCCCTCTGTGTCTCTCTAGGTGCTTCTTTGTTGCTGCAAGAAAACTGTTCTGTTTTGGGCACATTCCTGGGCTTGACAGCTCTTTCCATGAAGAAATTCTTCCTGATGTCCATAATCTGAAAGCTTAAATGAGTAAACTGAAGCTTATCTTGCTATCTAGCACTGCTAGTGTGAAAAAGGCACATGTGAGGGTTCATTGGGAACTGCTTGAGGAAGTTGACTTGCTTTTTTTCTGAACTAACAGTGCTAGAAAGGCTGAACACTCGTGCTTTTTGGTGGACTAGCTCAGGGTGAGACAGAGTAGTGAAATTTTGGTTGGAAATTGAGCCTCCCTGATTTGCTATCAGCAGAAGTGTGTGGTAAGAAATGGCTCCCTCCAAATAATTCGGTGTGCGTACAGAATGCCGGGGCTGCTGACAACGTGTGCTTGCTTTTCATCTCAAGTTGGCTTTGTACTACAGCACTTTGTTGGGAAGAATGCATGCCTAGGGATGGCTCTGGCCTGTCAGTGTAGGAGGCTCTATGGGAGGGCTCCTGCTTGCTGTGTGTGCTGCCCTTTGCTCTGTTTGGCTGCTCTCTCTCTGGAGTTCAGTTGTTACTGTACCTGCAGTGTCCCATACCCTGATAACAGACAGAAGAGCGTGAGAGGATCAAAGTCCTGTTGCAGAGCTTTTAGAGACAAGGAATGAGAGAGTGTGGCTGAAGGACAGTTTGTTACCTGCATTGTACAGCTTGAGAGCCGGTTAGAAAATACCTGATGTACCTTTGTTCACATGTAGCACCTTGGGCAGGTGCAGGAGTTGAGGCTGAATTTTCTGAGCTTCAGGGGAGGTCCTTGACTGTCTCAGCTCCTGAGCATCCGGTGCTTGGAGCATCTCT
This sequence comes from Lanius collurio, assembly GCA_020086605.1. NCBI lineage: Eukaryota > Metazoa > Chordata > Aves > Passeriformes > Laniidae > Lanius > Lanius collurio. Next base: position 6,594,974 of record JACBWW010000031.1, on the reverse strand, counting down.
GGGCACAGGAAGGAGAGAGCTGGCCTTCAGAGAGACGCTCCAATTACCTCTCCCTGGGGATGCTGTAAGATTGCAGTGTATGTTTTGCTGCATAGACCTTCCCTCGGGTGTCATTACCTTAATTAAGAAAAAAAGTAAATAAGGGTGATGTGGGAGAGGTCAGTGTGCAGCCTTCTGTTCCTGTGCTAAAAACAGAGAGATGATTCTAGATGTGTTTTTGGGGAAAGCTTCTGAAATGTGATGATGTGTTATAGGTGTGAAGCACCTGTGTGAGCTGATGCAGGTGGGCTGCAGGTGCTGAGGGACCTGCCAGATGTTTTTTTTTTCAGTAAAATTAAAGAACTTTATAGCTCTTACTCCTTTTATAGCTGGTGGCTTTTTAGTGCCCAGACCTTCCTGTGTGAAATGGCTTCAGCCAACACTGGAGCTATAACATCAGGACTCAAGCGTGTGCAGCCCTTGGTTTCTGTTCTGGTGAAATCATGTGGAATGGCCTGGTTTAATCTTCTTATCAATAATAGCCCTATTTTTTTTTGGTAATTAATAAAATTACTAAAAAGCCTATCAGGAGCCGTCAGGTCCAGGTGCATAAACCAAACAACATAATTTAATTGAACTAAATTGGTGCAAAAGCAGCAGTCTCTAGTTTAGAAAATACAGCTGTTCTCCACAGGAGCTTCACCCCATACTTATCCAAAAAAATCATTCCAACACTGACTAAACACCTATATAATTACGCCTTGCAGAAACAAATAGCAATTTTTGAAAGTGTTTGAAGGAACATGGAGCCCCTCAGCCCCTTTCCAGTGTGCCAGGAATTTGTCCTGTCAGCATTTGTCATGTCCTATTGAGGAGGGGGACAGGGAAAGGGCAGATTTCTCGGGATCTGGTGGAGCTGTGCCAATCAAAGCCATCATTAGGGATCGAGTCTGGGATGTGTGACAGCAGATGGGCACCAGCTGCACTCCCAGCTCCCGTAGCTCCACCGGGATCTCGGCGCAGGAGCTGGGAATTGCTGGGTGCTCGGGGGAGTTCTACCTCTGCTCAAGGTGCACACGAGGAAAGAGCTCCCCGGCAGCTCCTGCATCATCCTGGGAAATTAAAAAGCTCCAGGGAACCCAGTGAAACACTCAGTGCTTCAGACCTTGGAGCAAGACACCCCTGTCCCGAGGGGCTGAGTGCAGAATGAGCCTCTCTGCGTGACAGCTCCGGGGATGTGGCTTGGCTGCTGTTGTTTGTTGTGTTTCTGCCTCAATTTCAGCAGAGAAAACGAGCTCTGTGAAACTGAGCTTTAAGTGGAGAAGGGGGGTGGTGAGTGCAGAGAGTGGGGTGGGTCTGGAGGGTGATGGTGAATGGAGTTAGATCCTGTCAGCACCCAGAGGAAGCGGCCTCAAGTTGCATCAGGGGAGGTTTAGGTGGATATTAGGGAAAATTCCTTCATGGAAAGGGCTGTCCAGCCCTGGCACAGCTGCCCAGGGCAGTGGTGGAGTCCCCATCCCTGCAGGGATTTAAAAGCCATGTGGATGTGGCACTTGGGGACATGGGTCAGTGGTGGCCTTGGCAGTGCTGCGGGAACAGTTGGACTTGGTGGTCTCTAAGGGCTTTTCCAACCTAAACAATGCCATAACTCAATTAAAAGAAGGCAAATTGTGTGTGGATATTTTACTCTTGATGTCTCAAGTAGGGATGGCCAGGACAGCCATGGGAGTGGGACCCAGCTTTGGGACTGACATTCCTTTTTGAGCCTTCTCATCATTTGCTGTTGTTTTCCAGTCTCCAGTGTGGCTTCTCCATTTCTTCTCTATCCTCTTCTGTTCATTTTCATTGTTTGAAGCAATTCTGTGTTGTGCATTAGTCCTCTAAATTTTTTATTAAGGGTTTTGGTGGTTTTTTTTTACCCGAGATTTTCCTAATTGTTCAAAAATACAGAACATTCCTGTAGTTTTTACTTGTTGTTTAAAAGAGCTTTGAAAGATCTGATTCTTAGGCCAAATATTTCATCCCAGTTTTCACTTCTGATCAATCTTGCATTGTTAAACCTTTTAAATGCGCTTGTACAAAGAGAAAAAAACAACTCACTTTTGGCTGTGGTGGCTCTGGGCCATTCTGCCAGTGCTTTGAATTGTAGTTGTTGACCCTGTCATGCTTTCAGTTCAGAGGCCTTTGGGGCAGGATCTTTGGTCCAATTTTAGCAACTTTATGATGGATTTGAATAGTGGAAATAAACATTTAAAAATCTCTGTAAAATTGCATCCTGAGCTTATAAATGAATAAATAAATCAGAGGCGTTTGTCAGCGTTGGCCGTAGTTCTTGGTCTCTCAGTGAAGGTTTATACTTGCTACTTGCAAAGAAAGTTCTAAACATTTGAGATTGAGAAAGATTAGAAAAAATTGGCACGTCTTCAGTAATTTTGTGTTTGTTTAAAAAAAAAAGTAATTTATGATTGGCGAATGCCTTAATTGCAGTCAGAGCGAGGAGATGTGATTTTGCTCTGATTTCCCTTTCTTGTAATTTCTCAGCAGCAGCAATCTGGTGAAAGGGCAAGTCCTTGACACTGCAATTTGGTGTAATTATTCCTGAAAAATTCATGTACTTAGAAGCTTTTATATTAGTTTCAGATTTCAGCGCTGATAATGCCAGTGATTCTTAAGGATTTTGGGGCTGGTGTTTTGTGAAGTTGGAGCTACACAGCTCCTGCTTTTGGCTCCCTCCTTGTAAACTTTTTCCATTAAAATAATTTGCATAAGTGAACCTGCTGATGCAGGGACAGGAGGGGGGTGTGGGCAGGTGTTGCTGAGCTCTAATCCCTTCCATCCCACAGGGCTCTGGGGTGAAATATGTTGCTAATCACCCACGACAGTTCTAAGAGCATTAGTTCACTGCAGTGAAATAACTTGGTGGTGGCTTGGTGTGAACTTCAGGGGGTGTGAGGGCACAAAATGGGGCAGAAATAGGTGGAACTTGGGCCAGAAAATGGCAGAGTCCCTTGGAGGTGGGGTGTGCGTGTGGTGTGAAGTGTTTATGGAAAGAAATCAAAATTTGGGGTCACTCATTGCTTTGTCAGCACCGTGCATGAGCACTAATTAATAACTGACTCACAGACTGATTTGCATTGGGAAAGACCTCCAAGGCTGAGTGTGATTCTGTGAGTTTACAAGTAACAGATAAAAATATCAGTTTAGCTGGTGTAATGATATTTTCTGGCTTTCTGTGCTGAGAATTTGCCCCATGAACTGCTGGAACCACAGTGAAAATGTGTGAAATGGCTTTTACAGCATTGAGAGCCGAGTCATTTGGAGAAGTATTGACTTCTGCTGAACTTCGAGCTGGGTGCAGTCCGAGAGGAAGCAGAATGAAATGGGTTCAGTGGTTTGTGAGTGTTCAGTGTTTATTACCCTTGACACAGGAATAAATGAAGGTGGCTGTGGTGTGGAGATGGGATGTTGGGAGTGCAGAGAGTGGACAGACACTGCCAAACCTTGGCAGTCAAAGCACTGGCCATGGAGTTGATTAATATCTGGCACTTTCATGAAATAATTATTAATTTGGATGTGGCAGGAGCCATCAGGAGCTTAGGGTGCTGTTGGATACAGGTGCCACATGTGGCACAGGGATGGTACCTGCTCTGACGACAAAGAGGAGGGAAAAAATAAATCCAGCTTTATTTTACAGACTGGGCATCTGAGCAGATAAAGTTTATGATCTGCTCATGACGATACAAAAAATGTTGGTAGAGTTAAATCCTGAACTAAGCTCTTCTCAGTCTCTGTGAAGCTTCTGTTTCATTCTTATTTTGTTTTTCTGTTCTTCTGTTTCAGCCTATTGGAGAAAATATTAATGACTGGAACTGCTCATTCTTAACACAGATGTGGTTCTTTAATGCTGGCCATTGTTTTTCCAAGCTGTGGTGTACATATGTGCACCTCTACACCAGATAACATCCTACAAATCTAAACTCTTATTGATTTACAAGAAAAAAAATCATCTGCTCTGATGATAAATAATTCAAAGCTCCTTTAAGATCCAGTAGTAAGAAGGCCAGTAGTAAGGAGCTTCTTGACCTAGTTCCAATAGTAGGAGTATTGTATATGTGGGTACACCCCATTGCCTCGTTCTGTGCCCTTTTCTGAGGCGTGGGTTGCTTTCAGAAGAACTTCAGGGACAAAATCCGTGTGAAATGAATAGCAGAACTTCTATAGAATAAAAAAAATTTAATGGAATAGTTTGGGTGGAAAGGAGCTTAAAGGCCATCCAGTTCCACCCCTTGCCATGGGCAGGGACACCTTCCACTAGCCCAGGGTGCTCCAAGCCCTGTCCAGCCTGGCCTTGGGCACTTCCAGGGATGGGGCAGCCACAGCTTCTCTGGGCATCCTGCACCAGGGCCTCACCGGGAAGAAATATTTCCTAATATCTAATTTAAACCTCCTCTTTGCCAGTTTGAAATCATTCCCCCTTGTCCTGTTGCTACATGCTCTTGGAAAAAGTCCCTCTCCATGTTTCTTGGAAGGATCAGAACGAGTGCTGTTTGTTTTCCTCTCCTCTGTAAATCCTGCTTTGGGCATATTCCCACCTCCATTGGGGTTGTGCTCCAGCTGCCCTATGGATGGTTCCTCAATTCCAGTGGCCATCCTTGGGCTCTGCTGGCAGAGACACTCGGACACCCAGCAGAAGTTTCATTTCTCCTGCTTGGCTTGCTTCTCCTTGGGAGTCCCAGGCTGTCACTGCTCTGTTCCGGGGAACAGCACGAGTGGCTGTTGTTGTCCAGTGCAGCAGCCAAGGACGAGTCCTGGCTTTGGCTGAGCTCCTCTCCAAGGCTCCTTCTGGTTTGCTGCTCCTGCTGGAACTCGTCTGGCAGGGAGGATCGTGGATGCTCTTGCTGTACATGGCCTTTTCTGTGTTAGAAAGGACATGATGTGTTTTCTTCTTAGCTTTTCAGACGTTTTCAAGTAGGCATTTTCCGCCTGTGCCGACCTTGGCACTGCCTGTGCCCTGCCAGGCCGCTCGTGGACAGCGAGAGCTGTTTAATTCCAGAATGGAGTTTAACCTTGAAGGCTGCTTTTCAGCAGGTTTCTTTGATCAAGGCTGGAGTAACTAGAGCTCCAAGATGCTGCTTGAAGCTCCTTTCAACAGTCTCTTCAGCTCATGCTTGAAATAAATCCCTTTTCTGGGCAGGTGGAGGAGCTGACCAGGTTAGAGTGACCTGTGCTGCTCGCAGAGTTTATGGTTTGATCAGGATGCAGATAAATCATCTTTTGCCTGCTCAGGCCAGGCAGTGTGCTCCAACCTGCTCTGCAGGCCTGGGGTGTTTGTTCAGCTCCTTCTTTGAGGGCAGCTTCACCCAGGGGCTCTCAAAGGTGCAGGAGCACCCAGCTGCCCACACCCAGGCACTGCTGGGCATCTCCCTGGGGTCAGTGGCAAAGGGCTTCCCCGTGCTCCCAGTTAAACCAGCAATTTCACAATCCCAGAATCACTGAGGTTGGAAAAGCCCTCCAGGACCATCGATGCCAACGTGTGCCTGATCCCCACCTGTCACCCAGCCCAGGGCACTGAGTGCCATGTCCAGGTGTTCCTTGGGCACCTCCAGGGACAGGAACTCCAAAGCTCCCTGGGCAGCCCCTGCCAATGCCTGAGCACCCTTGCAGTGAAGGTGAAGATGCCCAGAAGGGCATGGCCAGAGTCCAAGCTGCGTTTCTTGCCAAATTTTAGGCCTGACTTTTGACTTCCCCTAAACATACTTGTCTTGGTATTTCAGTTGACTTGTGGTATGTGGACAGTAAGCAGAGTGTTTCTGAACTCTTTGTTGTTTGCTGTTTTCTTCCTCTTTGAAATGAAAAATATATATGAACAGAAGGTTTTTGCTGCAGTCCAGTTGGATGTGCTTTTGTTTCTGAAGTCTCCCTGGGTTTTGTTTTTAGCCAACTTTTGTTTCTGCTCCTTGTGAGTGCTGCTATTAAGGTAGATCATGCTGTGAACTGAGATGAACTCGTGCAGAAACAGCCACTTCTTGCATTAGCTCGTGGTTTGTGCTGATGGCATCTCTGGCCAGGGAAAGCTTTTCAGAAATGGCTGCATTTCTGTGAAATGCAGCTTTTAATCCCGGATTGTTTACGTGTAGGGCAACTAATGAGTCAATGGACTAAAGCAGAGAGGGAACCTCTCTTCCTGTTTGTGGAATGTGCTGAGCCCCGTTTTAAAATTTTCCATCCTTCTGAAGGATACGTGGACTCTGCTTCATTTCTTTGAACTCCAGAAGATTTCTACCTGTAGCTTCCATGTGAGAATTAGGAGGTGATTATTCTGGATAGTGATAATCCACTCCACATAATTCATTCCTATTTATTCATATAGATAAACAGCAATGATTTTAAAGGGGTGTGAGTGTCGAGGAGCTAGAATGTAGCTCAGGCTCCTGTAGCCTGTGATCATTTTACAGATTTGTTCAGATTCTGTGGCTGCAAAAGACATTTTGTTCCTTTGACGTTATCCATCAGACCAGAAGTACGGGATGTCGGGAGAGGAGGAGGCGCTGCAGAGGTTTGCTCCTTACACAATCACTGTTTTCCTGGGCGCTTCAGTCACACGTTAAATTTTTATTATCTTCTCCCATTGTCTAGACTGAAGATCTGTTGGTGTAATTTCTTGCAGTGCACTCGTTGGAGCAGAGGAAAGCTTTCTTGATGTCATTATTATGAAAAAGGCTTATTCTGTTGCTGCTGGTCTGGTGGTCAGTGGGAACGGGACGGTGCCGGGGGGTGATGGCAGCACCAAGGAGGGGGAGCTGTGGGCTCTGGGAACTCGTGCCAGGCTTGTTCATCTCCAGTGGCTCCTCTATAGGCACAAAAGGATGAGCGGAAGGTCTGGCTGGCAAAAGATTTAGGAATAAATTGTTCCTGTGAGGGTGCTGAGGCCCTGGCACAGGGTGCCCAGAGAAGCTGTGGTTACCTCTGGATCTCTGGAAGTGCCCAAGACCAGGTTGGATGGAGCTTGGAGCAGCCTGGGCTGGTGGAAGGTGTCCCTGCCCATGGCAGGGGGTGGAACAAGGTATTTTTTAAGGTCCCTTCCAATCCAAACCATTCTGTGATTCCATGATCTCTTATTTACTGCTTCCTCTTGATTTAAAATAAGTATTTTGTTTAGATTGTTAAAATACACAGTGAGCAGACCCAGTTCTTAATGAACAAATGAACAGCAAGTTCGTCACTGAATAATTTATGATCTCAAACCTGATTAACAGTGTTCAGCCCTCCCAGTTCTTGTCTGACTTGATGTGGTGGTTGGCCTCCAGAGCTCTCGCTTTGGATCACACTGTTCAGAGATCCCTGTTCCATGTGGGACTTGGAGATACACAGAAAACTATTAATAGGATATTTTCCTATGTGGGGGTTTAGGGCCTTCCAGCAAAGTCCTTGGCTTTTGTATAGACTTTTTTGTGGTCAAGTCATTCAGACTTCGTGCTTCAGGTCCTCCTCTGAGGAGGAGTGTGGTTACTTTCCTCCCTCCACAGAGGAGATGTTTGTCAGTATTTGGGAGGTTTCTCAGAATTTCTGATGATGGGGTCCCTGTGAGCACATGTTGTCGACATCCCTGAGGTCAGCAAGGATTAGCTGCTCAGTTTTGCTGCTGCAGAAATATGAGTGATATTTAATGGCCTTGTTTAGAGCATAAGTACTTTGTTTAAGGTTATTTTTATAATAATAAATAGTATAATTATAGTAATAAATAGTATAATTATATAGTAATAAATAGTATGTCTGGAAATTACCGATTTTAAAATTGGAAATTATCGATTTTAAAATTGGAAACCAAGAAAGTCTGGTGGAATTTTGACTCAATAGTGTGACAATAGAGTTGCTTTACCAAGCCCCAGCACTGCTGCCCTGCATTGATTTTAAGATTTATGTACTTGTATTGTTGCTCATATGAAATTTTTATAGGCATTATATTACAATGAATATTGAGGTTACTTGACAAATAAAGGAAATCTTTGTTAATGTGGTTTAAGTGAGTGACTGTGACATTATAAATTAGGCAAAGTAGATGTTAAGTGCACTGCAGCCAAGCAGGGCCTGATGGAGCTGCTGTGGCTGATCCTGGGCAGCTTGGGGTGACTTGTGCAGTTATTTCACAGTGCAGGCTAAACCTGAGGCAGGAATAAAGACCCCAAGTGGTGACCAGGGTGTCCCCTGGGAATCAGCTCGCCTAAGGCCAGGCCAGGGCTCCACCTGACTTTTTTTTTTTTTGCTTCAAAGGTTTAAAAAAAACAGTTTCAAGTAAATCCTCTTTTTTTTTTCTCTCCCCCTCATTTTTCTTTCAGTATCCGCAGTGTTATGCAGAAATACCTCGAGGAAAGGGGTGAATTAACCTTCGACAAGATCTTTCATCAGAAAATTGGTAAGTCATGACTCAATAAAATGTTATTTCTGGATATTTTCAAGATGAGTTTGGTTTTTACATTTTTCTGTGATGCCTGCTGAGAAATCAGTGCTGTAGATTGAAGAGCACTGGAGGGTGGACAGTGAAACAGAGGTCTTCAAGAAGATGAAATGTTGTGAAAGGGAAGAAGATGAAGCAAGGCAGTCTATCAACTTCGGGTTCTGGAAAACTACAGGGAAAATAATTAAATTATTTGGAAACATCGAGGAGAAAATTATATTACTTGGTATGGGCTTGTCAACAATATAATGTGTCACATCAGTTAAACTTTTTTTTCTTTGCAGAGGTAATGAGCCTGTTGATAAGGGAGCAGGAGAAAAGATCCCAGATGTGTTGTCTTGACTCTCTGCCATGGTGTTCTTGCTCACAGCATGGGGGATGTAGCCTGGGTGAAACTGCTGGGAAAATGGACTTGTGAAGCAGTTAATCAGTATTCCATGGAAAGGTGGATGCAGGGAGTTTGCATGGGGACATCAGAGATGAGTGTTGGGATGCAGAGCCTCTGTGCTCTGCTGTGACACACCGAGGGCAAGGGCATGCTGAGAAAAACTCCATAAACCAGGGCAGGGGGAAAATGTGGCATTCCCAGGGAAATCCAGCAGTGTCCTTCCTCTCCACCTGTGCCAGAGCAGTCTCACAGTCCCTGTCCCTCGGGGCAGGGACTTGGCCATGACAGCCAGCCCTGGGCTGTGTTGGCTCAGCTGGATCACACGACTAAATATAAAATCAGTGTTGTAGCCAGTGAGGCATGTGAAATAATCCTCTTCTGGCAGAATGTTGTGTCCATCCTGGCAGTGGATTAAAAAAATATATACATAGACCTGCTGGGAAGAGTCCAGGAAAGAGCAGTGGGAATGAGCAGACCTTGCTGAGCAGTCTGTTAAATCTGACCTACAGGGAAGTATTGAAATAGGGTGTGATGTGTGCAGGGGAAGGGAGAAGTGAGGTTGAACATGATTCAAAACCAGAAAAACTGTTGCAGAAATGAGGTTAGTTCATTTTCCAGAGCTTTAATGTGTCAATGAAAATAATAAAAAAAAAATCTGGATATGAATAAAATTTAAAATTTTAGTGGTAGCGTGGGTAATAAAACAGGGAGTGGATGTCATGAGGGGCTCGTGAGATCTTTGTCCAGCAGATTTGAGGAGTGGGTTGGCTGGGATAGCTCAGCTGCTCCTGTCTTGGAACATGGGGAATGGGCTGGGAAGTCTTGAGGAGGTCAGTGGTTTTTATTCCTGCCTGAAATGAGACTGTAGTGCACAAAGTACCTGGTTTCCCAGGAAAAGTGGTGCAATGAGGGCATCTTTGGGCTGGTTGAGCTTTCACTGGCCTCCCTTCAGGCTGGAGCAGAAATGCCCCCAAAATCTTCCTGCGTGCCTGGCAGCGTGCAGCTCACTGGAGTGGGAGTTTTAGGTCCTGGCAGATTAAAGCAATCAGTGTTCTTGTGTCTCAGAGTGCCATGAAAGGGTCTCAGAGCTGTTGGAAGTCTCAGGGAGCTTTCTAGTGGAGTTCAGCAATTGGAATGTAGTCTGTACTTGTGCTCAAAACTATGAATTTTTATTGTGGCCAAAACTTTTGCTGTGGAAAGGCACAGATACCTTGTTTGCTTGTACTGACACCTCAGTGTGTGCTTCAGCTCCAGTGCCTGTGCTGAATCATTAATATTTTGCTGTAGCCTGGCAGTTGCAAAATAAGCGGAATTTTAAGCAACCAAACACAGCCTGACTTCAACTGAGTCTCTTTGGGGGCAGTGAAATGAAGAAGTCCTTTTTTTTTTTTTTTTTTTCACTCTATAAAAAAAAAAAGAAGTCAAACAGACCATCTTCTATGTAATGGATATTTCTATTTATGTAATTGAATACTTTTCATTACCAGTTACAGTGAGGACTGTTGCAGTTATTTTGATAAGTTACAGCAATTATAGTTAGGTAACTGGAACCTTGGAAGGATTAGATCTTTCTTTTTTTTTTCCCCCATGTTGGTAGCAGCCATTAAACCTGGAATTTTAGAGCCCAGAATTTCATTAACATATGAGTTTCTGTGCACAGAGCAGAGGTTTCCTCCTCTTCTCCCCGGGTACAGTCAGAGCAGTACTTGCCCTGAATTACCTGGAAATGAGAAGCAGTTCTGTGAATGCTGTGCAGGAGTTTCAGTTAATTCTGAAACTGAAACAGGATTTCGAATGGAATTAAAAAAAAAAAAAAAAAAGATTAAAGCTAAACACGACTGTTTTTAACAGCAGACTTTGCATTGCGCTGGAAAATACAGTATTTCCTAACTGTGGTTGTTCATTTAAATTTGATTGCGTTTTCTAGCCTGTTCTTTGCCATTCAATTAGCTCTGTTTCCAGACATTAGCATAATTGCTTGTGGTAAAGTACTTGCAATTTTAGGCGAGCGTTATGCAAAGGGCTGTGAGAAGAAGTATGGGGAGGTAATTAAAAGTCTAATCACCTTTTTGTTCTGCTCGTTGTCTCTTTGTCTGGGGGTGGGGATGTGGTGGGACCACAGGTGGGGCAGGTTCCTGGGTGTGCTCATGTGGGGGGACCCACGGGAGGTTCCTCCTGCTCCAAGGAGTCTCCACCAGCCTGGATCTCGGAGTCATTCTGCTGAATTATCCCTTGCTGCCAGCTCTCCTGGGCTGTTATTTCCTCAGCTGAGGAGCCACCCAGCACTCCCTGCTTTATCCTTACACAATGACTATAAAACTGCACCAAGCTCCCCACTTTTTCCTTGGTGATTGCTCTAGATGAGAACTGGTTTGTTGGTTGGTTTTGTTTTTTTGTTTTTTTTTTTTCCCCAGACCTAAATTCTTCATCACAGCTCCAGGTCACTGTTTTGTGGTTTTTTTCCCTGTTTTTCAGTATCCTGTCAAATGTAAACCTAGGCTTTGATCAGCTGTCTGATACAAGGGCTCTGATGTCAGTGTGGAGTCGTTCCTGTGGATGTTTCCCTACGAATGTGTCTAATTATGGTGCTGGTCTCATCATCTGCAAGTGTTTATTCTTAGTGAGCCCTAAAATCGTTTTAGGGTCAGTGCTTTCCTGGTCCTACTGCTAAAGGTTGGCCCAGATTCCCTTCCTGCCAGGTGTGCAACTGCAGGGAGTCACAGGGACAGCTCTGGCTTGGAAACCCAAACCTTTAGGATCAGGATAAGAGCAGGAAGCTCATCAGGGATGAAAATGGCCTGGGGGCTCCCATCAGATTTGCATAAACAAGCTTCTGTCCCCTATTTGCATCTCTGCCCTCAGGAAGGCAAATCAGCTGCTCTCATCCCTTGGTGCTGGCACTGCTGTTTGCCCCCTGTGTGATGCTCCAGAATGCTCTTGAGCTCTCTAAGAATGTCCTGGTGACTCAGAGGACATGGAGCTCATAGAAGCACCCAGAAGAGTGCTCTGGCAGCTCTGGCAGCTCAGCCCAGCCGGCTGTTCCTTCAGAAGCTGCTTCCTCCACAGCAGAAGCCTCTTGGGGAAGTACAGCTTGTCTCAAAGCCGAGTGCGTAACCACCTTAGCTGGTTTGCTTGTACCACATCCTGTTTGCTACAACACCAGATTATGAGTTTCTGTAGAAAAAGAGATGTTTCGAGAGGTTTTGGAAGTGTTCAAGGCCAGGTTGGGCAGCAGCCTGGGCTAATAGAAGGTGTCTGTGCCCATGGCAGGGGGTGGGGATGAGATGGTCTGTAAGGTCCCTTCAAACCAAACCATTCTATGACTCTGGTATCCCAATATCCATAATTTACGTGTGGAATCCACTCTGCTTCACAATTGCATTAAAATTGCACGTGGAGTCCTTGTCATGTGCCCTTGCCCTGTGGGGTGGGGACACTTGGGGAGCCCCTGCCCTCAGAGGGCAGGTGGGAAATGAGTAAATCAAGGGCTGCTGCAGCCAACATGCTGCCAGGCCTTCAAAGGAATCTCTTGGATCATAATATTGCTTTAGAACAGGATTATCCTGGTTATTAAATGCTTTGGAGCAAACTTGCTGCCAGTTACAGCTCAGTGACTCTTGTGTCTGACTCTGGGCTTTCAGACAAACTGTGCTGTGAGGAAGGGAGTGAAGCTGGGTTAGAAATCCTGGGATGTGATGTTAAAGCATCCTACAGCTCCATGCCTGCCTTAGGTTCAGCCATGGGTTCTCTGGTGAGTGCTTGAGACCCTGGTGAATGCAGACAGGCTTCTCTCATCTCCTGAAGCTGGTGGGACGTGGCAGTTCCTTCACACCCTTCTCAGTTTCTCATCTCTTGCAGAGCCGTTGGGTTTGGGTCTGGGGGAAGGATGAGAACAGGACATATTTTAGCTGTTTCAGCAGCTGGTCTTGCTGCAATGTAAATTTTTCACCTTGCCTAGGAAGTAACTTCCATTTTTTCCCCCCTGGAGGTGGCTCAGTTTTATTTTCGTTAAGTAGAACTAATTAAAACATCTTATAGTTGACGTAACAAGTTACAAACCTTTTTTTTCCCGTTATTTACCATCCACTTTTGCAGAGTGAGGGATGATCTTTCTGAGGTGATTCATTCCACTGTCTTCCATATCCTCCTCAACCAGCTCCAAGCTGGAGGTTTTCCCAGCTGGGAGGGGGAGAAGCATTTTGCCATCTGCATCAGCGCTGCTTCCCACCCACGGGGGCTTCTGGGGGCTCTCAGTGCCTTCCCTGCTCCCACTGTCCTGATGCAGCTCAGCATGGATCCCCTTCATTCTGCAGCTCCTCAGCTGAGCTTCCAGAGCATTTGGTCTGTTTTGTAGCTCCTTCTGCACGGGGAGTTTTGTGCCTGCCCCCCTCAGTTTGAGGGAAATGTGCTTGAGCTGACCCTTCTGGCTGTTGCTTCCTCCAGCTTGGTCAGGGACAACTTTCTGTTAAAAAAAACCCCAAAACCCCAGCTGAAACTAGGGTGAGAACAGCTACAGAGTTTTTTTTGGGGCAGTGAAACGTGCTTTCTGTTGCTTCTTTCTCAGGTTGTGGACTTGTATTTCATTATTTCAGAGCTTTGGTGCTAATCATTAGATAGGAGTTAAAATTTGTTGAGAAAAACATTCATGCTCTTCCTCTTCCTGCTGGCACCACGCTCCCCAAGCTGCCTAAAAATAACAGGCTGGGAAAAGTGCCTCCCTAGAGCATTATTTAAGCTATTGTTTAATTTAAGCAGAAGATCTATGTGCTGTTGGCATTCTGGACTAATTAAATAGTCCTCTGAGGAAATAACAATGAAGGCAATAAAACTTGGTCAGGAGTAAAGAAAAGCACCTGAGTTTTTGGCTGTGAAGTGATCAGGGATGACTTTTCTGAGCTGTATCATGAACATGGTGATTATTTTGCTCTGTTCTGGTACCTGGATGTTCAATAATGTGCAGCCAAGTAGCAGGGACGTTGTAACTTGGTGGGTTTTCTGTAAAAGCAGGAGCACAGGTTGTTTGCTCAAAGTGGTTTTACTCTGAGGTTCTGGTTCTGACCTGGCAGCCACCACACACAGAAAGTAGTCACCACCAAAATTAGGAAGTTGCCTTCCGAACAAAAAAAAAAAAAGACATTTAAAAATGCTGTTTGAAGACTGAACTTCTTCCTCATGGTATTTTTAATTTTCAGTACGAGATCAGCCTGAGACGTGGGTTGTGGAGAGCCTGCAGGAGGTTCTCAGGGGGGCTGTGGAAGTCCTCCTGTCTTTGCACAGTTGTGTGATCAGTTAAAAACAGCACAGAACCCAAACCACAAGGAGACATCGGAAACTGAGTGTCTGTAAACTGAAACAGAAACCGTTCATGAGAGGCATTTCACAGGGGATCTGCTCCTCACACGATTCTGTGCTTGCACCAAACTGGGGTGGGGGGACAGTGAAAGAGAAAATCCGCCCTCTGAGCCTTCTAGAAGTTGGTCCTTTTCTCTGTTTGCAGTGTTTTTCACCAAATGAGTGTTAGATTTAAGATCTGTTTGTTATGTCGTAATTTCAGTGTTACTGCAAGCTACATTTCTTTCAACACCCTCTTCTTTTGTGGGAAAATAAAGTGATACTTGGCATGAATTACGTTGAGGATCATTTCGAGGGGTGTTGCTGGAGCTCCTGCTGTAGATTTTATGTGCACTGGAGTTGTCTGTCTTGGTATCAAAAAAGGGTATCCAAAGGCACTATCAAAATGCATGTATTCATTTTGGATTTTCTTTTGATGAGAAATAATTGAGCATTTCTTTGCTGGGCTGCAGCCTGATCCCCTTGCCTGCCTTTGTTGGGGGGATTGAAGATGCTGAGCTGTGTGATTTCCCAGGGGAGCTGCAGATTAAATCTGAGCTTTAAAATAGGAAAAATATATACCCTATCATCTGGAACGTCCCATGATGGATAATGTACACATCCTGGTAGATTAGCATTTATATGCAGTACAGTTCTTGGAAGATATAAGGCATGGGGAGAAAGTCTTTATCTCAGCAGAGCAGTGCAGTTATACGGTTTTGGGGTTAAATTATCAAGAATTCCAGGCAAACTGGCAATTTTGAACTGAAGTAGTATCACAGGAGAGAAGAAGAGAGTGTTAAGGAATATCACTCTATTATAGAGAGAACAATTGATAAATTATTTGCATGACATTTCCCTTGGATGTTTCCAGGGAAGCTTCCAGTGAACAAACACAAACACCTGCCCTGCTGTGCACCTGCCTGAGGTGTGTCCCTGGAAGTCTGCAGGAAAATTCATTCCCTTTGGATCAGAGGGGTCCTGGGTGGTTGGTTCAGCCCTCTCCAGCCTCTCCTTGGGCTCCCTTTGCTGTGGCTTTAAACTGTGTCAGGAAGGTTTAGGTTGGCTCTCAGGGAAAGGTTCTTCCCCCAGAGGGTGTTGGGCACTGTCCAGGGAATGGGCACGGCCCTGAGGCTGCCAGAGCTCCAGGAGTGCTTGGACAGCACTCTCAGGCACAGGGTGGGATTTTTGGGGTGTCTGTGCAGGGCCAGGAGCTGAACTGATGATCCCTATAGGTCCCTCCCAACTCTGGATATTCTGTGATTAATACTGTGCAAAGTGACTTCCATCCCAAAGGTGATGTTTTCTCTCTGCTTGTCCTGGGCTTTCTTCACCCGTTCCTGGTGGAATCCTCTCCTGGTGCACCACCACTGTTCACACAGGATCCTGATTTCTGCTTCTTCCCACCCAGCAATTCCTCACTCAATCCAAAACAGTTGCACTCCCATGGAGTTTTTATCAATGTGTCTTGAAACAGTTCACGACTAATTAAGCCTCTGAGCACCACTGTGAAATAGGGAAATATTAGTTTGCCATGTCTGTAAGGTGGCATAACAACAGCTTTAATGAGTTTTACCTGCATAGCTGTGTGTTGCTAATAAAGCAGATTCTCTGGGCCTGCCAGTGCTGCTCATCCCCCTCAGTGGGATCACTCAGCAGTAACAGAACAGCTCAGAACCAGCACCAGTCAGTAGAATCTAAATTACTGCAGCTATTAAGTGTTCTCACTTTCAGCAGTGCATTTAAGGGGAGGAGCAGTCAGAGTTGCAGAGGAGCTGGAGAGCTCTGGCTTATTAAATTATCCCATTTCCAGATGCTTTTATTGGTCCATACCAGCATCTGTGCTATAAGAGAAAGTGGGCAGTACACCTGGCAGACCCCCTTCCCTGACAGTGCCCTGTCCAGCCAGGGCCTCTGTGCCATCCTGCTGTCACGTGTGCCCATGGGGGTTGGATAGGTGGGGTCAAAAAATCTGCAAAGCAGTTTCTTAATGTTTCTATGTAGTTCTGCCCATAATTTCTGTGATGGAGAGAGGAAAAACAGCAGAACTGTTTCTGAGCCTCCAGCTCACAGCAGCTTTCTCAGAGTGCCAGAATGAACCAGAGGAAGGCTCAGAAGTTCCTGTAGGAGAATCAGCTGGGCTCTGTCACTGTTGTTTTAGTGGTTTTGCTGCTCTTTACCTAAGTGCTGTGTGTATTTACCAACTGAATACTGCTGGCTTTGTGTTTAGATTTTGACCACAGCACAACAGTTCCTCGATGCTCTGATTGAACAATTTGGCTCTTCACAGTGGTTCAGATACTGAGCAGAACTTGCTGAGGCAAATACTGGCACCAGGGACTTGAGAACACCCTTCTCCTGTGGAATTACTCCATGTCTTCATTAAATGATCCTGTCACCTTGCTCCCACCTGAAAGCCACACCTGGATCTAGGCCCTTGCTGAGGAGCAGAACTGCAGCTCCCAGTGTAGTTTGTGTGTTTAGTAATTGGTGACAGTGATGTTCATAGCTTGGAGCAGGGCAGAAAGGAGAGTGTGATTCTCAGTAATAAAAGGACGTTGATTTGTGTTATATAATTAATTTTAAAATGTTGTATAATGGAAAAATACTGGTCAGGAAAATAACAACTTTCACATCCTTTGTAGGGCTTGAATTTTGATGTGGGGAAAGAACAGAGATAACAAACCCCAATTCACCACCATGAGGTTTTTTTAGCTGCTCCTGGTTGTTAGCTTGCTCATAGCTTGCTGGAACCTTCTATTACCAGTTGCAAAGGGGTGGGAGTATATTCTGCTTACAAATGAAGGAAAAGCAAAACCTCAAGTGCTGTGTATTCCTTGATGAGATTTAGTGAAGGAACTTCATCACGTTCTTTGCAATAACTAATTGAAATGAAATACTTCAATTCTGTGTTTTGTGGTCCTTTGAAAAAATTAGAATCTTTTTGTGTATCTCTGTTTAGTGTTATTACTCCTTCATCTTTTAGAGGAGCTTTTTCTTGTGTAAAATGCTCTTTTTTCTTTCACCTTTGATATGTTGAATGCCTTTGATGCTCCACTTCAGTCAGCTGGAATCTGCCTGTTAAGGCAGACCAGAATATGAAAGATAAGTAGTAAATACGGTTCAGAGATAGGTTTTCCCCAATCTTTTCTCTCCATGGCTTTAAAAAATGATTTATCACACGTTCATTGTTCAGAACTACTATTTCATGAGGATATTCAGAGAATCCCTGAATGTTTTGGGTCAGAAGGGACCTTAAAGCTCATCCAGTTCCACCTTCCACTATCCCAGGTTGCTCCAAGCCTTGTTCAGCCTGGCCTTGGACACTTCCAGGGATGGGGTAGCCACAGCTTCTCTGAGCAACCTAATAATGATAATTGAATGCTTTCTTTAAGTCTGTATATCCACTGCTTGAGATGCTCTTACCTGTGTCAGACCTCAAGCTTTTGAGGTTTGACACAGAATTTGTGAATATCCCTCCGTTGTGTCCCCACTGTCAGTGCTGGAGGAGCAGCTCAGCTCTCCTGCTCCTCTCCCTGCAGGAATTTCAGGCATGCACAAGTCTGGTGTTTAGAAAGAGGGCTGACCAAGCTTGAACAATGATTTCCCTGGGTGAAAAACTATTGGAAAATACTCCTGGAAATAAGAAGTTCCTTTGACAACACGTAAAACCTTTTAGCCAAAGCTTATTTTCATATAATGATTTCTAGACGTCATTAAACAAGCTACCTGGCAACTTGCAGCCTAATTTTGAGCTCAATTTGGTTCTGTTCTAGGGAAATTGTTCTGTTCTCCTCACCATTGGATGCACGTTCTCTTGTGAAATACAGTTTGTTCTTTTCCCCTGCTTTCTATGCACAGGAATGTGTTTCAGTGTGTTATAATGTATTATTTTTAATGCAAAGTGAATGAACATTAGGCTCAATTAAGAAAGAATAGATTAGGGAAAGAAAAGTAGTGGAATGTGTGGTGCTTTCTGGGTTGGGAGGATTTCTGTGTTTTTGGACCTTGCCAGAGCACAATTCCTACACAGTTTTCCCTGGTAATCTTTGGTCCTGGAGTGGGAAATTGGTGGTTCTCTCAGTTGTGGAGCTCTCAGGTGGCCTCAATTCCCCTGTGCTGTGGCAGCTCCTTGTGGGCACTGGACAGAGCACGAGTCTGAACTTGGCCTGGTGTTCTGTGACAATTGCAGGCTGGTGGGAATTACAGTTTTTATGTGGTTTAATAGTAGACTTTGTTCCAGTGTTTGTGTCTGTGACCCAGATCTGTTACTGGTACTGATGGATCTGAAGGTCACCGAGGGCTGTTTCAGGAGGTTGAACACACCCACAGCTGGATTTAAACACAGCTCTGCTATAATGTCACCCTAGTTTGGTGGCTGAGCTTTGCTGTCCTGTGGCAGTTCTACATGAGGGACATTTCTGGGGAGGAGATGCCTCAGAATCCCCAAATAGTTTGGGGCAGGAAAGCCCTCCAAGACCATCAAGTCCAGCCCATGACCAATCCCCACCTTGTCACCAGCCCAGAGCACTGAGTGCCACAGTCATTCCTTGAACACCTCCAGGGATGGGGACTCCAAACCTCCCTGGCCAGCCCCTTCCAATGTCTCACCACCCTTTCTGAGCAGAAATTCCTACTGATGTCCAACCTGACCCTCCCCTGGCACAGCTTGGGGCTATTTCCTCTTGTCCCATCCCTTCTTCCCTGGCAGCAGAGCCCGACCCCAACCTTGGTACAGTGTCCTGCAGAGAGCAGGAGGTGACATATCCCTCTGGCCATGGCTTCTCACTGTTGCAAGTTCACCAAGCAACAAAGATCATGAGAGACATCTTAGAGGGACTTAGATTGGAGACCTTTAAGTGCCCTAAACAGGGCCAGACCCCGAGTTGCAGACTTTGCAGAGACAATCCCAAAGCTTTTCCTGCCCGGGAGCCGTTGGCCGGAGCAGCGCCGGGAAAGGAGCCCGTGTCTGGTGCAGATGTCAGTGCTGCTTTGTTTGTCAGGATTCTGTATTTATACACAGCACGTTTCGGGAGGATTTGGAAACAGCTTGATATTTTTGTTCTCTAATTTGCTATTTTGCCTACTAGAAGGAGGCTACATCAGCGTTTTGGACCACGTTCAGGCCTGCTGTAAATAGATGCAGCTTCCTTTCAATCAGTGACATTGTGAACACTTGTATTGGGGCTAAACGTGGCTATTTTTAGCTCTGCTCTTTCACCTAGTCACTCCTGTTTGCTTTAATAAGATTTTTATTTACTCCTGTTAAAAGGTTGCTTGAATCAGATACTCATAAAATTACAGTTAAGTCATTTTCTCCAAGTGTTTTATGATGAAGTTCCTCGTTGTTGCTTTATTTTATTATATTTATTATTCTGTGCTCTCAGCTAATTGACAGGGATGGAGAGGTGTTGTTGTGGCTGCAGGTGACCTTTAGACTGCTGGAGGAGGTGGCCCCCGTGGCAGCTGTTCTGGGGGGGGACATTGGCAGTGCCACAGACTGGGAGCAGGGCAGGAAAATGCCATGGAACTGGGAAATGAGAAGGTGGCTTTAATTGTGATGAGTGGCTACATCTGGAGTGTGGTGTTCAGTTGTGGTCTCTGCTGCTCAAGAAAGACAAGGAAGCTCCTGGAGAGGGTCCAGTGGAGGCCACAAACATGACAAGGAGTCTGGAGTGTGTGGTGCTGGTCACCAGCAGCATTGTGGGGAGGGCTGAATTCTGGATACAAAACCAGGAGTGGAGGGTGGCCATTGATTAGAGTCAGGATTTCATGCAGAACTCCTGAGATCGGGCTAGAAAAACATAATTATTTGAACTAAATACCAAAGTAAACATTCATGTTCTTTTTTAAAGAGTTGGGTTAACTTAGTTCCCCTCCTTGTGCCCTCCAAGCTTGTGACAGGGACCTTGTCCAGTTGGGGATGAGCTCTGGGAATACCTGCTCACAGGTGAGCTGCCTCAGCTCAATCTGCTCTCCCCACCAGCCCATCCCTCCCTGCTCGTGAGCCTCTGGTGAACACTGAGCTGCAAACCTCAAAGGTGCCCTTTATCCCTCCTTGGAAGATATTTTGCCTTGGTAATTAGAATCAGTGCAATTCATAGCAATTGGCAAATTTGTCTTAGGATTGTCCATACAAAGATAAAGGGGAAAATGATTGCCCAGAGACTGGGAAGGAGGAGGCTGGGAGCTGGGTGCTGCCTTGCACTCCGTGTATTATTGATACCATCCATCACTTTGGTGCTACCAGAAGAAGCTCTTAAAAAATATTTTTCTTTTCCCTTAACAACCAGTGATCTGGTTGTTGCAGAAATTATATAGTTATAGCAGAAGGAATCTTTAAAGCCAAAGCTGTCAGCATCTTTATTTCATAAATAATTGCTGGTTCTTTTTAGCTGTTACTTAACGCTATCATTTTATTAATTCCTGCTTTCTGTTCCTGGGCTTATTTTTCTGGGTGCTGTTATCTATGCTTATTGTGCTCCTCGTCAGCTCTCCCTGAACTTCTTAAAACTCCTGTCACTTACTCAATGCTGCATCTGTCACTTTGCTGTGCCATTATGTGAGAGCTGCAGTTTTCTGGCTGATCATTTTTCACTCAATCCAAGAGCAGCAGTAAAGGAGGAGATTTCCTTTGTGCTGCAGGGGAAGTGCAGGGTCTGTTGATAGAGAATGGGAGGTCGAAACAGAAACAATTCCAGTCTGGGGAACATTAAGCTCTAATTGGATTTTTTTGAATCATAGAATTGTGGAATGGTTTGGGTTGGAAGGGACCTTAAAGCTCATCCAGTCCCATGGGAACGCTTTCCACTAGCCCAGGTTGCTCCAAGCCCTGTCTGACCTGGCCTTGGACACTTCCAGGGATGGGGCAGCCACAGCTTCTCTGGGCACCCTGTGCCAGGGCCTCCCCACCCTCACAGGGAAGGATTTCTTCCATATATCTGACTTAAATTTCCCTTTCACTTTGAAGCCATTCCCCCTTGTCCTGTCACTCCAGTTCCTGATGCAGAATCCCTCTCTGCCTTCCTTGTAGCCCCTTTCTAGATCCTGGAAGGTGCTGTGGGGTCTCCACACAACCTTCTCTTCCCCAGGCTGAACAGCCTCAGCTCTCAGTCTGTATATTTTGGGTACATCTGGGTTTTTGCAGTGCAGTGCCAAGGGGCCTCGGGGAGGAGAAGCCCGTGTCCTGTGGCTGCATAAGCCTCCAATTGTTCCCTGGGCCATGTGCTTGGGAACCTCTTCTTTCTCTGCCATAATTAAATTTAAAAAGTTTGGAAAATACTAAGCAGGGCTGGAATGTTTGGCGTGGCCTTGCTGGAAATGTGTGTTGGTATATTTTCACACTCCTCCCACAGTTGTCTTTGTGGTTTATTGTTGTGTTTTTTTGTTGTTTGTGGGTTTTTTTGGGTCCTAGCCAGGAGCTGGGACCAGGCCAGGGATTTTTCTTTCACTGCATTCAGCGCTGTTTGTGCCACTCTTCAGTCTCTTAATTACCCAATCTTCTTTGGTTCATTGTCCTAGAAAAGTTCAGTCCATTCAGCAGGATTCTGCTCCGTGCTGCCACTGGTTCTGTCATGTGGGGAGTAAGGAATTTGAGTCAGCTCCAGAAGTTTCACTTTTTGTCCTCAAAAAGCCACGCTGGTGGAAAGGAGAGGTGGTCTGGCTAGGGAGATGGGGGACTTTGGGTGAGTTTGGCAGTGATGGGGACATTTGTGACACAGATCCCTGTGTGAAATTCCAGGGTAGCAGGTGCCAGCTCAAAGGCAGGGAAAGACAGTGCTTCCATGGGATGAAGCTTGTGACAGTGCATTAAAATGCTCCTAATGGAAGATTCTCATCTGCAGCCTGCTGGGGTCATGCTCTAAATTACTTGCAAAGGAACTGTAAAGACCCTGATGTAATTTATTGAGTAATAAAACCCATTAGAGGTAACATGAACCGGTAATTCTAAAATGGGAGTGCAAAAGAGGTTGTGCTTCATCACTGAAATGTAGGTAAATCTCTTGCAAAAAAAACCCCAAAACATGAATAGTATCTAGTTTTTACTGGGGTAAAAAAAAAAATAAAAGGGAAGAAAATGTGGTCTGTGAAGAGGAGCAGGATATTTTGGTGCATTATGGAAATGCCTCATAAAATCCTCAGCAGGTGGAAGCAGTAATGGGCTTAATACACCTGTGGGAAGTGAAGCAGGTTTGGGATCCTTTTGTGCTGGAAATGAAGAGCTGGGTGGGATTCAGAATCCTAAACCTTGGCAATTGGGGATGCTCACACAAGTTTATACATCCTGTGGTGGAACCTGAGTGGTTTCATGAGCCTTTTTACAAGTCACCAGCGTAATGAGACAAGTTTTTCTGATTTTTCTGTTTTTCTTTCCAGGATTTTTGCTCTTTAAAGACTATTGCATGAATGAGATCGATGAAGCTGTCCCTCAGCTGAAGTTCTATGAAGAGGTAAGTGCTGGTGATGGAGGTTTGGGGCTGAGGGAGGCTGTCCCTCTCCTGCTCTTTCAGGGAATGCTGAGAGGGAAGGAGAGGGGTCCATGCTGTGAAGCAGTGATAGAAAAGGATCTGGGATGAAGTTGCTGGTGTTGGCATCACACTGAAACCCTTGAGGCCTTCCCCCAGCAGCCTTTTGCCTGTAGAAAAGCCAGCAGGGTACAGCTGGAGGGGATTGCAGGGTGGGAGCTGCCCAGATGTTTCAGGAGCCACAGAGGGGACACCAGAGGTGGCTTCAGGTGGATGAGTTGTGTCCCTTGTCACAAGATACCCAGAGAAGGAGCTGACAGGCACTGTGCAGGGCGTGTCCCAAAGGATCAGGAATTCCAGGGAATGCCCTGTCCCTCCCCAGCTTCTCTGCCACAGGGTCTGAGCTCCATCACTCCATTCATTCATTCATTCCCTGGTACATTTGTGCCACTGAACAATCCCCCAGTGGATTCTCTCCCAGGTGCTGCTTTCAGGGCAGACATGCACACTCCTGATGCTCAGGGTTAATTAGAGCTGGGGTAGCCTTGGCTGCCTCACTCTTGAGCTGATAATTTAACTTTTTTCTTGCTATCAGCACAAACAGCTGGTATCAATTTGGAGATCAGTCCTTAGCAAGACTCCATTCCCCCACTCAGATCAGATACTTGCTGTCAATAAAGAATCTTTTTCTATCATTTCCATCTCTTTGTACACTGAAGATATCACTGTCATAAATAATCCGAAAAGGCCTCTTGTACCAGATTATTTAGCAAGATATTTTTAGCTGCCTCTTTATCTCTGAAACAATTCAAAATTGTATTTTTAGGTTATTAGCAAAGTGTTGCCTCAAAAGAATTTCAGTGCTTTGTCATGTACTTCTGGAAAAATCCCATTAAAGATATTTAAAGAGAGGTTCATTGTGTTTTCCTCTGTGGCATACCGGATCCAGGAGCTTTTCCTTTTTTTATATATTTGATTTACTTGCTGCATTTATTACACGTAGAATAATCTGAGCACATTGCTACATTAAAAATCGCTTGATGTGGAAGAGCTCTGTACTCCAGGGATTTCATATCACTGCAGCTGGAGTCACGATCAGGCATTTAACAGGATGAGTGATTCATCCTGATTGGTTTCAGAAGGAAAAGAAAAGGAATTAAAAAGAAAAAGGAAAGGAAAAAAAAGAAGAAAAGGGAAAAAAATAGAAAAGGAAAAAAAGAGTTTCTAAATACTTGAAAACAAATGCATTCTGATCCCAGTTTTTGAGGAGATCCTTTGTCTGCCCCTTCCTGGAGGTTGCTGGGGAAGCCTTGGGTACCTGATGACACATTCCCTTCTCCTGGGGTCAGGAGTGGAGCTGCTGCCTGGGGACAGGTTGTGTTTTAAATGAGACACTCCCAGCTGTGCCTGTTGCTGGTTTTTGGGATGGCTGGGGGGGCTCTGCTGAGACCCCTCAGGTGCTGGCTGCAGAATTGGGTCCTTTTAACAACCAAACACTGAGGGACAGGAGGTTGTGCTCAAGTAAGACAATCAGATCTCCATCAGGCTTCCTTCTGTACTGCTAATTATTTTGTGTCATTGCATTAATTAAAAGTGTTTCTTGGGCAAAGATGTTTTGAGTCATTTTAATTATAAGTCGGTATCAAGGGGGAAGCAGCACAGATGGCAAATCGGGGTGGGACTGGTGCCTTGTCATGTCAGCAAACAAGAGGAGTACAGCTAGAAAGATACTGAGTTTAATTAATGTTCCACCTCCAGAGGTAGGTAGGTTCCAGTTTGTCTCTTGATAATTGGACTCAATCTTGGAGTTTTTTTCCAGCCTAAGCAACCCTGAGGTTCTGTGGCACGGAGCAGATCTGCTCCCTGACAGGGATGTGGATCCCAGCACTTCACAGGCTGATGCTGGCAAGGTCCAGGAAGTCAGAGCTGAGTCTTTCCCCTAATGATCTTGCATGGTTTTTTACATTTTGTCACTCCTGGAAGAACTCTTTCCCTAAATATGCTCCAGAGGACCCTTGGACTTGGTGAACTTCTTGTTCTGGAACTGGTTGTCAGGTTTTGTTCTGTAATTGAACCATCTGGGATTGCTGTTGTTTCACCTGGAACACGCTGATCTCCTACAGCACACCTGAGGAAACTTGATATATTTGGTAAAATTGTATTTTAGCCACCTCTAGGGTTCAAATTCACAGTGTAGCTGAACTATGTGAACATTTTGAAATGTGCTTTTTATTCTTTCTTGGACATCTGTACCTCACGTGCCGTGATCAGGGAATTGCTTGGGTTGAAAGAACCCTCTGAGCCCATCAAGTCCCACTGTTCTCTCAGCACTGCCAAGGCCACCTCTGAGCATGTCCCCAAGTGCCACATCCTGTTAAATCCCTTCAGGAATGGCCACTCCACCAATTCCAGCTGGGCCAGGGCTGGAAAATTCTAAAATTAAAGAGAAATCTCAATTACAACAGTGCCGCTGCAGGTGATTTTTCATTAATAAAGAAAACAACGAAATAAAGCTTCAACCACAGTCCTTTTGTGACCCAATGAGTGAGAAATCCTTAGAAAATGAGTGGGGTGTGCTTGTCCTTGTGCTGCAGATCAAGGAGTACGAGAAGCTGGACTCGGAGGAGGAGCGGCTGTCGCGGAGCCGGCAGATCTACGACACCTACATCATGAAGGAGCTGCTCTCCTGTTCCCACGTGGGTATCCTTGCCCTTTTCCCCCCCTGCCTGGCAGCAGGGATGGTGCAACACATCTGCTGTTCCATCCACAGGGTGCTCTGGGTTTGGTTAAATTCGGAATATTGCTTTTTTTAGCCTTTATTTTTTTGAGGTGTTAAAGGTTGGTGGTGTGCTGTAATTTTCTTTAAACTTAGTAGCACGCAGAGGAAGTATCAGGGGATGTGTCTGGTTTGTGTTTCTTTAGATTAAATCTCTGTTTCCAAAAGGATGAAATTAAGTGCAGGGGGTGTGTGTATAGAGATGTGGCTAAAGTCACTGAAAATACACATTTTCTCCAGCTGAATTTGGGCCCACTGATCTGTTCTTAACAGTTTCGCTGCTCTCATTCATGCAGAGTGGTATCATGCTTTGGGTGGAGGGTTTAAGTGTTTTTTGGTTGGGTTTTTTTTGCCAAAATGCATTATTTTATTAGTAAAAAGTCCATGTCTGCTTCTGGCTCTAGAGCTGTGCCTGTAAATGGGATTTTTTCATGGTTTTGTTAAAGGAAGATCATCACCCCCTTTGATTTTTACCTTCCACCTCTTCATCTTTCCCTCTTCTGCCTTTGTGCTGCAGATTAATCCTGTTATTGGATCATTCTGCACATTTCACACTAAAATTCACTCTAATACACCTGTGGGAGGCCCTATTGATTCCCCCTGGGGTTGGTGTTTCCATGTGAGGAAAAGAACAACAGAGCTGTGACCTGAAATGAAACTCTCACCAGTTCCAACTGTTTGAAATCTTTCTTTTTCTTTTCCAAAAGCCTTTCTCAAAACAAGCTGTAGATCATGTACAAACACATTTAGCCAAGAAACAAGTGCCAGCCAGCCTTTTCCAGGTGAGCTTTCACAGTCTGAACATTCAGCTTCTCTGACAGAAAGTGACTTTGTAGATATTAAAGTGACAGAATAAATGGGACTGGTTTAATTCTGCACTGTAAGTGGGATTGAAATGCTTTTCCAAGTCAAAATTACAATTTGCTCTTCTTCTCTATAATATTTTCAAGCACATTTAAAAAAAGCAAACTATACCTTGGTGTGTGAACAGAAGAGTTTTTATAGTTGTGTAATTTTAAGCCATTAAATGATTTGGAGTAAATCACTTTCCATCAGGAAGATGCTCATCCTGTCAGGGTGAACTGAGCTGCAACAGTGGAGAAATTGTCTACTCCATCCTGGGGGTGTTTGTAAGCTCAAATGTCTTTTATCTAAATCTGATGTATTTTTATATGCTGAAAAAAATGTGGAGGTTGCCCCTGCCTGATCTCTCTTGTGCTCCTGAGCTGTTCTGGCTGTTGCCACCCAGTGATTGCAGTGCTGGGTGATGTCTCAGCACTAACTGGGGGGAGGTTGGGCCATCACACACCCAGGGGAGGGATTTCCCTGGAAAAAGTCACCTGTGATTTTAAGGTGATCTCTCAGCAAGGACAGGGAGGAGGGAAGCACCACAAAAATAAGGGAGGAGCTCTGGGAAGTTTGGATTCCACAGGGGTGACAATTTATTCTTTGGGGAAAAAAAGAACTTTTTGCCCCCACACCCCTGCCCCTGGCAAACCCTTAAAGTTTTCTGGCTTATGAAAATACTTCATGTTTGACTTCAGGACACCTGCTCAGTTTCCAAAAGCCAAATAAAGCTAAAATGCTTCACTGAGGCTTCTTAAGGACAACCCAGGATGTGCTGCAGCTGTGTGGGGCCAACGAGAGTTCTCTGTAACAGATGGGATTGAAAAAAGCCATTTATTGTCTGCTTTAATACTAATTGTGTTTCCTCACCCTTTCTAGCCATATATAGAAGAAATTTGTGATAGTCTCCGAGGAAAAATATTTCAGAAATTTATGGAAAGGTATGAACATGGAATATTACCTGAATTAGCTGCCTAATGTAGTGGGAAACCAGGTCCCTTCAGTACTGCTGTAAATAAGGCTAAAAATGGGTATTAATACACCATTAACCTGATGGAATTTATCAGCAAGCTTTGTAAATACCCAGCTTTTGTGGGATGTCCTAATCAGTGTCAGGATGTGTGAGTGGAACAGCTGGAAAGCTGAGGGATTTCTCAGTCCCAGCAGGGAGAGGTTGGAGTTTGGGCTCCAAGGTGGGAAAAGGCAGAACTGGGGTTTTGGGGATATTTTCTGAGTGCCCATCTCTGGGGTGGGACTGGGCAGTCCTGGTGGTTTGGGACTGGGCCCCTTGAAGTGAAGGTGTAATAAAGGATTGAAGGCACAAGTGTGGCTCAGCAGAACAGCCCTTTCCTGCTCCTGTGTCAGGCTCTGGGAAGCTCAGCTGCCACCCAGCAACACCCAAATCCACTCTCTAAACTGGTTTGGTGCCATTCTGTGATAATTATAAAAATGCCTCCATAAAGCTGTTATTTCTTACTTTGAGAATAAATGCTTAATTATTCATGTAGGAATAAGCAACTATTTTATTTATAATTTTTCCCCAAAGCCTGTGGTGTTGCTGATGTTTTTCCTATTTTAAGATACAATGAGTTTAAAACGTTCCTTGGAGTATATGGAGGTTCATTAACATAAATCATGCTGCCTCTGTTTTCTTATCATTATCTTCCTCTTGCTGTAATTTAAGTGTTTGTTAGTTCCAAACATAATTGTTTAAAAACTGAAAACCATCTCTGAATGGTTGAAAACCCTGTGAGAGAGGTGTGGGGACACACTGACACTTACAGGGATAAGGTTATCTGCTCTCTTCCTCTCCCAAGGATGTAAAACATGGAGTGTGCTCTGCCTGGGAATTGTTTTTCTTGGTGGGGGTAAGATTACAGTTGGTGAAAGGAAGGCTGTCATTTATTAAATACCACCCCACGCCCTAGCTCAGACAAGATTTTAAATATCAGAGTCTTGACATTTCCTGTAATGCTCTACACAATAGTCTCAGACAACTTTTAAACTTTTTTTTTTTTTTCTTTTGCAGTGACAAGTTTACTAGATTTTGTCAATGGAAAAATGTAGAGCTAAATATTCATGTAAGTACTTACAAGTATATTTATCTTGTCAGAGGCTGATACAGGAAAGAGAATGTTCAGTTTCGAATCCTGCTCTGCAAAGGCCTCATTAAGGAGGGTGGTGGATGTCACTGCTCTGCTATTCTTAGGCACAGCCCTGATGATTCCTGTCTGGACGTCCTCTCTGCCTTCCTCTGTTAATAGAATTTTGATTTTTTAATGGCTGAAAGAGCTGAACTGCCAGAATTGCTGCTCTTTATCAGCCCCAATCCCCATCCATCTCCCTTTCCCACTCCAATCCTGCCGTGATCCCAGCACCCTCTGAGCCCCTTCCCTTGGCCTCTGCTTTTGTGCCTCTGCACTTCTCTGTGACAACTTGGGCTGCAAAAATAGCCCTGAATGAGACTGGCAGTTTTTGGGAACGGCCTCATTCCCCTTATTCCTACTTCACAGTGTAGTGCTTCCAAGTACATGGAAATATCAACAAGAAGGGGCTGCTTTTCCAACACAATAAATGCTGTTGAATTACAGTTGAAGATCTCAACACATTCATGGATCATTTAGATGCTTTCACAGTAAGTTTTTTAATGCTGAAAAATGAAGGTGTTGTTTTGTTGTCTCTGTTTCCATTTGCAGCTGACCATGAATGATTTTAGTGTACATAGAATAATAGGAAGAGGGGGATTTGGTGAAGTGTACGGCTGCAGGAAAGCAGACACTGGAAAAATGTGAGTATCACACACTCTGTGGCAGAGGTGATTGTAAACCCTGGACTAGTAAGGAAATCCTTCTAATCATTTCTAAGGAAATCACTGGAAAGCAGCATCACGTTGCTGTAAAGTTCTTTGTGATGAAGTTTTATCCCCAGAGGTTCTGATTTGTGGCTCACTGGAGGTTCAGTTTGCTCTTGGTTCCTGTTCCATGCCATGCAGGGCTCACTCTCACTCCTGGGCACATGGAAATGTCCCACCAAAACTGCTGGAAAATGCACATGTGTTAAAATCAGGTGTGTGCTCCAACAGTTCCTGCATCAGGGGCTGCCAGGGCACAGGGATGTTCCCATGGAAGCTGTGGTGGCTGCTTGGGTGTCACCTGCTCCAGGGGCAGCTGGGGGTGCTGCAGGAGCCTGTCCCCAGTGCTGGGCTGTGCCAGGGCCCCTTCCCAGTGTGCTGGTGCTGATTTGGGGAAGTGCATCAGTGCCTGCCCCCACGTGTGGTGAAAGCTGTTTGGAAGGGGATATCCCAATGTTGGGCTTGTGCTTCCCAGAGCTCTCCGTGGGGGCTCCAGGGTCAACCCTGGGTGATTTTTTATTCTTTTTGTGATCTCACCATTCACACACCTCCCTTGACCATCAGATTTCCATTTCTAGGCATCACTTTCCCATGATGTTCTGATCTGAACATCTGGGCATGGATTTAAGCAGCTGATCTCAGTATCAATCCATTTCTTTACACCCCACCCTTTCATCTTGCTTTTCTCCTAACAATTTTAGTCCACAGCCCATCATTAAACATTTCCCTTTCCTTGCTCTGTCTCTGGTTCCAGCTGGCTCCCCTGGCACTTGTGTGGCATCCCTGACAATAATAAACTTCTGAGCAAGTGGAAGACATCTTAATGTTGCTATTCTTATATTCAGTATTTCTGCAGTGACTTCAAGTCACATTTTATATTACTACTCTTACTAACAACGCTGGCTTTATTCTTGCTTTGGTGCTTTTTGTCCGGGTACAATTCCTTCATTTGTCCATGTACAAAAATAAACATTTTATTTAGCTTGAGGCACACTCAACAGGCAGTTCTCAGAGTCCAAGCCATCTCTGTGTCTGAGCAGGGCTCTGGCAGGAGGTGGATAAACCTTAGGAAGTGAGAAGGACAGGAAAAGTGAAGCAAAGGACAGTTTTTATCAGATATAAATAGAGCAAAGGGAAGTAAAATGGGGGAAAACCCACCTTCTTTCCCAAATCTGAAGCCAAAGTTTACTTGAGGTTCAGCTTCTTGGGCAGAGGTTTGGTTTAATTCTTTTTTGATCCACACCTGTCTGCCCATCCCTAACCCAATTCCCATCCCCTCTAGATGGCTGCCTCTGCTGCACTTAGAGCCTGCCAGGAGCGTGGGAAGCCCCCCCTCCCTCCCAGGTAACCCCAGCAGTGTTCACTGAGCACCCACACACCTGAGGCTTCTGCCAACCACCCCTGCCAGGACCTCTGGAGAGGGGCCAGGAGCAGGATGCATTCCAGGGAGAGGGACAACAGGACAGTGACAGACTTGATTTGGAGCAGGTGCCCACAGAAGCTGTGGCTGCCCCATCCCTGGAAGTGTCCAGTGCCAGGTTGGACAGGACTTGGAGCACCCTGGGCTAGTGGAAGGTGTCCCTGCCCGTTTCAGGGGGTGGCACTGGATGAATTTAAGGTCCCTTCCCACCCAAGCCATTCTGTGATTTCCATCAGCCTTGAACATTCCCAGTCCCTCTCTCTGGGCAGAGTCAGAGGTTATTTTTACTCACCCTTCACAGACTCCTCAGCAAGAACACATGAATAATATTCCCAGTCTGGAAACTTAAAATTCACCCTCACTCCCCCACTCCCAGCACGCTGATGTCAGGAATGACGTGGCTGTTTTGGGGAGCTGGAGCCAAGATGAAGCCCTGGGGCTGGCTGGGGCTGGCACAGTGAGGCTGATGGGCACTGAAGCACTGCTATAATATGGCATTTTCCTAAAAATCCATGGGTGCCCATGTCAAGGAGTCTTCTGTGGAGGAGCACAAGTGTCCTTCTCACTGATGTCTATTAATGAACTCACCCAACATCTTGGAAAAATACCCAGCCTGTTTCATATCCTCCTGTGGTTGGTGGTTGTTAGGGTAACATCCTTTGTGAGCAAAATTTTATTAATTTGTGTAGCACAGATGGTAGAAGACTAAAAAAGCTTTCTTGTGTGTATCTGACCTTTTTCGGAGTAGAAAAAAAATTAAGGAAAAAAAGAAAAAAAAAATATATATAAAACTGTGTGTGTTTGAGAAGATATTGCTTTCCTGGTAGAGTTGAAACTGTTGGAATTAAATGGAACCATAACAGGATTTCTGTTATTTAATTCCTATGGCAGATCTTTGCTTGTAGGTATGAGAAAATGAATATATGTTGTGTAATTCCTATCTCACTGTGATGGCTTGGACATGGAATTGCTTGTTAAAGCACTTTTCTCTGTTAGGAGACCTGCTGGAAGTGTGTTAATTCTGGGAGGTTTTGGAGGTTTCATGTTTAGCCTGAAATGTTGTTTTCAGTCCTGGGTTTAAGTCTTTCAGTCTTTCTTGCTTACAGGATCCTGTAAATGTGCATGGCCTGGCTGCCAGGGAGTAGTACTGATAGGGGAGTTTTTTGGGCTTTTTCTGAATTATTGGTTTTTTTTTTCCTCAGGTATGCAATGAAATGTTTAGATAAGAAGAGAATTAAGATGAAGCAAGGAGAAACATTAGCCTTAAATGAAAGAATTATGCTGTCTCTTGTCAGTACAGGAGTAAGTATCACTATTTGTTATTCTTTCTTCCATGTAATGGAAAAGCTGTTACATAGAATGCATATTCCATCAATTCTGTTGTGAGATGTGCAAAAATTAACCCCCACTTAGAGCCTGCCCCAATCCTTGCAATGTGTCTGAAATGAGAAGGGAAAAACAAATTTGCTTGATCAGTTTGGGTCCTACAGAATGAGCATTTTTTTTGCTGGAGAGGCTTGAGGGGGTGCCCATTTCTGAGGTAATTCATCCTCCTCCCCCCCTGACTTTTTAAATATCCTTTTTTTAAACTATTTCTGTTTGAAACTCTTCCAATCTTGCAAAAAAGATTCATTTCTTGCCCTAGTTACATAGTACTTTAGTAGAATCTAAAGTGCTACTGTAGAGAAAACTCCAGTTCATCCTCCCTTTCCTGTTACTCTGATATCCAACTTTTGGTTTTTATGTACTTCAGCTGAGTCAAGGTATAACCCAGCTGGTCTGCCCATCTAGTCTATTTATAAATTGCATTAAAATAGATTCAAATCCAGTAAAAGCTGAATCCATCACTGATGTGTGTGCCAAAGGCCAGCACCTGCCTGGTGTTTTCTGCCCAGCCCTGGGGCCACTGGGTGGTGGCTGAGGACTGTTGGGCTCACAGAAATTCCAGGCAGGATTGGAGGTGGCTCTGCCCTCATTGCAGTGACACCGTGGTTGCCATGGCTATGGGTGATGCTGGCAGGAAGGTTCCTCACCTTGTGGTGCATGAATTAAAGCCTCAGTGTGGGAGCACAGCCCCCGTTCCCAGCACACACGGGAGGAGTGAGGAGGAATCGTGGGTTTGGTGCAGGTTTGTACAAGAGCTGTGCAAAGAGCAGAATTCCCTGCAGTGGCAGAGAGCAAACAGGGGGATTTCTTCTTGTGGACCAGGGTTGTGTCCCCAGAGATCAGAGGATCTTTTCTGTGGGATAAACCTTGAAGATCCTTGAGTTCAGGCGTTATCCCAACCCAGCCACCACTGAGCCAAAGCTCCAGGCAGATCTTAGAGCCTCTTCCAGTGTGAAAAGGGGCTCCAGGAGAGCTGGAGAGGGACTTTGGACACGGGGGAGTGGCTTCCCACTGCCAGAGGGCAGGGTTGGATGGAATATTAGGAAGCCTTGTGAGGGTGGTGAGGCCCTGGCACAGGTTCCTCAGAGAAGCTGTGGCTGCCCCTGGAAGTGTCCAAGGCCAGCTTGGATGGGACTTGTGGGACAGTGGAAGGTGTCCCTGCCTTGTGGAGGTGGAACTGAATGAACTTTAAGATCCCTCCCAACCCAAACCGTTCTGGGATCTGTGATTTATCTGTTCAGACTTTTTAATCAAGTTACCTCTTTTCACCAGAGATAAGTTGTGGCTTGTCCACGTGTGCCAGGATTCCTGAAAACCAGTGGGGAGTAGGTATGTAACAGAGACTAGACAAGAAATCGAGGCAAACGAGTAATAATTGTCCCCTTAACTTCAATTTGTGATTCTGTGGCTCCAGCACTGAATGTGAATATGTGTGTCTAGAAATTTGAAGAGAAAATAGTTCAGGAGCTGCTGGTGGAGGCAGTTTTCTCACAGGCCAGCACACAGTGGGGCTTTGAGCAGGGGCAGCAGCAGGAGGAACCATTTCTTTCTTTCATTAAGGATTATCAGCTCATTAGAGTGACATTTCTTTCAAATTCTCAGAAATTTGAAGGGCTTTGAAGAGAGATTTTTTACAAAGTGCTGCTCGTTCAGGTCAGGTACACCTGGGCAGCAGAGGCTGGAGCACTTGGAATATGCAGGATGAGATAGGTTTGAAAGTGGTGGAATAAGAGAATTCCTTCAACCCCTGGATAGAAGCTGGGGGGCTGGAGTGGCACGAGCTGTGCCCAGGGACAGGAGTGCTGCTCTGCCCGGACCAGAATGGAACTGGGAAGTTCATCACAGTACAATTAGTCATTTAACTGGGAATCCAGATGTCTCTGCAAAATGCATAATAACAGCTGTGCAGATGACACAGCTGGTTGTGTAATCAGTTCTGTTAATCCACCTAAAGCTCTGGCATTCCCCAGCACTCCTGGAGCAGGGAGCTCCCATGCTGGAGTCGGTCGTGGCTGCGTGGTGAGAGCAGCTTTCCATGGGTTCAGGAGTACAACAGGCACCTCTGCAGAGCATCTGGAGCCTCTTGGGTGGGCCTGGTGACACCAAAGTGGGCTCTGCAGGGCTCAGTCTCCCTTGGTGTCTTTGCTGTGTCACTGTGGTGTAACGGGGACAAACTGTCACTGAGCTTTGGGTTTCCTCTTCTGCAAGGCACAGGCCCCGTCTTCCCCTCCCACACAGACCTTCAGGCAGGAAAGGCATTGTGAAATCCTTGGAATGTCACAGAGTAGGGAAAAAAGTTTACTTTCTGTTAAATATTTAATTTCTGTAGTAGCCAATATTTGTTTAATTTCTGTTCAAAAAACTGGAACGTAGAAATCACCAAGGCAGGGATGGACCCTGTGAAAGCAGCCAGCCCCAAGGTGCTGTTGTGGAAGGAAGTGGTTATTCCATGAACCTTTTCCTGAGGGTAGGAGGGGGTCATTCCATCTGTCTGCTGCAAGACCAGAGGCTGTGCAGGACTTCTCTCTGTTGTGGCTCCCAGTTTTTTCCTTCTGAAAAACCTCAGCAGTTCAGCCACCTTATCCAGATCTTCTTGAGATAATTTGACTAATGGCTGCATTCAAGATTCCCTCCAAGGGATGAGAAATATAATCACAGAATCCTAGAACATCCTCAGTTGTCCCTGCCCAGGACACCCCAGGAGTCCTACCCACTGTGAGGTGGGTCTGAGATCAATAATTCAGGTTTTTGGAGCAGAGCTGGTACTTGGTTTTCACATGTTTGAGTGGCACGTCAGGGCAGAGCTGCCCTCCAGTTAAAATGGGACACAGCTGCTCTGTGCTCTCAACACCTTTGTCCCCTCTTTGCTGTCACTTTGTGCCCCCAAAGCTGAGTGTTCAGCTTTCAGGGAAGAGTCAGAACCGAAGGTTTCCTCCTAGAGCACTTTTTAATGTGCTAATGTCTTTAAAAATATCACATTTCTACATTTTTTTTATGGTTGCTCTAATATTTTTTTTCCCTTCCACATGATTTATTACCACAGATTTGACTTCAGCAGTTCTCTGGACTCAATCCAGGATTGTTTAGATGTAAGGAACGCTTTCCAAACTGGTCTTAATTCACACATTAATGTCATAATGTTGCTTATTTTCATCAGAGCAGAAACTTGACTGCAATGAAGAATTGCTCTCATGGGAAATTGGTTTTATTGCTTTGTGTCCTTTAAAAAAATGACTCTAGGGTGGTGTTTTTTTAAAAATTTTTATGCTGTAAAATACTCATTTGCTTTGGGTTTTGTGTCAGGAAAATACTGCAGTACAGTTTTTCTCTCTGTTAATCAGGGAAAGGGTAGTGATGAAATTAGGAATGCTTGCACAAAAAAAAAATGAGTTATGCATCACATTTACACTTCCAGATAACTTTTTATTTTTCAAAACCATAAAAATACAGGCAAGCTATGTTCTGGTGTAGAAAAAAACCCTTTTATTTGTCTGTGTGTGGAGTTGAAATTCTACCACTAAATCCTTCTGGGTAATTAGATTGCTCTGAAATTTTAGGAGTCCTGCTTGGGGACACTTCTGAATTACCCAGTCGATGCAGGAAATTAAGTTAATAATTCTGCTAAAGCTGCTGTTGTGAAGTTAAATGGCAGCTCTAACAGTCCCCAGCACAGAGTTCATAACCAAAGGTGGTACCTCGTGTTAGTCACCACATCAGGCTCCTTATTTGTAGGGCCACTGACTTTTTTTCCTGGGAGTTGTGCAGGTGTTTCACACCCATCACTCCCCTCTGCAGGGAGTGTTTGGGGTGAGCAAAACATAAAGTGCAGTTGGGTTGGAGCAGGGCAGGATATCCCCAAGCACTGTGGGGATCCCTGGGGTTACAGTCAGGTCTATAAACCTTTGTATTGGACCTCGTGGAGGGATGAAAGGGGCTCTGAAGTGTCCCTGTCCCTCCCTTTCCTCTCTCTGGAGCTGGCCCCGTGCTGCCCAAGGCCGCTGTGTTTTGCTGTTTCTAAATTGGGAAGGGAGTGAGTTCCTGTCAGAGATTCCCAGAGCTTTCCCTTGTCCATCCTGCAATGCTGAGCATGTTGTTGGAGTCACGTGAGGCTGCTCTCTGCTTCCTCAGGGGTGTCCCAGGTTCCTTTGGGATCATCTCCCTGTCCCCCCTGGAGCTTTGGGATGGGGCAGCACAGCCATTCCTGGAGGGTTCACTGCAGACTCACCAAACAGCCCTGGGTTTGGACCACAGCCTTCCATGGAGGGTGGCCCTGCCCATCTGGAGCAAAATGAACTTTAAAGTTCCTCCCAACCCAAAGCATTCCATGATTCCATCCCATACGGCTTTGGAGAAGAAGTTGAGGAAGTGATAGCCACCCCCAAGAGCCTCCTGGCTTGTATCAGCAAGAGTGTGGCCAGCAGGACCAAAGCAGTTCCATTTTTTTCTGTAAAGGATTCTCCAGCCCTGGCACAGCTGCCCAGGGCAGTGGTGGAGTCTTTAACAGATGTGTGCGTGTGGCACTTGGGGACGTGGGTTAGTGGTGGCCTTGGCAGTGCTGGGGGATGGACTCGATGATCTCAGAGGGCTTTTCCAACCTCAGCAATTCCATAATTATGAATTAGCCCTTGCATCCAGCACAGGCCCAGTGGCTGCTGCTGTGGGTCCTGAATGTGTGTCCTGGAGGTACCAGCACATTGGGAATAAAGATGTGTTTTAACAGTGGGATTTTTTATGGCTGCTTGTCTTAAACATGGGGTGAATTGAGGTTCCAGGTGCATCTGGAGGTGGGGGTGTAACCCATCCCTGCCCTGGCTGCTCTGCTCTGACCTCCTAAACCTGCTGCTCCCACCCACCTCGTGTTGTGGGTTTTGCACGATCTGGATGTTGCTTCCTGGACATTGTAACGCTCCAGAATCCCAACTTCCTGCCTGGTGTGTTCCCATTCCTTCAGTCCACTGTTGGAAATGCTGCTGGGAGCCAAACACCTTCACTGTCACCTGGGGCACAGGGGTTACCAGCACAGCTGCATTTCAGGAGTGAGGATGGAACTTGGGAATTCTGGCAAATAGCACAGGAAAAATGCCAGATGTATTTTTAGCTTTCCTAAGTCCCACTTTGCTCATTGCCTGAGGTGAAACCTCTTTGCTCTTCCCTTGCAGGACTGCCCTTTTATAGTCTGTATGACCTATGCCTTCCACACCCCTGACAAGCTCTGCTTCATTCTGGACCTCATGAATGGTAAGCAAGACTTGTGCAGATGATGATGATGATGATGTTACAGGAATTTAGGCAGGAGGACTGCTGAGGTGGTTGGTCCCTCAAGCCTGGGCTGCTCCATGAGCTGATTTGTTCAGCTCTCCACAAACCACTGTGTGCTACAGCCTTTTGCTGTGTGGAAGTCCTCTGCTGGATTAGTCACTGAATGCAAATGTTTATGAAATAAATGCGTTTTAAAATGGATTTTCAGACTGATCAAGTCTCTGTATGAACTTTCTCAGCTACTTTGTCACCACGTAGACTTGCAGAGGGTGGGGCTGTGTGCTCCACAGGTGATAAGAACCTACAAAAGCTGTGCTGTTCCCCTACAGTATCACCCTGTCTGCCTGCAGGGTAAGATTTTACTGTTCATTTAGTTACATTTCAATTCTTCTTTCAGGAGGAGATTTGCACTACCACCTCTCCCAGCACGGAGTGTTTTCTGAAAAAGAGATGAGGTTTTATGCTACTGAAATCATCCTGGGGTTAGAGCACATGCACAATCGCTTCGTGGTGTACAGAGACCTGAAGGTAATGGCTGGTGGGTGCCCACAGATAACTTCATGGATTACCTTACCTGGAACCTTTCCTTGGCAGGATTATTTCTTTATCTGCCTGGTTTCTGTAATAAGGTTTCTAAATCGTTCTAATCTGTGCCATTATCCAGTTTAACCAGCCTTGGAGAGGCTTCCTGGGGGTCACAGTAAATCCTGTGCAGTGTTACTTATCTCCCTGATGGGAATAATTTAGAGGATCTCCTGTTATTTCTGGGAGCCCTGAAAGAGGCCTCTGTGTGTGTGATGGGGGACATCAGCAGGGGAGTTGCTGGAGGGGTTTCACTGGGAAGTTGGGGACAGGTCCCAGAGGAGGGTCCCTGGACCAAGTGACAGCACAAGGGGATGAAACTCTGCCCAGAGACTGAGAATAAAAGGTGTGAGAGCCACACACTGATGCTGCTGGGAAGAAACCAAAAGCAGCTTGAGGCAAGCATGGAATATTCATTTATTACCTCCTTTGTGTTTCAAACCTTGCCTGGTTGTTCTCTTCTAGTATTCAGTCTTTCATAAGCTGTGGAGTTGATGGTGGTGCTCTGTGAGAATGTAGATTTTTATCTGGAAAGTGCTGGGTCTGGTGATGTTAAATGAGAAAAGGGCAATTACCAATTACCAGGGAGTATTGATGTTTGAGTTGCTGTGCTGTGGGAGTTTGCACTTGTGTCAGCTGGGGAACACCAAGCACTCACCTCCCTGTGTTGCTTTCCAGCCTGCAAATATCCTGCTGGATGAACATGGGCACGTGAGGATATCAGACCTTGGGCTGGCTTGTGACTTTTCCAAAAAGAAGCCACATGCCAGTGTGTAAGTATTGTATCTGGGAGCTCTGCTGCACTTACAGGTAGTGCTAAGTACATCCTGAATTTGTCTTTATAATTTAACTTTTCTTGAAGGGGAGAAATGACACTTGTGTGGCCCAGGCTTGCTGAGCTGGAGGCTCTAATGAGGTTTTTCGGGCTCCTCTCCCTGTTTTCCTGCACAGTTGTAGCAGCTGATGTGTAGGCATGGCTGGAAGATGACACATTATTTCGGGATGATTCACTGCTCAGAGAAGAACCCGACTGAGTTAAAGTACCAGATTGCTTTAATTGTCCCAACCCGGTAATTAAATATTCCCAAACTGACTAAAATCCTGGATTTATTGTGTCTTTGTCTTTCTGGATCTTCTTAGAACTGGAGGCAAATTATGTTCCTTTCTGCCTCTTGCCATCGGGGTTTAACTAGGATCTGAATTCCCAGAGTTGTGTGTGGATTTACATCTTACCTGGCACATTTTATTCTTAAGTCCTCAATTGCCCTGATTTAGTCTCAGAATTTATGCAAAAAGGGAAACTCCAGCCTGTCACACCTTAAAAGATTTGCAATTCAGTAGCTTCTTGAAAAAAAGCCCATAT
Organism: Lanius collurio; assembly: GCA_020086605.1. Lineage (NCBI taxonomy): Eukaryota > Metazoa > Chordata > Aves > Passeriformes > Laniidae > Lanius > Lanius collurio. Next base: position 6,555,873 of record JACBWW010000031.1, on the reverse strand, counting down.
GTTTTGAGTATGTCAAGGGTAAAAGCAATACCTGGTGGCTGCTTCTAGTGATGCCCAGGGCTGAGCTCAGGAGTGTCCTGTGCTCCCACAGGTGACACATGAAACCCATAGGAAGCAAAATAAAATTGTTAAAATGAATTCTTTCCAAACTGGGCTGTCCTTCTGAGAGAAACACTGAGTTTGACTGGTTTTGTTTCCAGTGATGGTGTTGGATGTAATGAATGCTTTGTGCTGTTGTGCTCTGCAGAGGAACCCACGGGTACATGGCTCCCGAGGTGCTGCAGAAGGGCACAGCCTACGACAGCAGTGCTGACTGGTTCTCCCTGGGCTGCATGCTCTTCAAGCTGCTGAGGGGGTGAGTGGAGCTCCTGCCTTGCCTTTGGGAGCCTGTGGGTCTCCGTGGGCATCCCTTGCAATATCAGGACACCGTGTCCTGATATGATCTGAAATGATCCCTCAGTGCTGACCCACGTCCTCATGTGAGACAAACCCAGGCTTTTCCTTCCACACCAAACCCAAGCCCTGCTCCCTGTAGTAGCTGCACATGTGGGACACGAGGAAGGCAGGTCCTCTGCTCTTTGAGCTGCTGCTGACAGCAGTTTACTCCTCTCTTGGGCACTGGTAGTATTTTAAATGCTGTGATGTTACTGCTTGGAGTGCACTGAGCAGCTCTGTTAAATCGTGGGCTTGGTGTTGTGCTGAGACCTGGTGGTGTGGAGAAGCTCCTGGCTGCACTGGTCTCTTTTTGGGTGCTACTCAGCCTTCCCTCCTGCAGGATTTGGGGCAGGTACAAAACATGGATCCTTCCACTTGCTGAATCTGGCCTGTTGCCTTATCAAGTGTCCAAAGGTCCATGATAATTACAGCTTTGTCAGCAATTACCTTCTCATTAATCTTATGTGCCTAGAATTGATTAATGCCATGGCATTTATCTGAGCAGTCAACAAGCACTGATGGGCAAGTGCTTGTTGAAAATGGCATCCTCAATGGCAAACCAGGAGAATTTGAGGCTTTTCACAGTGCTTCTCTGCAAAGATCGATCATTAGGCCATCCTGTGTCCTCACACATAATTAATTACAAGCTTTTGTCTCCATCCAGACACTGTACAAAGGAAGGTCAGTGCAGGACTTGTGAATTGAACTCTAGAACTGTATGAATTTAACAGTAATTGTGCACAAAATGGGCTATATAAAGGTGCAAATAGAGAAAGAAGTGGTGTTTGAATTGCCGGTCTTTGGGCTGTGATTGTCCCTGGCAGAGATGTTCAGGGTGGTATCAGTGCTCAGCCAGAAGCCAGAGCATTATTCACAGTGAACTCTGGTTCCTCATCTCTTCTGAAGCAAATTAAACACATCCCAAAACAAGGGCTGGGCACATGGTGCCATTTCTTGGTGTTTGGTAAATTTAGTCTGGCACAGAATCTGCCCATAAGTCGCCTGTGAATCATTTTCTTCCCTGATCTACTCAGAGCCTCCTTGTCAGAGGATGTGAGGCTGTGTGGGAACCATTTACCTGTCATGCTGAAAAGAGAAATATTGAAGTCCTGGTCTGTCCATTGCATCCATCAATCAGAACATTTTTGAGGCTAAAAGGAAATAACTTGGGAGTAGCAGGTCTCCAGTTGGAACATGGTCAGCCATGTGGCAGGCCAGAATGCTTTAGAATAGCTAATGAATTGATAAGTGAGTAATTTTTTGATTTCAAAAATTAACCATCCCCTCCAGGTTTTGAAAAAAAAAAAAGAAGCAGGGAATATGTCCTAAATGTAATTAAAATATCTCTTACTACAGTGCTGCTTCTTTCTTTCATGAAGGACTGTGTGATAAATCTAATGTGCCACGGTCTCCCATAGCTTAGAGGAAAATTCAAACTCAAACCAGAGTTATAAAGCAGGAAAGGGATAAAGCTGATAATTTACTAGATACCATCAGATATCTTCCCAGTGGCTGGTGCTGTGGGATCTGTGATTACCTTCTCTCTTATCTCCTTACTCTCCATGATGGGGAGTGGTGAGTTCAGTGGATCATGCTCAGCTTCTCTATAGAAATCCATGGATTTAAATCCCTATGGGTGATGGCTCTTTGGGGTTTCCTTGTTAATTGAGAACTGTTCAGGTTTTTGGGAGCCAGATGTAATGGGTGAGGCATTTGAAACACATCTTTAAGGCCAGATCACTGTTTAAGACTCACCCAACTTTTTGGCTCACCTTCCTGTGGATCAGATTGTTCTGCAGGACAGGATTGATGAGGGGGGAAGGATGGAACTAACAGGATGCTCCACTCTTTCCTGGCATTGCCACAGCTGAACTACCCTGATATGCTGTGGCTTTACATTTATTAGTGGGTTTTTTTCCCTTCTTTCCACAGGCACAGCCCTTTCAGGCAGCACAAAACCAAAGATAAGCACGAGATCGACCGGATGACGCTCACCGTGGTAAGGCCTGGCCTCAGTGACATCCCCGTGTTCCCCGAGCTCCCATTTCCCCTAAAACTAGAGCTGCACCCCCTGCTCTCCCAGAGAGCTGTATTTGCACATGGCAGAGCAGTTAACAAACTCCATCAGAGACAAGAAAGCAGAGCACATCACTTCCATCCTGGAATATCTCTTTGTACCTCCTTTCTTCACAGAATGTGGAGCTCCCAGATTCCTTTTCTCCTGAGCTGAAGTCCCTTCTGGAAGGGCTCCTGCAGCGAGATGTGAGCAAGAGGCTTGGATGCCAAGGAAGAAGGTAGGTGTTGTCTTCTCCTTGGACCTCTGCCTTGAAAAATTTCCACTTCTCTGTCAATGAGTGAACTCATTTCAAGTGAAAATCTGCTTCCTGTTGTGAGGATTTTAATTTTGGAAAGAGAACATTAAAAAGTGCTGCTGCATGGAATTACATTTCAGCTTCCTTTGGTTTGGACGTGTTTTTTTGGACAATTTCTGTCCTTAAAGCCTTCCCCTGAGTTCCCTGCAGTCATGCTTGCATTGGGTGGTGTTCCTCCTTCTCATCCCTCGGTTGTTTTTCTGGTTTTGCCTGATCTGGTTTGGCATGAAATCATATGACTTGACTCAGACATACTGATAGAGAAAATTTATTGCTTTTATTGTATCTGTAATATGGTAGGACCATATTACATACCAAAAGAAAACCCCAAAACCCAATCCCAAAACCACCTAGCAAAAAGCTGTGAATATTGCTGGTGCTGCCTGCATCATTTCATTATTCTAAGGAAAAGAGCTTTTGTTTTGTTTTCTTTCTTGACTACAAAACACTCCTTGCTCCTGTCAAGCTCACCTTGCTTGTAGCTGTTCATTAAATTGTTATCTCCTGTTTAAAAATCCAGTGTGAGACTGGCAGAGAAAAGGAGAGGAGTAAACAACTGTTGGGAAACCACTGAGATGTGTGATAACAGGTAATGGTCACACCTGAGCCTGGGGCTGGCTCCAATTCCAGTGGGAGATTCAGAGAGTTTTTGTCTTGGAGCCCTCTTTGATAATGACCCGAGATTGCTTTTCCCTGGGGCTTAACAAGAGTAGTTGATTACACAAATTTTATGGGAAAATAATGTGAAATGATGGGGAGTAATGTGGTTATTTACAGGTAGTGATTGGGATCTGCCAAAGGATCCCTGTTTGGGATCTGACTCAGATCAGTGTTTGGGGCCTGACACAGAGCAGGTTTTGGGATCTGACTCAGAGCAGTGTTGGGATCTGACACAGAGCAGGTTTTGGGATCTAACACAGAGCAGTGTTTGGCATCTGACACAGAGCAGTGTTGGGATCTGACAACAGAGGAAAGTTGTTTCCTGTTGGAAATGATGGAGTACCATCAGGAGTTCTTGCCTGCCAGCCCTAGAGCACTATTCCAAGTGTTTCCACATGAAAATATTTTCTCCTGAAGAATTCCTGTGTTTTTCTTACAAAAAAAAGCATTTCCCCCATATTCTCAGGTGATAGAAATGTGACCTTTGAAGGCTTTTTATTTCTTGAATCCCCTTGAAAAGCCCCTCCATTTGTTGACTTCAGTCACTTCTGTTTTGCAGCGCACAAGAAGTAAAGGAACATCCTTTCTTCAAAGGCATTGATTGGCAGCAAGTCTATTTACAGAAGGTAAAGCATGAAGACAGTAATTTTAGCTTACTTGCTAAAACAATAAAAGGGAAATAAACCCAGACAGGTACTGAACAGAGTGCCCAGCACACATGCTCACTCACACCAATATTGTTGATGAATATTCATTACTACAGATCTTCCTGATTGTTAGGGCTGAGTTATTACATTTCTGGGGTCAAATGACTTCATAGTTTCCTTTCCTTTGCTCTCTCTAAACTGGGGAGTTTTATCCCCAAATTTTTGAAGGTGCTTTAATTAAAAGAAGTGGCATCAACTTTGCACTGAAGTTTAATTCCAAGGGGGACACACTGGCATGGTCGAGTATAATCTGTGCAAAAAAATAAAAAGGTTGTGCATAATTACAGAATGGAGTTAAATAATGCCCATTAATTTGTCTTTAATGATTCTGCTTTTAATTTTTAGTACCCTCCCCCCCTGATTCCTCCCCGGGGAGAAGTCAATGCAGCAGATGCTTTTGATATTGGCTCGTTTGATGAAGAGGACACTAAAGGCATTAAGGTACCCAGCTCTCAGGGGTGGAGGGTGGCACTGGGACTGCTGTGCTTGGCTTTCTATGTGTGTGTGGCATTCCTTTGCTTCAGGCCTCTGGATGTGCAAGGAATTCCTTCAGGCTGGGAAATTCAGTTCCTGCTGGTACCTTGGGCTGGTTTCCTGTTTGTTGTTGCTTGCCAAGTCCTCATGGTTTTAGATTAACTGAAATCTACTTTTCTTACCAAAAGTTTTATGTGATGAAGGAGATGTTTCAAATGGTCAGGAAACAATTGGGAAAGCTTCAGATTTTCAAGAATATCTTAATGGTTTTTGTGATTAGAAGTTGTGATTTATTTCTGGTGGCTTGGAGAAATAGAGCTAAAAGTTATTTTAACAGCTCAGTGGTCAGAGAGTGGCAGGGAAAACTCTTAAAAATGACAAACTGTGTTAATAGTAACAATGTCATAAGTTAGAGAAATGAAAAAAGAAATTTTCAGGTTCTGGTATTGTCCAAAATGTAATGAGATTAATATAAATGATAAAAAAAGGAGAGAAGTTAGAGCTGCTGGCCCCTTTGGGACTCACGTGAAGGGGGTGACCCCCCTGTGAGTTCCTCCACTCTCTGAAGTTTCCCTGGGACTTTGGGTCAGCAGGGCTGGGGTCAGTGCCCTTCACTGTTCTCATCACCCATTTCTGCAGTAGATCAGACCTTGCTCTTGTTATTACAGAAGTGAGTCAGGAGGGAAGGTAATTGTTCTAAACTTTATAAGCAGAAAGCCCCATTAAGTGCTCACTGAGCCTAAAAGGGAGCTCGTCTGTCAGTGTCACCTGCTGTGGTGACAGAAGTTGGCACAGAACACTGCAGAGAGCCCAGGATGTTCTTTATCCCAGAAAATTCCACATTTGCAGCATCAATGTTAGCCTGGCAGGATTCCAACCCCCTGTAATTCTGGAATGCCAGAATTCAGAACATTTTTGCAAGGAGGAACCGGGCAGTCTATTTATTTATTGAGGGGATCAGATAATCTCAATAAGATGATCTAGTGGCAAATCCTGTCACTTCATGTGAGTTACCATCAGGTCAGTGCTGTGTCATCTCCACTTTGAACTCAGAATCTCCCAGCTCAGGCTGCCTGTGGGATAAATTTACCCCTGGGGGTGAGTCAGGGTGGGATAGCACAGGGATAGGTCCAGAGGGGATGGGATGGTTCCTGCCTGAGTCAGCTGCCAGCGAGGTGCCAGGAGCTCTCTCTGTTCAAGTTTGAACACCTTGCTCTCCTCCCTGTCCCCTGGGATTAGATTTATCCTGCAGAGTGTCCTGTGGCCCCGAGTAGAGCACGTGAGCTTTGGGGTTACAGGGTGAGGGGGAGCCTGTGGCTTTTCCCCCTTCCTAGGGTGCCTCAGGGAGTCCTTGCCATTACAGAGAGATCTTCTTGGTGTGTGTTTTCCTGCTGGGATGTGGCCATGGATCTCTGAAAAGGAGGAGAATTTCTGTTCCAGGAGTGTCTGGCCTGACTGCAGTAGGGGAATGAAGCCAATGCTGCTCCTACAGCTGTTGGTGCTGCATCCTCATGGCTTTAAACCCCCTCAGGGATGTTCATTCCACCACTGCCCAGCTCAGTGCTGGACAACCCTTTTGGTGTGGAATTTGTTCCTAATTTTCTTCAGTGCAATTCAGTTTAAGTACTCGAAGGATTAGTGGGGAAAAGAATCCTTATAGCAGGAAAATTGAGGTCTGCAGCACATGCTGATGAATTCTGAGGGTAAATTGTTAAGAATATAAAGCCAAGCTGTGGAAGCATGGAAGGCATTGCTGTGGAAAAGGTATCTTATCAGTTATTCAGGGAATTTTTATGCTGAGGAAGTTTTTGTGCAACAAAGTTAAGAATACTGCTGCTTCCACTGGAGTAATTATTGAAATGTGAAATCTAGAGAGCATTATGGGACAATGCTGAGCATTTTAGAGCTATCCATCCAAACAAGTTTTGAGCAGGTGGCCTGTTCTGTGCACATAAGTCAATATCTTTGCTTCAAATTAGTGTCTGTGCTTCTCTTGCTTGCATCTGTCTGTCTTGTGAAGGTTTGAGTTCAATCCATCTTGTCAAATTATACTGTTGCATGGGTAACTATTAACTGTTGGGGTTAAGAATAGTGAAAATTATTAAAATGTTGGGTTTTCTGTTGTTTTTCTCTTGCAAGTTGCTTGATAGTGACCAGGAGTTATATAAGAACTTCCCTCTGGTAATATCGGAGCGTTGGCAGCAAGAAGTAGCAGAAACTGTTTATGATGCAGTAAATGCAGACACAGATAAAATTGAGGCCAGAAAAAGGGCTAAAAATAAGCAGCTTGGCCACGAGGAAGGTAATCTGTCCTTACACTTCTCTCATCTTTTGCTGCTAGGTAGTAATTCCTGGGTTTGGAGTTCACAGACTCCCGTTGCTGTCATTCCTGGGAGTTGTTAGGATTTGTTTGATCATTGTCGTGTTGCTTAAGATGTTTCTTAATGTTTTGAAATGCTGAATGATGACATCAGGCTTTGGAAAGAGATTCATGGAATCACAGAGACCTGGAATGGTTTGGGTTGGAAAGAACCTTAAAGCTCATCCAGTTCCAACCCCGTGCCAAGGGCAGGGACACCTTCCACTATCCCAGGTTGCTTCAAGTCCTGTCCAACCTGGCCTTGGGCACTTCCAGGGATGGGGCAGCCACAGCTTCTCTGGGCACCCTGTGCCAGGGCCTCCCCACCTTCCCAGTCTGTGGGATTTGATTTCCTGCCCAGGAGCTGGGAAGGGTCCCAGGAGGTTTTGCACAGCAAACTGCAGCTTGCACAGGGGTGTTGCATCAAACCCCCAAACTTTGGGGAACAACATTCAGTGCTTTTAATAAACTCCTCCAGTGAATTTAAGAGCCAAGTCCTATCCCTAAGCCCTGCTCTGCAGCCACAGCAGCTGTGTAGTCAGGGCAGAACTGGGGCTGTGTGTGTGATCTGACCCTGCTGAGGGCACGGCGGGTCCAGGGCTCCGTCCCTTCCTCACAGAACTCACTCAGAATGCTTTAGGCTGCACCTCCTGTGGCTTTGCTGATGTCTCCTCTTGCTGTAGATTATGCCCTGGGGAAGGACTGTATCATGCATGGATACATGCTCAAGCTGGGGAACCCCTTCCTGACTCAGTGGCAGCGGCGTTACTTTTACCTCTTCCCCAACCGGCTGGAGTGGCGAGGAGAAGGAGAGTCCCGGGTGAGTGAGGGGCCCTGGGGAGCTGTGATGGAAGGCAGGTGGAGGTGAGACACACCTGGAGTGCCCAGGAGTTCTCCTGGAGAAGGAGTTTTCTCTGAGTAAAAGCCCAAGTGGATTTGAGTAACTTCTCTCGAGTCTCGCTGTAGTTAACGGGTAGCTCACACTGCACAGAGGAGACATAAAGTTGACTTGAGAAACCTGTTTGCTCTGTTTTGTTGTGTTTTTAAAGGATTTTGGTAGTTGATGGTGTTGTTTTTCATTTAGGACCTCTGGACTATTTATACAAAAAAACACAAACTGGTAAGGTGACAAATGCTATAGCATTTTATTTCCAAGAAAATGCTATAGTGGCTGTAGTGTAGCCCAGCTGTGCTCACGTGCAGGGCAGATAAATTGTGTATTTAAGTTAAGGAAAGGTTTGGAATTTAAGACATTGTGTCCTCTGCAGTCCATAGGGAGAGTTTTCCTGCACACTGCTGTGTATGTTCTCTTTGTCAGTGTTCAGTGCTGAAATATTTTTCCCATTCAGCTCTTTGAAATAGTAAGATTGTCTTTGGTTTTTTTTTTGGTAATAACAGTAATGCTTGAAAAATGTATCAAATTATATGCAGCTCTTGAGGGGAAATAGTGAATATTCTGTTTGCAGACACACCTATTTGTAAATTCTTATTTCGTGCTGTCATTACTGGCTTTTAGAGCTGATATTTTGTTGTCACTATTGAAGCAACCAAGCCCCTTGTAAATCTCTCTTACCTTCCTATCTATCTTTAGTTCATGACCCAGCCTTCAGAAATAAATGTTTGTGTAATGACTCTTAATGTTCATAACTTAATTCATGTGGGTAGTCCAGGAAAATGAGATAGTGGCTTTATTTGATGGGCAACAGGTGGGGTTTTTTTTTCAATTAATTCTCTGCTCTTTTGCACATGCTGCAGCAAAACCTGCTGACAATGGAACAAATAGTATCTGTTGAAGAAACACAAATTAAAGATAAGAAATGCATCTTACTGAGAATTAAAGGAGGAAAACAGTTTGTCCTACAGTGTGAGGTAAGACTTGTTTTTTTGATAACTTGATCAGATTGTTCTGCATATGATAAACCATTGAAAAGTTTTTCAGGTCATCCTGTTAAACTAAGGCACTTGGTGAAGCAGAGCTGAAGTGTTTATCACAGTCAGAGTTTTAAAAGCAGGAAACCTTCAGCTGTGCCAGTTCCTGTGATGGATTGCAGTGGTATTTGGGCCAAAAGGAGTTCAGTTTATTAAATAGCTAAAAACTCCCAAACTGCTCAAGCTCCGTGCGCTCTGAGGGCCTCGTTGGCTCGTGTGTCACTGCGGGGAGCTGCTGGAGCTCGTGTGGAAGGGGCAAGTGCTCAAGTCCTCAAAACATTGTACCAGCCTTCGTTGGGGTGATGGAGAAGCCAAGGGCTGTGCGTGGGCAATACCCAAAGTTGCTCATTCCTTCGGAAAATTAAAATAGCCTCCTAAAGTGCTGTCTGAGCGAGAAGATGCTGTTGGCCGCGTAGGATGAAGTGCCAAACTGCTTCTGTGTCTCTTGCAGAGCGACCCCGAGTTTGTTCAGTGGAAAAAAGAGCTGACAGAGGCTTTCACCGAGGCCCAGAGGTTGCTGCGCCGGGCTCCAAAGTTCCTCAATAAATCCCGCTCCACAGTCGTCGAGCTCTCGAAGCCCCCGCTCAGCCACAGGAACAGCAACGGGCTGTAGGAGACACCGACCACGACCCCACAGGGAGAGCTGCTTGGTGAACCTGCAGAGTGTCCCAGAATCCTTGTGAGTGAATGACTTTGTGCAGTCCTGGACGCGGGATGTGCTCGGAAGAGGAGGAATTCGATGTTTACAGCGTGGGATCACGTCAGGACTCTGTCTCCAGAGGCTGTGCAGACTTGGAAGGGTGGCGAGGCGGGGGGAGGGCAGCCCTGCCCCTGGCAGCCCTGCCCCTGGCAGCCCTGCCCCTGGCAGCGCTGGGAAGTCACCAAGTGGAGAGGCTGCTCCTTGCTCCCAACGTGTCCCCAACTCCCGGCGGGGCCCGGCCGAGCTCCGTCCCTCTGGAACTACTGATGGAAGGAAGAGGCTTTTCCCCTGCTGTGCCCTCTCTGGGCAGCCCCTGGGTGCTGCTGGCTGGGTGACACTCCCGTGGTGACACCGAGGGAGCCGGAGCTGCCGCCTGGCCGTGGTGGGTGCCCCTCACTCAGTTGGTGTTGCCGTGTCCTTCCCGACCATTACTGCTGACTCTCTGATAACCTTGCTCCATACTGCTGATGATCAACAGTGTGACTCTGATGCACTTCAAAGTACTGAATTCTTAACTGTCCTGTGGTTTAAATGTTATTGCTACTTCATGGGAGCGTTGAACTCGAATTATTCCCTGGGTTTGTTGTACTCACTAATAGTAGCTACCACCGTTTTGCTTCTTCTACGTATATGCAGTACTATAACTGACACAATAGAGTAATAATTGGTGAAGAGGAATTTATGGTAGCTTCATCTAGTGCTCTGTTGTATAAATTGACTATTTTAGCACAGTTTTTAAAGAGCAGATTCCTTTTGACAAGTTTACAGTGAACATAAAGACAGTTCTTTTCCATTTCAGGTCAACTGCACTTTTTAAAAAATTAAAAAGAAATGATTCAAATCCAGTGCATTGTAGAGCATGTGCTGGATTCTGCTGTGTGTGGGTACCTCGGTACGTATTCCGGATCACTCCTCAGTCCTGGCACTCGGGATCCTCCTCTGCTGTACACAGGTGTGTTCCCATAGCATAGAAACCCCCAGAAATCCCCTGTTCCCTCTGGAGCCCGGCCCAGGAGGTTTGTGCACATATCACAGCTCAGCTTGGGAAAAGATCTCTCATTTTCTGTTCTGAAGAGTTCAAACTGCCCACATTGAAACCAGTGGGAGAAAACTGAGCGTGGAACTGACAGAAGGAGCTGATCAAATGCCAGGTTTGTGTTCATTCTGCTTGAGGCATCAGGTGTGTTGAGTGGAAGGCCTTGCTGAAGGAAAGATCCAATCCTGAGCTGTCCCACAGCTTCCAGCTGGGCCTTGCCCTGGGTGTTGTGGTAGTCTGTAAGAGACAGGTCAGGGCTGAACTTAAGCTTTTTTTCCAATTCAGTGAACACCTTAGAGAAGATTTTTCTTCCCAGCTCCAGAGGTACAACTCTCACAGTCCCTGAAGGCAGTGGAATTGTGCCTGTGTAAGTGGGAGCAGAAGCTGTGCGTGGTTTGTCGAGCGTGTGTGGCTGTCAGAGCACCACAGAGTTCCTTGGAGAAAAGTAGTAAAAGTGGCTCTGTTTGCTTCTACACGGGGGCTGGGTTTGCTGCAGAGCTTGTGCAAACCTTGGCTGACCACCTGGGGCTGCACCAAAGGGAAAATGCATGCTGGAAAATACCCTCTGTGAGTCAGTGGTTCCTTTCCATGATTTCCACCCCCCCTCCCCACCATTTATTTTCAAAATTATTCTGTATAAAGAGTACCAGCCTCTCTGCCATTCCTGTTGAGCATCTCAGCTCCTCTTTAAGGAGCAGTGTCAGAGGTGGTTGGTCAAAGGTTGGATTTGATGATCTTGGAGGTCTTTTCCTACCTAAATGATTCCATGATTCTGTGTGTGGTATTTCACAAGTGTTTGGGATAGAAAATGTCCCATCCCACTGGCTGGGGTTCAGCTTTCCCCCCAATACCATGCAATGCTTGTATTTTCCTCCTTGATTTAGAAAAAAAATCACCCTCAGATGGTGTAAAAACCTGCTTGCAGTTCTTGTGTAACTTGTTTTTACTTTCTTAGTCCCTGATCAGTTCCATTCTTCTCCTTCAGTTATTTTCCATGGCTGGATTTCACTCTCACTCCCTGTCAGCAGATTCTGGTGCCGATGTCAGGGAGGGAGGAACAGGTCATCAGCTGGGAAACTGTGCCTCAAACCCGGAGATTTTGTATGAAATGAAAGCTGTGTATTTACTTTGGGTAATACATCTGTTTTGGAATGTGATGGAGTTGGGATGGCCCCGAAATATCCTCATTATCCTGGTCCTTGCTGTCCCATCCCAATGGGAGGGGCAGGAAAAGATTTGGATTTCTTTAGCCAACTGATTTATTGACAATTGAAAATAGCTTTATTTTTTTGACTTGTATCCAACTGTGCAGCTAGGAGAGGAGAGGTTATCACAGTCACAAACTCCTGAAGGAAGCTGGGATCCCAGTAAGGAATGAGGGCTCTCTGTGGAAGTGACTGGATGTGCTGGTGTGGAGGGAGAGCTGGAATTGCACCCTCCAAACCAGAAAAATCCTGGATACTGCCCCAGACTGCTCCTGTCTGGTGTAGGAGGCAAAGTCTCTGAAGTTTTTTGTTCTGGACAAAGATTCCTGGTGATGTTAATTTGCAGGAGGGTCTTTGGCTGTGTGTTTAGGAACCCTTTGTTTATTCAGTAATTATTTTGCAAATTCATGAAACTGTTAAAGAAACATTTACTGTGGGGTGTTTTTTGTGTTTTTTTTTTTTTCAATCCTTCATCCAAGTGTTGGCCATCCACTTCTCCAAGTGTAAAACTTCTTCCTCTTAGTTGTGTTTGAGCTTTTTGTGTTCTTGTCCCTGCTCCAGTAGAGCCTCGGCCGCAGGCTCACGGATTCTTCCCAAAATGCTGCTGTGAGAGAAGCTGGTGTAATGCTGGAGTGGATCCAGCTGGGATTGACATTCCTGGTATGTTCCCCCTCCCCCCCACAGGCTTCAAAAAATCTTGGAGCAGGCTAAAAATAGCTGGAAGTGTGTCTGGGAAGGGAAGCCTGGCAGGTAGGGAGAGCAGCTCTGAGGATAGACCTGGGCTTAGCCACATTCGAGTTTTCCTCAATTTCTTGGGGCTCTCCTGAGCAGGGCCAGGAGTTGGACTCTGATGATCCTTGTGGGTCAGGATATTCCATGATTCTGTGACTCAGCACCTCCCCTTTAGAAACCCAGCAGGAGTTTTGCCTCTCCCACTTCCATCAAGGGGTGAAAACCCAGAAATTGAATTGTGAGGTTGGGTTTGGCTTTGAGATGTATCAGGTGTTTGCAGCCCAGTGTGGAGGAGGTGAAAACACTGCTTTGTGCTAAAAATGGCTTGTTCTGTGTGGGATCCTGCCTGTAGTGGACACTGAGGAGCTCTCAGGGTTGGTGTTCCCTGAGCAGGACCAGCTCTGGCTCTGGGGTGACTGGGCATCGTCATCTTGGGTTTACAGCTCACGAGGAGTGAAATCCCTGGAGCTCTGAGTTGCTCTCTCCCTGGCAGCTGGTCAGCTTTAGGACCAGGTTCCTTGATTCCACATCCATATCCGTGTGCCATGGCCGTTGGCACGGCGGTGTCACCTCCCAGCACGTGGCAGTGACACGGCTCCTCTGCCTCTGGGGTGTTTGCACCCCAAATATCCCCGGAGGAAGGACTGTTTGAAGTGTACAGTAGACAATAAATAATTCTAGTTGTGTTGATTAATATAAGGAATGAGTCAGTTCTACGAATTAAAGAGAAAAAAGTCTGAAAAGCGTATTTTGACAAAGCATAGTATTAATTTTAATATTGTAAAAAAAAAAGGAAGATATCTAAAATATACAGAGAAAATATGTATATCCAAATGTCTGAAGAGTTTCAAGATAATCTACTTTTGTTTCCTGTTGGTTTCTATTCCATGGTGTACATATTGTGTGGATGGAACATTGGCTGTTTTAATACTGTTGTTAAATTGTATTTTTATTTTGTGTTAAACTAATCATCACAGACTCAGCTTTATTTTGTTTATGTAAAGGTTGCTATGCTCTGTAGGTATAAACCCGAGAATTCTATTTTAACAGAAAAAGCATTTTATATTATTTATTAAATACATGTTTCTCCAACTTCTGACATTCCACAGAATTTCTGCTCCGTATGTGTATGGAAGTGGCAGCTCCTTTCAAGCAGGATCAGCCAGCTTTATTCTGTTTTTCATGACAAAGTGGGGATAGATTCCCTGAGGCTGTGCAGCCCTTCTCTCCCAGCACAGGGACTCCAGGCTCTGGCAGGACCATCTCAGGTGGCTCCTGAATGCAGAAACACCTGGGAAGCTCCTGCAGATCCACCCCTCAATGTGGTTATTTCCAAATTTCCCCTTTATCCCCCAGCATTCCCAGAGCAAGTGTTTGTTCACAGGAGTCTGTGCTGAATTAATGAGAATTAATGACCTAAATTGGGGCAAGGAGTGAGCTTGGTGTTTGATCCAGCGCAGCCCTCAGGGAATTGCAGAGCTCCATCATTCCGAGGGGAAGGAGTGAGCAGAGGAAGAGCCTGGACCCAAAATGTCCTTACTGGAGATGGGTTTGGTGTTTGAGGGGGATCAGTGATCCTTAAAAACAGGGTCCTGAGGCAGGAGCAGTGCCTGTCCCAAGGCCAGGGCAGGACCCTGCTTTGTGTCACATCCCAGCAGGGCAGTGGCCACCCCAGGACTGTCCCTTGGGGATGTGGGGAGGGTGACCCCCTGTCAGGACCCCCCTGTGGCACCACTGCTCCAGGAGCTGCTTCTGCTGGGCACATCTGGGCACATCTGCAGAGCCAACCCTGGCACCTCCGTCCTCAGTGAAGTACAACAGAAATAGCCCTAAATTTATCAGTTCCTAAAAATAGGTCCAGTTGTAAGTAGGGCCTGTGCAGTTTGAGGAATACTCGAGGTGGAAGGTCGTGTGCTCTGAGTTTCCATGTGCTCTGAATTTCTGCCATGGTGAGGCTGGAGGTGTGTTCTGGTCAGGGCTGATCCCCGTGGCATTTCTGGGGTAAAATGTGGCATTTTCCTGCTGCTGAAGTTCTCTCCTTGCTGATGGGGCTGATGGGGCAGGGAGGGATCTCTGCTGCGCTCACCCTGGAGCAGTCTCTGCCTTCTTTCCCATTTCTGATGCCATTGGATTTTGGGGTGAGCAGTAGCCTGAGGTGTTCCTGGAGGGAGGGGGGAGCTGGTGGTGGGTGAGGCTGTGCTGGTGGCATTGTGACTCCTTAGTGTCACCCCTGCAAAGGTGCCGTGGTGGGGACAGTGCCGAGACTGTTGGCCTGGGGTGTGCCCAGGTAGGGCTTTGGCAGAGAACCTGGGGCCAAGTGCAGGAAGGTGGCTTTGTCAAGGGCCAGGTCTGGTCTGAGTTTGTGTGACGCGATTTGTTTCCAGGTTGGAAAAGGAGATGGGGTGAGGTATGGGTTGGGAAGAGGCTTTCCTGTTGGTAGCAGGCATCTTCTGCCTGCTACCAGGGAATAGATATGGGTGAGATGGCACAAAAAATGCGTGTGAAAAACAGAATAAAGCAGGAACATCCTTGGAGAGGGGATTTGTGAGCACTCCCCCTGCCTCACTAGGTCCTTCAGAACAAAAAGGAGCAGATTCACACGAACAGCTACTCGTGATGAAGGAAACGATCGAAAGAGAACCTGTCCAAAATGTGTAATGAATGGTAAGCAAAGCCAGGATCTGTAAATAACTTTAGATATTGTATCGATGAGATCATTCCTTGTTTTATGTACTTGGCTCTTTCCATATTTATTGTGGGGAGGAGGGTCCAGGTGCCTGTGAGCTGTGGCCTCGCTCCTCACGGACTGTCCCGGAGTTTACAGCCCCATCGTGGCGGGTGTGCCACCCTCGGTTCTTGCCGCCAGTATTTTTTTAACGGATTATTTTGGCACAGCTAAGCTGCTTCTGTGTGTTGGTCAGTACAACTGCTCTCCTACGACCAGACCCCAATAAAAACCGTCCTTTGCGTGTGTGCCAGCGCCTCGTTCTTTCCGTGTCACCTGTCCCTTCCCGTGCCGGCCATGAGGCTGTAACTGGGCTGTAACTGGGCTGTACTGGGCTGTAACTGGGCTGTAACTGGGCTGTAACTGGGCTGAGCAGCTGCCTGCAGGGCACAGCTGGATGGACCCCACGCCCCATTGCCCCGCTGCCCCACGCACAGGTAAGTCCCTTCACTCCCCCAGCCCCGATGTTTGTCCTGGTTTTTCCAAGGGATGTGCCAGCAGTGCCCTGCAGGTGGGACGGTGCTGGCTGTGCCAGGAGGGCCTGGAGTTGTGTAATAGGTGACCACGGGTGGCTTTTGGCAGTGCCACCAGGGAAGGATTGTGGAAACCATGTGTCCTCATGTTGTTCCCAGGTGGAATTGGGATTGGTGAGATGTTTGGGCTGGGTGACTCCACACTGACAATCCCATTTCCTTTCTTCCAGAGCCATTCTGGCTGTGGGTGCCAATGCCCTGGGTGTGTCAGAGGTGGAGTGGCCGAGGTGGGGACATTGCACCTCTGCAGCTGGCCTGGGCCTGAGCTGGCTATTGGGTGCTGGGGCATGTGGGACACAGGTCCTGCTGGGCCCCGGGGGGTCACCCTTTACCCCATGTGGTCACCACGTGTCCACTCTGCTGCTCCCCTCCCACCTGCCCTGGCCGGGTGCTGACCACGCTGGTGTTGGTGCCAGGGGCTATTTTGAGCTCTGTTCCCAGGTCCTTCTCCAGCTCAGCCCCATCTCGGGGCTGGTGGGGGCACCTGGGGTGCTCTGAGGAGCCCCGTGCTGGGTTCCCAGCACAGGGTGTCCCCTCGGGCAGTGCCAGAGTGCCCTGGGGGGGCTCACACCAAATCGGAGCGGCTCCCCCGTTTCTTTGGGATGCAGAGGTGTCCACCAAGGGGACACAAACAGCGTGTCAGGGAGGGCACGGCTGACACACGTGTGCTGAGGAGGGCACGAGTGACACACATGTCCCAGCCACTGCAGAGGCCAAGGAACAGGAGGGCCCCGCGGTGCCACCGCCTCTCTCCCCAGCCGAGGCCCCGGTGCCACCGCCGCGGGTATTTTTAGCAGTGACATGTGTCACCTCAGCTGCCACCGCGGCGGGGGCGGGGGGAGGCGGCTGCTGACCCTCTCGGCGCTCCCCGTGCTGCCGCCGCCGCTCTCGGCTCGCCGGGGTCCCGCGGAGCCCGGTGCTGCTGGGGGACCTCAGCTCCCTGCTCCCACCGCCCCCACCAGGTACCGGCGCTCGGGGGGGCTCCGGGTGGGGGTCGGGGTCTGGGGGTGCTCTGGGGGTGCCCCTCGGCCGGGAGGGTTATTTTTAGTGGGGAATGGATGGCGGTAGCGGCAGCCCCGGCTCCGAGGGCGGCTGTGCTGCGGAAGGGGAACAGGGCAGGGCAGCGATGGGAGCGGGGTTGGGGACGGGGACGGTGCTCCCTGCCCTGTGCACGGTGGTGGCTGGGGGCCCCTCAATGGCCTCGGCTCGTGGCCCGCATCAGGGTGGCAGCGGATCCCAAAAAAGGACCAGACCCAAGCGACCGTGGCCCGGCGGGGGCTGCATCCTGAGCGGAGGGAGCGCAGTGCTGGTGTTGGCGGTCCCGGGCCCCCCCCGGTGCCACCCTGGGTGCTTGGTCAAGGCACATCCCCTCCGTGCCTCGGTTTCCCCATGTGCCGGGCAGGACGGAGGGTCCCGCTCTGGCCGGGGGGTGTCAATGCCCTGTCGCTCGCCCCCTCCGGGCTTTGCGGTGCCATCGGGGCCGGTTCTGCCGGGACCGCGGATCCCATCTGGGGGGGACAGAGCGGGGGCAGCGCCGGTCCTTGAGGGCACGTGGCGCTCGGAGCAGCCGCCCGGGAAGGCAAGTGACATTCCCCAGCCCGCTCCTGGCCGCTCCTGCCCTTTACTGTACAAGGAGATGCGGCTGCCGGAGAGCGCAGCAGGGCCGGGCGAGCCCCGACGCGCTCGGTGCATGAATGATCCCGACAGGTGAAGCCGGGGTCAGCCCCAAGTGGGGCACGGACGGGCTCCTGCGGCCACCCAGCCTGGGGCCATGGGGTCCCACCATCACCCCCGTGCCACCAACCCTCTGTGCCACCACTTCGCCAGGGCTGGAGGTGGCCGCTGGTGGCCGTGCCCTCCCCAACAATGCCACATCACCCGTCCCCTGCCGTGCCCCAGTTGGTGCCCGTGAGCTCAGGTGGGCAATGCCCGGCAAGGTCACGGTACCGCCGGCATGGCACAGCTCTGGGGCCAGCAGCAGCCCCTGGCTAACTCTCTCCTCTCTCTCTGCCCGACGTGTCTCTGCACAGCACCGTCCTGTCTCGCTGCCACCATGGCCATCTCCTCGCGCCTCGCGCTCTGGGAGCAGAAGGAAAGTCTCGGTCCAGGCTGCCACTGGTGGTGTTTCGGGGCTGGGGGCTCAGTGCTGGGGGGGTGTCACTGCAGCAGCCCCCGGGGTCGCATCCCCACGGCTCCTTGTGCATTTCCTTGTGCTGTGACCTGCAGGCTCTGGGCTCCTTCACAGCCCGGAGTGTTCTGGTTTGAGTGATTTTTGCCTGCCTGGGTGAGCCTGGCAGGAGGCCACAGGGTTTGATGCTGGCACTGCTGCTGGGAAAGCTGAGGGAAGCGGGGCTGGTTTTGGCCTGGAAGCTGGCTTGGAGGGACCTGCAGGGCTGCATGTGGCTGCGGTGATGCTGGAGCTGCTTCTCGCCTGCTTGCAGCCAGGATGGTCCCTCCTGTGGCTGTGCCGGGGCTGCTGGCACAGAGCAGAGCTGGCAGCGCTTGTGGGCTCCAGCTGTGCCAGCCTTCAGGGGCTGCACCAACCTGGGCACCTCTCTCTGGGCTTTTCTTCTTGGTTCTTCTGCTCCCACAGCATCCCTGACCCAGCCCCGTGGCGGCTGCAGGAGCCTGAGCAGGGCGCTGGTGCTCAGCCCTGCTGCCACTAGCAGGCTGTGCTGGCTCCTGTCGCCGTGCCTGCCCTGTGACCCACCTCTGCTCCCACAAACAGATCCGTGACGAGGACCGGGGGCCGCCCCCGTCTGCACCCCCCCTGCTCCTGTCGGTCATCCCCGGGGGCTTCATCAAGCAGCTCGTGCGGGAGACCGAGCAGGAGGCCAAGGCAGCGCGGAGGAGGAAGGAGAGCAGGGTGGGCACCAAGGAGGAGGTGAGCACCGAGGGACCTCACAGAGCACTGGGGGGCTGGATGTCCCTGGATGTCCCTGGGTGTCCCCAGGTGTCACAGCTGGCTCCTCTCCTTTGCTTGGCAGCCCGTGGGGAAGAACGGCGAGGCCCGAGCCAGGGACGGCCCCGCTGCTCGAGGAGGGGGGGCCAGCGAGGGGCCACTGAGGAACGGGCTGAAGGCTGAGGGGCAGGGGGAAAAGGGGGTCACAGCCCCCCCTCACAAGGAGCTGCCCCCTGAGAAGGCTGTGCCAGGAACCATCCTCAGCAAAACCCCGGCCCCCACGCCTGGCCCAGCAGTGCCTGCCCCCAAACCAGCAGAGACACCCCAAAAACCAGCAGAGACACTCCAAAAACCAGCAGAGACACCCCCAAAAAGAGCAGAAACATCCCTCAAAACAGCAGCACCTGCTCCCAAACTGGTGGAGACACCCCCAAAAAGAGCAGAGAACCTCTCTAAAGCAGCAGGGACGTCCTCAAAACCAGCAGAAACACCTCCCAAAAGAGCAGAGGCTTCCTCCAAACCATCAGAGATCTCTCGTCCAGGGGCTCCCAAGGTGGGAAAGCCATTGTGCCCTGGGGATACCCATAAGGACCCTTGCTTGGGGGGCAGCCCCCCATCTCCAGCCCCTGCATCCAGCCAAGGCCCCCAGCGTGGCAGCAAAGTCCCAGTGAAGGAAGGGGACACACCCAAGGGGGCAGTCCTTGAAAGCACCAGGAAGGAGAAGGGGACACCCCCGAGGCACGAGGAGCCCCCAGCCAAGGCGAAAGCCCAGAGGGAGCTGTTGTCAGCCAGGAAAGAGCCAGAGAAGATGAAGAAAGATGTTGGAGGTGGCAAGAAGGAGCCAAGGGAGATCAGAAAGCCTGAAAAAACCACAAACAAATCAGAAGGGCTCAAGGGGGAGCCAGGAGGAATCCAAGAGAAGTCCACCGATGTGGGAAAAGAGGTGGGGAAGGTGAAGGGAGAGCTGGGAAAGGGTAAAGAGATGCTGAAAGAGAGTAGAGGGATTGGCAAGAGCACAGACAAGGACCAGGCTAAAGAAACATCCGGAAAGTGCAAAGAGATGAGCAAGAGCACGGAAAAGGACCAGGATAAAGAGGCATCAGGCGAGAGCACGGACAAGGACCAGGTAATGTGTTGGGGTGTTACCTGGGGTTTTGGGGCTCTGATGAAGTTTTCTGGTTTAATGCAGCTCTTCCCGTTCCCATTCCCGTTCCCCTGGGCTGGGCTGGGCCTGGTGGGAAGGTGATCCCGGGCCGGGATGGGCAGCAGAGGGGCAGGAGTGTGGAATTGTCCCTGCCCGTGGGACAAAGGCAGTTTTGTTCAGCTCAGTTTTCCTCCTGCCCAATTCCCCTCTCTCCTCCCCGCAGGCTCCGAGGGACGTTTGGTACGAAGCAGAGAAGGTCTGGCTGCTGCAGCAGGACGGGTTCACGCTCGGTAACTCTCCCTCCTCTGCCCCGGCTTTCCAGCGCCGGGGATGAGACGTGTCGGGAGCAGGGCACGCTCCGGGTGCCGTGCCCGGCTGTGCCCCGCTGGGGCCGGGGTTGGATTTGGCCCCTTGGCCTCTCCCCACGCCACAGCCAGCTCTGCCCCGGGCTGCCCCACGCCGGGGACGCTCACCAGCCTCTCGTTCAGCCACACAGCTGAAGCCAGACGTGGGCACACCGGAGCTGCCAGTGGGGAGGGTGAGGGTGCGCCGGGACGAGGACGGCACTGTCACCGAGGTGGACGAGGACAGCGTGCAGAGGGTGAGCCCCCCGCCCCAGGGACGGGAGTCTCGGTGCAGGACAGTGCCCGGACACAACGATGCTTCTCCGGCCAGTGCCCAGCGGGTCTGGCACAGCCCTGCCGTGACAGCAGAGCTCGAAGGGTCTCTGCCTCTCGTCCCGCAGACCAACCCCCCCAGCCTGGACCAGGCCGAGGATTTGGCCGCCCTCATCAGCCTTAACGAGTGCAGCGTCATGAACACGCTGCGGCAGCGCTTCCGTGCCCACCTGCCCTGCACCTACGCGGGGCCCAACCTGGTGGCCATCGCCACCGGCCCCGCGCCCGCCGGCACCGCCGCGAAGGTGAGAGAGGGGACCTGGGGCGGCGGGATCTGCAGTGGGAAGCGGCCACCAACCCCCCTGGGGACAGTGGCGGAGGGCGCCGGGCGCGGCGGGGCCGGCAGGTGGCACCGTGGGACCGTCACAGTGCGGGGACAGTCGGGACCGGGGACGCTCTGGGGGCATTTGGGACCGGGGATGCTCAGGGGACGTTCAGGGCTATGGTTGCTCTGGGACACTCTGGACCCGGGGATGCTCTGGGGACATTTGGGGTTTGGGATACTCTGGGGACATTTGAGACTTGGGATGCTCTGGGGACATTCAGGACCGGGGATGTTCTGGGAGGAGGATGCTCTGAGGATACTGATGGCCAGGAATGCTCTGGGGGTGCTTGGTCTTGGGGCTGCTCGAGGGCACAGTCTCGGGGGTTCTGCACCCTGAGGTGTGAATATCTTCAGGATTTTCTCCTGTTCGGGATGTGCTCTGCCACTCTCTCCCTGCCCGCAGGTTCCCAGGGCCAAGCGGGACAACCTTCCCCCGCACATCTGCTCGCTGGCACACCGAGCCTACAGGAACCTGCTGATGCAGCGGCAGGACCAGGCCATCGTCCCCCTGGGGCACAGCGGGGCTGGCAGGACCCGGTGCTGCCAGAGTGCCCTGGAGTACCTGGTGGGCACGGCGGGCAGCCTGGACGGCAGGGTCTCAGGTAGGGGCAAGGTCTTGGGTACGGGCAGGGATAGCACTGGATGCTGGGCAGAGGCAGCACATTTAGGGGGCAGGCTGGGGGCACACAAACACACAAATTTTGGCCTGATTTGTTTCCCCTGCGGTGGCTCCTAAGCAGCCGGGCTGGCCTCGAGTGCCACTGTCCCCGTCCCAGACCAAACAGATTTGCTGTTTTGACGAACACCGGCGTGAGCAGAGGGAGGGAATGACTCGAATGCCTCTGGCGCTTGGGGCAGCGCTTTCCCACCTGCTCGGGTTACTGGTGATGTGGGAGGGAGCGCTGCTTGACAGGCAGTGGCTTCAGAGGGCAGGGTTCGATTCCGGAGCTCTCTTGGGTACACTGTGCTCTCTCAAAGGGCTGAGGGATGGCCTGGAACAGGGTGGGCAGGCTGAGGGATGGCCTGGAACAGGGTGGGCAGGCTGGCAGAGCCTGTCAGTGTACAGCGGGTGTGTGATGCTGGCCCCATACCTGGCCAGTTCCCCAGTGCTGGGACAGACCTCAGGAGGAGCAGGCAGAGGTGAGGCAGGAGGAGATGCCTCCTCCAGAGCTGCAGGGGGGTTGAAGGAGCTTTGCTGGTGGTTTTGCAGTGGAGAAGATCCAGGCGATGTTCACAGTCCTGGGAGCCTTTGGGTCGGTGACCACCAGCCACAGCAGCAGCTCCACACGCTTCTCCATGGTCCTGTCGCTGGATTTCAGTGCCACCGGCCAGGTCACTGCTGCTCACCTCCAGGTACCTGTCACCTGGTGGGATGGGAGGGCTGTGGCTGAAAACGGGGGTCCTTGGGGTGGGGATGAGCCACGCCTGTGCTGTGCTTCCCAGCCAGGCTGGGCACGCAGAGAGATGCTCTGCTCCCCTCCCTGCTCCTCCTAAATCAGAGGTGACCAAATGGCCCCTGAGGAGCTCTGTCAGCAGCTTGGTGGGGTCCCCCAGCCTGTCCCTGTCCCTGGCAGGGAGCTTGGAACAGTGCTGGGATGAAATGTTGATGAGGAAATGTATAATTCAGCGTTTCATTAGCAGCACCTCTCAGCCGCCTGGAGCTGAACCTCAGAGGGCTTTTATCACTGTCAGGGCTCTTATCAAAGGCTCTTTAATCAGAGCTGCCCGTGCCCCTGGGCCTTGTCTGAGGGAGGAGAGGGCTGGAACCTTGTCTACTCCTGGGGTGAACCAGGGCTTCCCACTGCTGACCCTGCTCTGCCCTGGGCACCCGCAGGGAGCTGGTGGCCCAGGGGACCTGTCCTTGTGCAGGAGTGGGGATGTCCCCATTAGTACCCCTGGAACCATCCTGGGATGTCCATGGGACAGTCTGGGATGGGGACCCCCAGCTCTGCAGAGACTCATTCCTGGCCCCGGTGCTGGCACTGAACATCTTCAGCAAGGCTAGAGCTGAGCTGGGCTTATCTTAAGCCGAAGCAATGACTTATCCCAATCCTGCAGCATCTTTGCTGGGGCCATGGCACTGCCCAGACCTCTGGAAGCTCAGAGGAACCGTGGGTGTTGCTCTCATGCTGAAGTGTTGCCCCTTGGTGCCTGGGGCATGATTCAGCTCCTGCTGGCACAGCCCCCAAATCCAGCTGAGTCCCTGCAAGGAGAAATCCAGCCCCTCCCTGGCAGTTCCCAGGAGCGTCTCCTCATCTCCCTGTCCCCTTTTCCCTCCCCAGACCTTGCTGCTGGAGAGGGCCCGCGTTGCCCAGCAGCCCGATGGAGAGAGCAGCTTCAACGTCTTCCCTCTGCTGCTGGCGGGGCTGGATGTGGCAGAGAGGTGGGTGTGAGGCTCCCACAGCCTCGGGCTGTCCAGGGATTCCCCCTTTATACCCAAATTCCCTCCATCAATGGTTTTGAGACCTCCTGATGAGAGATTGTGAGAGCAATCACATTAGTGGGGCTGCAGGGATCTTTCTGCACATAGAGAGATTTTCTATGAAATGGGGTCGTTTCCTGGTGCTTTTCTGCCCCTCCACTAAAGCTGAAATTGGGGTGATAAATGAGACAGAGATCCCTTTCACTCTCACTTCTGGTTCTCCCCAAGCTGGTTCCCAGTGAAGGCTCCTGGTGTGCCAGCTCATGTCCCTGCATGGGGCTGTGCTCTGGTGGCCTGTCCCATCCAGGTCCCTCAGATGGTGCTGTAAAGGTGGGTGGGGGCAGGCAAGGGGGGAACTTGACTCTCTTTTTCTCTGCCTACTCCCAGGACGATGCTGCACCTGCACCAGGTGGCTGA
The DNA here is from genome assembly GCA_020086605.1 of Lanius collurio. Classification (NCBI taxonomy): domain Eukaryota; kingdom Metazoa; phylum Chordata; class Aves; order Passeriformes; family Laniidae; genus Lanius; species Lanius collurio. Next base: position 6,532,119 of record JACBWW010000031.1, on the reverse strand, counting down.
GAGCAATTCCTTTGGGATCAAACCATTCACAAAGGTAGGGAGAGGGAAATGCTGGATTCTTGTGCCCATCTGCAGTGGGTTGCACTCCCAGTTAGAGGAGTCCCTGGCTGCTAAATTGGTCACTCATGATGATGCCACCGTGCTGGGAGTGTGGAGGGGAGGGAGGAAATGGTGGGATGTGAGGAAGGGTCTGCCCAAACAGCCCCCAGCACCCCTCTGACAGCCACAGGGGAGCTGCTGGGACTGGGGCTGCCCTGCCTGGGCTCTCTGCTTGAGTTCTGCACATGCCACAGCCACCCTGGGAACACATCCTGCTGCTCCAGGGTCACCTACACCCAATGTTCCCCTGCAGCAGCAACTCCCAGGGGAAAGAGCATCCTTTTGGGCAGCCCAGAAGGTGAATTTTGGGGGTTAAAGTTCCACAGCTGATTCCCAGCCCCTCATTAGTCTGAGCTGTTTGCAGAGCCCCAAACAGATTGTCCACGAGCCAAAGCGCTGGGATGAATGGCAGCAATTTGCAGTTACATCATCTATTGATGAATCCAATATTCCATCTTCATTAGGGAGCTCCTGCTCCTCCTTGTCAGCCAAAGGAATCGACTGCTGGAGCAGCAGCTCCAGGGAGGGCACAGAGAAGTCCTCACCCTGCTGATGCAGCAGGCTTGGGTTCAGAGATGGGGTTTTACCCTCCTTGCACAGCTCTGATTCCTGGGGATTTGCCATCCCAGCACAGAGGGTTTTCCCAGGTCCTTGCCAAGGAAGGATGCTGCCCGCTGGAGCCGGTGGCTCCTGGCCCCACAGAGCAGCCCCAGCTCAGGGCCTGCAGGAGGGGGTGTCTCTGGTGGGAGGTGGCAGGTGAGGCCCTGCTGGTGGCCGGGAGCTGCTCAGCTCTGGGCAGGTGTTTTTGGTGAGGAGTAAGAGGATAGGGCTGTATGGACAGCCTGGGCTGTGGAAGGTGTCCCTGCCATGGCAGGGGGCTTGGAACGAGATGAGCTTTAAGGTCCCTTCCAACCCAAACCATTTGGTGATTCCATGATATAAAGCATCCATCTGCAGCTGCTGCTCTGTAGGCACTCCTGAAGCAGGAATTACGTGCCCCTGTGTGACAAGGTGGTGTACCCAGCTTGCTCCTGACACCAGGCACCCGAGGAACCCACCAGCAGCTTCTTCACTCTGTCCAAATTTTCCGAGAATCCCTTGCTATCTTTCCTTGCTGTCCTGATGGTTTCGCTGTCCCTTCCATCGGGTGTGGTGCCCAGCAGAGGCTGTGACATCCCCTGGCTCTCTCTCCCTGCAGCCCGAGGACAAGCAGAGAGCCTCGGTGGCCTTCTCCCAGCTCCGGGCTGCCATGGGCACGCTGGGCATCACCACGGAGGAGCAGGCGGCCGTGTGGCGCATCCTGGCTGGAATCTACCACCTGGGAGCTGCTGGAGCCTGCAAAGGTACAGGGGCTCCTGCCTCTTCTTCCTCACACCTTGTCTCAGTGCTTGGAAAAGGGAGGGAGCGTGTCCTGGCAGGGATCTGGGGTTTTTGGGGTGAGGGGAATGGGGAGGTGTGCGGGGATGATGCTCATCCCGAGGCTGATCTGTCTGTGCTGGCTCCAAGCTCTTCGTTGCTCTTCCTGCATGGTGGGATGGGGGGTGTTGGTGTCCTGCCCTGTGGGGGCTTCTGGAGCAGGTTTGTCCTTGCCACATGTGGACAGGGCTGGGGCTGCTGGGTGTCACCTCATGCCAGCTCCTTAGGAAGGACCCGTGGGTGACTCCTCCTTTGGCATGCTGTCCCCAATGACACCACAAAGGGACAGCTTCAGGTAGCACTAATTTTATCATCTCTTGAGTGTCTACCACAATAACTGAATTATAATAGGCTGAGTCTGGATGAAGATTGTATTTATTACAGAGACTTTGTTAATACGGGCGGGCAGAAATTGCCTTATCCCTTGCAAATTATTTTAGGACGTGCTCTAACCCATTTTGGAGGCAGCCACATTGATTTACACACTTCAATTTATGAGGGCTGCATAAAGGCTGCTATAAACCAAGCCATAGACATTTATAAATGTCTCTGCAACATGTCATAACACATCTTATGGTAATTTATGCCATTAATCATTTATTAATTATTTTAAAAGGATAGATGCTGTCATGACTTACAGTGAGTTCTCTTTTCTCCTTCTTTCTGGTGTTCTCATCTCCATCTACCTTAATGCCCTTCCAGCTTTTATAGATGACCCTGTGGTCACAGGCTGATGAGTATCAGAAGGCTCTTGGCCAAAAAAACTTGAAAGTCCTTCTGCCCTGTAAGTTTTCAGGAGAGCAGATTTTGGAGAGGTGTCTCATTTTGGGAGTGCCCAGCTCAAGGGCAGGTGGAGGAATGGTCACAGGGAGCTTTGCTTTGCTCAGACTTCCTGCACATTCTGTCCTCAGCCCTCTGTAAATCAGTCTGGGAAGGAATCGAGTGCTGTATCCAACAAATCCTGCTCAATTCTTTCAGCAGGAACAGGAATGGGAGTAACGGATCCAGGCAGGGCTGCGGCTCCGAGAGCGCTCGGGTGTGGGATTAACAAGCAGAGCATGTCTCAGTGTCACTCACTCTGGTATTGATTCCCCCACTGTGTGTCAACAAAAGGGGAGAAATGAAAGGAAATATGGATAAAAAATGGATCAAAGCCGGATGGAGCAAAAGTCTCAGTGGGGGCGAGGACTCTTTTAATGTGGTTAAACCTGTCTCCCGATAGCCATCTCTTCCCTTCCCCTTTCATGCCCTTTGATGTTGTGTATTCCAAATCCTCTCCTTGAAATCTCGCCAAAGGGGAGCCTCGGCACTGATTTTCCAGGGCATTTAGGAGCTCAGCCGGGCGCCTCCTCCATCCCCATCCACAGCCACGGCCCCGGCACGTGTTAAACGGGCTCCAGCGTGGGCTAAAGGCACCTTTTCCCCTTCTCTCCTCACCCGTTCAGTTTGTGCGGGAATAAACCGGGAGGGAACAGCACCACATCTCCTTGGCTGGGGGTGGGAAATGCATTTGCCACTGCAGAAACACCGAGAAGAAAAGGTTGAATTTCAAAAGCTCGTTCTGCTCTATCCCAGTGTCAGCCCTTCCCGCTGCCTTTGAAATGTATTAGAGCAGCTCTTTCAGAGGGAAAGCAGCCTGGCAGCCAGAGGCCAGCGGGGCACCCTGGGCACCATTCACCTGAGTGCTCCAGTCCCTTTGTGGGCTGCAGAAAATCCCCTGTTTTCATTTATTTGCTGCCTCTGTAAGCGGGAGGGAGGTTTGGGGCACAGCGGGGGTGGCGTTCTGCTCGCTCCCACGCTGTCCTTTTGCTGGCTGATGTCAGAATAAACCATTGTGGCTCCCAGCTCCCTGTGGGCTTCCCACCACGCACCTGTAGCAGAGGTGGCCGCGATTCCAGCCCTCCTGGTGCTGCCACAGGTGTGTCAGGAGTCAGTCGTGGTCAGGAGTCACTCCAAACCCCCTGCACAGCGAGGCTGCTGCAAACCCAGCCTCCTGAACCCCTCTGGATGGAGGAAAACCACAGGGCAGGAGGGCTGGAACCTGCTGGAGGACACTGAGCTGCCCCAAACCATGCAGAGGTCAGGGGCACCAGGGCAGCAGGAGGGATGGGAGCACCCAGACAGACAGGGGCCAATTTTGGCGTCAGTGAGACCACCTGCAACAGCCCCGGGTGAGTGCTCAGGCTGCTGGTACATGGAGGATGCTGTTGCCCAGGAGGTCCTGCACAGACCCACCCCTGTGGCAACACGTCCTGGAAGGCAGGAAAAGGAATATTCCTGCTTCTGACTCAGGAAACTGGGAATTCAGTGGTTTGGAGAAGGGCTGGGGCTGTGGCAGGAGAGGCTGAGCTGTCCCTGTGTTTTCCTTCTGCTTCTCTTAAATATTGCCTGGGCTGAAGTAATTCCCTTCAGGTGTTAAAGTCAGCGAATTTTCCATGGTCACATCACAGCCAGGAGGGCCATGTGGAGCTGCTGCTCGTTATAGTTTATGGAGGGTGAAATGGTGCCTGGGGATGCCCAGGGCTGAGTGGACCCTCTGGTTTGTCCCAGGGGTGCTGGAGTGGGCAGTGTGGGATGCTGGAATGGGCAGTGGGGGATGCTGGAGCAGTGTGGGATGTCAGCCAGGTCTGTGCAGCCCTGGACCCCAGCCCCACCACTCCCCAGCAGGCAGAGCCTTTGTGTCTGACAGGAATCAACGTCTGTCCAGCCAGCTCAGACAAGAACAAGGGAGAACAGAATAAATCAAAGCCTGGAGTGTTGAGGCAATTCCTCTGCCTGCTCCAGCACAGCCCTTGATGTTGGAGTCCTTCAGTCAGCATAGAAAATACTGGGAAAGGATCAAAGGGGAAGGGAGAGGGTGGCTGACTCTTGTGGGTGTGCTGTGAAGCACCCCCAGGCCTCGAGCCCTGCTTTGTGCATCCCCTCAGCCACGAGAGGGTCCCCCACGGAGTTTCCCAGGATGTGGCCACCTCTCTCTCTCTCCATCCCAAACTCTCTCATGGCCACCAGCTGTGTTTTAAGGGCCCATTTTAGCTGTGAGCCCCCTGAGCTCCTCATCACCCCCCTGAGCATCCAAAAGGGCCACCCTGAGGTCTCTGGGTGTCTTTGGCTGCTCCCATTTGTGCTCATTGCCGTGTTCCTGAGCTGGGCTGCCCAGCTGCCTCCACGGCACCTTTCTGGATCTATAAAAGGATTAATCCTGCAGATTACTTCCCTATTGATTTTAATCATTAAGCTGGAATCGTTATCACCCGCTATCGAATCGGGTGTGAGCGATGTGCGGAGCTCTCCTCTCGGGGAGGAACGGCTGCTGCCGGCTGGAGGGACAGCAAGCACTGCTGGGACCCTGAAAGGTGATCCCGGATTTCGAGGGATTGGCTCTTAATCCCATCAACTCCCATCAACTGCTGCTTTGCTCCCTCGTGTGGTTCGCCTGCTCCCCGATTTACCTCGGATCATTTTGATTTCGGGGGTGCACCAGGGAGGCGGTGGGAGGTTTTTGGTGATGCTGAGGCAGAGCTGGCCACGGCTGAGCCCCCCGTGCCCCCTCCCCAGTTGGCAGGAAGCAGTTCCTGAGGTTCGAGAGCGCCAGCCGCGCTGCCGAGGTGCTGGGCTGCGACGTGGAGGAGCTCGGCACCGCCGTCTTCAAGCACCACCTGAGGCACATCCTGGCACAGGTGACAGCACAGGGCCGGCCCCCGGCAGAGGAGAGCCCGCCAGGTACTGGGATGCCCCATCCCTTTTCCCCTTATTTCTGTAGGAGAGGGAATGGTGAGGCACCGTGTTCCTATTCTTCTGGCCCAATTAGGTCTGTTAATATTAATAAAATCATTAACTGGGCTGTGTCACATCGCTGCCCTCAGCTCTGCAGCCTCCCCTGCCTGACCCTCCTTAGGGACACATGAAATCAGGTGAATTTGGATAAGTGATGTGGCTTAAACGCTGTGAGACCTCTGCTAGAAAAATGGGGGAAAACTCCCAAACTCCATGAATAGAGCTGAGCTGGTGTTGTGCTCCGAGCACCTGAAGGGAGATCTGGGTCAGGGATTGTGCTGCTGAGCCACTACAAACCTTAAATTAATGTACAAATCTAATTCATGGAGGCAGATCCAGCATGTGCAAGGTGGGAGGGTGAGATACTCCCTGGGTTTCAGGTCAGCCTTCCCACACTCCTTAAAGGTTGGACTTGATGATTCTGGAGGTCTCTTCCAACCTTGATGATTCCATAATGCTCAGCAGCAGCAGAATTCCAGCTGGGCCCAGCAAGTTATCCTGATAAAAGCGAGAGCCTGAGGAAGTGGCCTTTGTCATGGCAATATTCTGTGTTCCATAAATCCTCGTGAGGCAGGAGAGGAGCCCAAGGCAGGCGGTGGGGGGGATGTGCAGGGGCGATGCTGTGGAGCCATGTGGGTTCTCCTGCACTGAATCCAGGGAATCCCAGGTCCCACCTCAGCTCTGAGCAGGCTGAACTTGGCTGGAAATAAATGTATGTGCCTGCTCTTCCCTCCCGCTGTGCCAGGGCCCAAGATGACGGGAGTGGAGTGTGTGGAGGGAATGGCCTCGGGGCTCTACGAGGAGCTCTTTGCTGCCCTGGTCTCACTCATCAACAGGTACCAAAGAGCTGCTGGGCACTGGGGGTGGCAGCCGCTTCTCCAGGGGCTGCTGAGGAGAGGGGGCATGGAGCAGGTGACTGATTCCTGCTGGAAAAATGGGAAGTTGTGTGAAAATCTCTGTGGGAATGGCAGTGGCACTTGGGATTCTCGTGTCCTGCCCTCCTGTGGCACTGGCATCGTGTGTGCCTGGCTGGCACCACTTTGGCAGGGTAAATCCTGGCAGTGTGTGTGGCTCTTCCCAGGTCCTTCTCCTCCCAGCACCTCTCCATGGCCTCCATTGCCGTGGTGGACACCCCTGGCTTCCAGAGCCCGCGGCAGCAGCGCAGCGAGCGAGCGGCCACCTTCGAGGAGCTGTGCCACAACTACGTCCAGGAGAGGCTGCAGGGGCTCTTCTATGAGAAAACCTTCCTGTGGCAGCTGGAGAGGTACCGAGAGGTGAGGAGCAGGGGCTGGGAGCAGCTCCCAGCCCCTGGGAGAGGGAGTGTTTTGTCCCCAGGAGTCCCTGTGTCCTGCCGTGGTGTGGGTGAATAACTCCTTAGTTTTACTGGGGGGTCTGCACAGAGCAGGAAGCCTGAGCTGCCTCTCTCTTCACCCCCTGCCTCAGCTCTGAATCCTCTTGGTTATTTCTGATGTGCCAAAGATGCTCTCTTGGCATCTTGGTGGAACCTGCCATGGCAGGGGGGTTGGAATGAGATGATTTTTGAGGTCTCTGCCAAGCCAAACCATTCTGGAATCCTGTGATATACTTGCTCCAGCTCAGGAGACTTCATGCCCTCCTGCTGGCGCAGCTGACTTTTTCCTCAGGTGATGAATAATAGAGAATAGAAAGGAAAATGATAAATTATTGCAGAAATAAGCTGCTGAGAAACCTACAGGCAGAGATGAACCTATTATAGGCCTAAAGGAGTTACCATAATGCCTCTAGCCCTGGGAAAATAGCTGAATTCCCATGGTTTAACACACACATCACCGAGGAAGGAGAGATGTGCCCTTCCCTAGTGATGAAGATGTAATTGCTGCCCAGAATGCTGGAGGGCTTGGCAGGCTCCCCCTGCCTGGGCTTTGCTGCTGGATAAGGATGGTGCAGGACATGGCCCTGTGAGCCCCAGACCCCTCCATGAGCCCCTCACTGCCAGTGCAGGGTCCCACATGGGTGACAGTGGCACATGCCCTGTGTAGGAAGAAACTGAGTCCCCACTGCTGCCTTTGCTCTGCCTGCAGAGCCGGATCCCTCAGCAGAACCTCTCCATGTGGCCATGGAGAGACACTGGAGCCACAACTTTTGCTGAGCATCCCTAGTTCAGGTGTGAGGGAGGACCAGCCGTGCTCCCCCTGCCCTTCCTGGGGATGTTGGGATGAGCTGCAGAGCCCCTGGTGAGGGAGGGACACAACACCTGCAAGCTGCAAATATAACATAACATAAATCATATGATTTAGGCAGCCTGTCTGACACCCCAAAGCAGCATTCCATAGGGAATTCCAGGGGGGCAGACATGGCCATGCCTCTGTGTCACAGCTCTACTGGCTGCTCCTCTCCCCTGGTGCTGGATCCCTGCCTTCCTCCCTATCCCTGCCAGTGGATCTGCTCTTGGCTTCCAGATGCCATCCCCCCACTGAAGCAAGCTCTTAAATGATGTTTTCCAGGAAAATGTTGAGGTGTCTTTTGATCTTCCAGAGCGTTCTCCACTGGCCACGCTGTCCATCATCGACCTGAGCTGCCCCCAGGTACCCTGTCCCCTCTGCATCCCACTGCTCCGAGCAGCGAGGGTTCCAGTGGCAGAGAGGGACCCTGAGGAGTGTCCTGGGGCAACCTGAGGGGTTGGCAGGGGAGGGCACAGCATCCAGCAGGTCCTTTGTGGCTTTTTAAAATACAAGGACCCTTCCTGACCAAGCTCTGCACTCCATCACCCCTCCCAGGCTGGGATGATGGGCTGCTTTGGGACACATCCACTGCGGAGCGCTCAGGGTGATGTCCAGAGCTGGATCAGGTCGGGAGGGGTCTCCTGGCTCTGGTGTGGGGTAGGGGCTACATCTGGGCAGTGGGAGCAGGCTGGAGGGAGCAGGATAGAGGGAGCAGAGCAGGCTGGCATGGCTGTGGCCGGAGCCCAGAGCCCTCGTGTCCCCTGGCAGCCACAGGTGCTCCCTGGCAGCCCCGGGGCCGATCGCCGGGGGCTGCTGTGGATCCTGGATGAGGAGGTGCTGATCCCAGGCTCCGGGGATGGCACTGCCTTCGAGCGCCTCTGCTCCTACTTCGCCCAGGAGGGTGAGTTGGGCTTGGCTGCCCAGCCTCTGGCATCACCGTTTGGCTTTGGGAATTTGGGAGATGTGGTTGATTAAAACCCCCTCACTGGGCTTTTCTCTGGGCTGCCCCCGGGGTGCTGTCACTGTCACAGGGGACGGGCACCTGCGCAGGTGTGAGCAGACACTGCACTTTGAGATCTGCCACCAGCTGGGCACGGCCCCCGTGCGCTACGACCTCACGGGCTGGGTCAGCAAGGCCAAGTTCAACCTCTCTGCCCAGAATGCCATCCAGGTGCTGCAGAATTCCACGGTGTAAGTACCAGGAGGTGCCACAGTGCCAGTGGGGAATCCTGTGCCCCTGGGAGGGGGGTGGGGATGTCCCTGCTCTGAGCTGCAAACCTGCCCCAGCTCTGGAGACAGAGGGTTGTGTGGGGCATCCTTTATGTGGACAAGGGGGGAATGGCTGCCCACTGCCAGAGGGCAGGGTTAGGTGGGATATTGGGAAGGAATTCCTGGCTGTGAGGGTGGGGATGCCCTGGCACAGGTTCCCCAGAGAAGCTGTGGCTGCCACTGAGTCCCTGGAAGTGTCCAAGGCCAGGTTGGACAGGGCTTGGAGCAATTTCCTCTATGGACAATGTCCCTGCCTGGGGTGGTCCAGCACAAGTCAGAGCTGTGAGGCTTCACCAGCAGCTGCCCAGGTTTTCCCTCTGCTTTGAGCAACCTTGTAAACTAAATTGGAATTGAAAAGGAACTGAAGTGCTGCAGGTGTCTGTGCACACGGGGGGATTTTAACCTGCTTGCATATTCCTGGCTCATTCGGTTTGGGCTTCAGCCCAGGGAAGCTCTAACAGCAGTGAACAGCTGCGTGCTCGGACCAGAGAGGATGCAGTGGATGGGGGTGTCCCAGCATCTTGGTCCGCTCTGCAGAGCAGCACCAGTTCCGAATTTAGGGCCGTGGGTGTTGCAGCCCTGTAGAAGAAGCTGGGAAAGCCAGCCCGGTGCCCCATGCCGTGTCTGTCCCCGCAGAGCCGCGGTCCGGGAGCTGGTGCAGCCGCGGGCGAGGGCTCCGCTGTCCTGCCGTGCCCTGGCCGGGCTGGACGGGCGCTCCCAGGCCGCCCTGCACCGCAACGCCTGCCTGAGGAAAACCTTCGCCAGCAGCTTCGCCGCCCTGAGGAAGAGGTCGGTGTGTGCCCAGATCAAGCTGCAGGCGGTGAGTGCCGGCGCCGGGACCCTGCGGGTTGGGCGGGTGGTGGCGCAGAGAATGGTCACGCCTTGGTCACCCTCCCTTACTGGGGAGCCCCAGCAGTGACCTCCTGGCTGTCCCCGTTGTGGCTTTGGCCACCGGGGATGCTGTGCTGGCCTGTCCAGTACTGCTGTCCCTCAGGGAGAGCCTCCCAGGCAAAGGGATCAGGCACAGATTGCACACAGATCATACAGAGATCCCGCATGGATCACACATGGATCATACAGAGATCCCACACGGATCACACATGGATCATACAGAGATCACACATGGATCACACAGAGATCCCGCATGGATCACACATGGATCATGAGGAGATCCCACATGGATCACACAAAGATCCCACACAGATCACACATGGATCCTACATAGAGATCACACAGAGCTCACACACAAATCACACAGAGCTCACACACAAATCACACACAGATCACACACGGATCACACACGGATCCCACACAGATCACACACAGATCACACACAGATCACACACAAATCCCACACAGATCACACACAGATCACACACGGATCACACACGGATAACACAGAGATCCCACACAGAGATCACACACGGATCACACACGGATCACACACGGATCACACAGGGATCACACACAGATCACACACAGATCACACACAGATCACACACACCTTGCTGCTTTAATCCTCTTAAGTGCTCAGACAGTAACCAGCCCTCGGTGCTGGGCATGGGCCAGGCTCCCGCTGCTCTCACACGTAATTAGGTGTCCAAACACTCCTGAGATGAGGCTCAGGCTCTGCTGACTCCCTGACCAGCCCATTTTGGGGTCTTGCCTGTTTCTCACAAACCCCCTGCCCAGCATCCCTCAGCCACAACGATCTTTAATCCTTCCAGTCCAAACCATTCCACAATTCTGGGAATCTTGGTACTTTTTGTGGCCACCAACTGAAAACATGGGACATTAGAAGGAAGGGTCCTGCTCAGCACTTGTGTTCACCCCTCTGGAGCTGCTCCCAACTCGGAGCTGACTCTTCCACCAGCCCAGACACCCTGCAGGTGCACAGGGAGCATTTCCTGCCGCCAGCACGGGCTGACCCTTTGTCCCCTCCATCCCCACTGACCTCTGCTGCCCTCCAGGATGCCCTCACCAACCTTCTCCGACGGTCGCAGCTGCACTTTGTCCACTGCCTCCTCCCAGGGATGGGTGGGGAAGGGCCTGTCCCTTGGCCCCAGGTGCCACCGGACGCAGCCCCACAGCTGGATGTGGTGGCCCTGAGGACACAGCTGGAAGGGACCCAGCTCCTGGATGCCCTGCGCCTCCACCGTGTTGGTACGTCCAGACCCTGCCCTGGCCATGCCAGTCCCACCCTCTGCTCCCTGCCCCTGGCTCAGCCCTTCCAGCCTTTGCTCATCACCTGCTTCTCACCAGCAGGCAAGGAAATCGCATCAATTCTGGAATCCCCTCAATTTTTAGTCTTGCTTTTTGCAAGGGCTCTGAGCCCCTCTCATGCCTGAGCTCGGTGGCTGCAGCTCCAGTGGAGCTCCCCTTGGAGCATCTGTGAATCAGGCTGGACCTGCACTGACCACAACCACAGCCCATGCCATGGGGAGAGGAAGCTGTGCAGGAGGTCCAGGGGCATGTCCTGCCTGACACGAGGTGCTGAGGTGGCACCCAGCCACCTCAAACTCATCTCAGAACCCTCTCCCTGCCCTCACCATAGGGATTTCTCTCTCATGGCAGCTCCCCAAGTCCCCTCCACCCCTGGTGCCCTTTGCTGTGCACAGGATGTCCCAGCAGGCCCCTCCCCAGCGTGCCAGTGCCCTGAGCCTGGTGCAGCCCCCAACACTCCTGTGTGCCCCCAGGGTATTCGGATCGACTGCTCCTCACCCAGTTCCGCAGGCGCTTCCAGGTGCTGGCTCCGGAGGTGATGAAGAAGCACAACTCTGCCTACGAGGTGCCAGATGAGAGCAAGGTACATGCTGGGCTGGGGGGCATGAGCTGAGACCCCCATGTGGGGCTGTTCCAGCAGGACAGGGCACGAACTGAGGGCAGGATCTGGGCACTGCTGTGGCCCAGCAGAACAATCCCTCTCCCTGGCTCCCCCAAAACCAGGCAACATTCCCAGGGATCTAAGAGAGCAGGGACCATGGGAGCTGCTGGGCACTGGGCATCACCTGCAGCCCGGGGTGACTCCTCACCTCATCCCATGATGCTGAAAGCCAAAAGAGCTCAGGAAGGAATGCGGACATGTGCCAATTTTATTTGTTTCCTGGTAAATTTGTAGCAAAAGCAGGGCAAAGCCATCCCTGGAATAAGGCTGTGGATGAGCCAGGAAGAGCTGAGAGGAGCTGAATTAAAGCTGGGCGCGTGCTGTGCTGTGCAAACTGCAGCCAGCATGTGCAAAGGCAGTTAAGACCTCGGGATTTAATAAGACAAGTCTGACAATCGGGAAAGGTCAATATTGCTATGAAATGCTGTCGGAGGCAGAGGGTGCCTTGTCAGCAGCGTGTAAGCAGGGGATTTGGAAAATCCCATCCTCCCTGGAGCTTGCTGCCACGAGGGTTTGTCAGCTGGGAAATGCTTCCTGGGACATGGCATTAACCCGGCTGCTGGAGCAGGAGAGAGTGGGACAGTGCAGTGACACCTGGCCTCGTGCTGGGATGGGGTGGGGCTGTCCTGCACAGCCCACAGCAGTCCCAGTGCCAGCAGTGCCACCACAACAGGCACAGCAATAGCACTGGTGTCTCCTCACCTGTCCAGGACAGGACACTGTGCTCCACATCCCCACTCCCTGCTGTACTCCGTCCCCACTCCCTGGTGTTCTCCATCCCCACACCCTTGTGTACTCCATCCCTGTTCCCTGGTGTCCTCCATCCCCATTCCCTGCTGCACTCCATCCCCATTCCCTGGTGTCCTCCAGCCCCACTCCCTGCTGTACTCCATCCCTGTTCCCTGCTGTACTCCATCCCCACTCCCTGCTGTACTCCATCCCCACTCCCTGCTGTACTCCATCCCTACTCCCTGGTGTCCTCCATCCCCGTTCCCTGGTGTACTCCATCCCCATTCCCTTGCACAGCTACTGGTGAGGCCAGGGGTGCAATTCTGCTGCTCCTGGGTCCATGGTGGAATATTCCTTCTGCGGGTTTATCCTTTGGGGAGGAACTGCCTGAGGCTGCCGAAGGATTTTGTGTGGAGTGAGGTATTAGAAGAGGATTTTTGTAACCATTTCTGTAGCCCTTGGGCTTTCAAGCCATCCCCCCATCCAGATAGCATGGTTGCCCCGGGGAATGGCCGGTGTTGCCGGCTGTTATGTTCATGTTTCAGTCCAAAGTTTGGAGTAATTGAGTTCAGGCTTCTCCTCGGGTGATCTCCTCCTCAAATCCTCCAGGGAGTTCCATGCTGTGCCATGGGCTCAGGGGAGATCTCAGCCCTTCCCCCTGTTTTGGGCTCCATGGGATGAGCTGTCAGTGAGGTGGGCAGGAGGGGAGCACTGAGTGCTGTTGGGTGATGCTGGGACAGGCACTGTCCCCTGTGTCACCTCCTGCCCGTTCACCAAGGCCCTGCCAGACCAGGGATGGCAGCAAAAGGGGCAAAATCTTGCCTGCAGCTGCAGATCTTTACTCCTCATCCTGCTGAAAGCCTTGGGGGAGGAAAGTCCTTGCAACTGGGACTTGGGACTGGGCAGTGCAAGCGGAGGAGGAAAGGAGGGCAGAGCTGGGTGCTCCCTTGTGGGATGCCACTAAGCTGGATGAGCCCTTACTGGGTGCCTGCGAGGACTGGGGGTCTCTGCACCCCATTTCAGCAGGGTGTGGGTGTTTCCTAAGCAATCCCATGATGTGCCCCTTCTCTGCAGGCTATCGAGGAGCTGTTCCAGGCGCTGGATCTGGAGAAGAAGAGCGTTGCCATAGGACGCACCCAGGTACCATGACTGGGCTCTGCTTCACTGTTGCTCTGGGGTGTGTGGGCACAGCCCCATGCCAGGCTCCCCAGCAGCTCAAAGTTCCCCAAACTGGAGGGAAAGCCTCCCTTCACTGCTGCCTGTGGCACCAGATGGGCTGGGAAACAGCCTTGCTGAAAAATCAGAGCAAAAGGCTCCTAATTCTCATCTGAAAGCAGTACCCTGGGTAAAACTTGTACCTAATTACCAAAATCCCGCCAGCCCCTAGTGGTATTTAAGTTCCTAATTACCACTGATGCCTCCTGGTATTGAAAGGGGCTTGGGCAGCTTGTGGGTTTGCTGCAGAGCGGGAACTGTCACAGCAACAACATTTGAACTTCGATGTGATGGTCTCAAAGAAAAATTAATTTCACGTGCGTGCTCGCCTTCAGCTCTGGAGTCTGTGAAGAAAGAATTCATGGAACGGGTTCTGTGGAGCAAAATGACTTTCTTTTATCCTGCACTGTGCAGTTTGTAATTATCTCCTCTCTGGAACCCTCGTCCTTAATCAATAGCGCGGTGGCAGCCCCGGTCACATCTCGTTAGGGACGAGTTCGCTTTGCCGTCGCTTTGAGCATTGATTTTGTACCGGCTGCGAAACACACGGGGCTGGGGAGTTAATTCAGGCATTAATGAGGCAATCGAATGGGTGGTGGAGCAATCACAGCATCAGCTCAGGAGAGCCACTTTCCTTGGGATTGTGCTTTGATTCAATTTGGCATCGTTAAAATGCAGCTCTCTCAGCACAGCCCCGGTCTCGCCCGTGTCACTCGGGAGTTATTAAAGCTGGGCTGTGCAAATGGGTGGGAGCTCCCGGTCCTGGATTCCAAGAGCTTCTCCCAGCAGTGACCCAGAGACACCTCAAACACTCAGAGATTGATACCTGCCTGGATTTGATGGCAACAGCAAATTTGTGTCATTTTTGAGGGGTTTCTGACCAGTTCAGTGAAAGAGAACCATGTAGTTCATTTTGGTTATGTTATTGTCACATATCATTGCTGTTACCCGTGTGCATCTGTGTGTTACCTGTCAGAATCCACTGCCAGTGGAGGTATCCATCCATCCATCCATCCATCCATCCATCCATCCATCCATCCATCCATCCATCCATCCATCCATCCCCACAGCGGGGGGAAAGGGGAGCATCCCAAGGGAAAAGTTTTGAGGAATTGCACTTTGAGCAGGAGGAGGGAGAGGTTTTAGCCCTCGACCTGGGGTGTGTAACCTGTTCCTTGCTGCCAGGTGTTCCTGAAGCCAGGGGTCATCTCCAGGCTGGAGAAGCAGCGGGACAAGCTGATAGCCCAGAAGATGACTCTGCTCCAGGCTGCCTGCAAGGGCTTCCTCAGCCGCCAGAAGTTCAAGAGGTTGAAGGTACCCATCCCGTGGGTTGGGGATACCTGAGCCCACCCAGGTCAGCTCTGCTGGGGTATGGCCCAAAACACCCAAATGACAGCTCTTTCGAGCTCCTTTGAAGGGTACCAGGTTTACCACGAGCCAGGAGATGCTGTGCTGCCATCCCTGATCTCCTCTGCCACCCTTCCCTCTCCAGGCTGGTGTCCCAGCCCGGTCCTTCCCAGTGGTCCCAGTGATGCCTGGGTGAGGGTCATTGCTGCTGTGTCCCCACAGATCCAGCGCCTCGCCATCCGCTGCATCCAGAAGAACCTGGTGGTGTTCCAGGCAGTCAGGCACTGGCCCTGGTGGCAGCTGCTGAGCCACGTGCGGCCCCTGCTCAGCGTTAACCTCGCCGAGGAGCAGCTCCGTGCTAAGGAAGTGAGTGCCAAGGGTTGGCATGGGGTGGGTGAGACAGGCCAGGCCAGGCTGCTGTAGGAGCTCTGCCTGGTGGATTGGTTAAATTGGAAGTCACTTCTGAGCAGGCAAAGATGTTTTTGAGACCATCCAGAGGCTGCCATCTGTTTTTGGCACTGCAGTTTTTGCCCTGTGTCACACGTTCTGCAGGGCTCTGGAGGAAGAGATGACTTCTTCCTTTGAGGGACAGCAGCAAACACACCACGTGCCCACAGGCAAAGCCCATTCCAGGGTTCCCCCACTGCCTTCTGCAAGCTCCAGGGGCTGTGTCCCCTGAGCCAAACCCCTGTGGGATGCTGCAAGATGAGCATTCAAACATCTGTGACAGAGGGGAACTCCACTCTGTACTGTCCCCAGTGCTGTGCTGGCATTCACTTGTGTTGCCCTGAGTGGTGGGAGATGCTAATGGACATTTTTTGACCCAGGAAAGGCTCCTTTCACCCCTCTGCACCCTCTGAGACCTGTGCTTAATTCCCAGTCCATCTTCCCCGGAGTCCTGCTCCTCCTGTTGCTTTAGTGAGGTTTTAACAAGATGTTTTCAGTCTGGTTCAGATGAAACAAAAGCTACCCAAACCTCTCTTTTTGTCTCCAAACCCACCTGGGATCCATCAGGCCCCATCATCTGTTAACCTCTATTTTTATCCCCGCTCTGCACGTTCTGCTCCTGCTCAGTGTTGGACATCAAAGCAGGACAAGGCTGTGTGGAGCAGCTCCTGCTGTCTGGAAAGGAATCACAGCCAGCACCGTGCCTTTGCACCGTGCTGTGATACCTGCCAGGGCCCTGGGATGCTCCCTGGGCACGATTCAGGCCCTTGGCTGTTCATCCCAGGCTTTTGAGGTTTGCTGCTGTCTCATAAAACATGCTCTACACACACCAAAGCTGACATTCCCTCCGATGGAATTCATGTCAGGAGCTGTAGTCCCAACAATTTGCAGTGAGCAGCCTTCAAAGTTGCCTGGTAAATTTTGTTAATAAGGCAGCTATGTCCCTTCCACTTATTTTGAACAGAAAACGAGGTTTTCATAAATAAACCGAGGATGCTGGAACTCTGTGTGTGTTTTTTTCCAATCTTCCCTAGGAGGAGATGGCAGCGCTGAGAAGGAAGCTGGAAAAATCCGAGCAGGCATGCAGCGAGCTCAGACAGACTACAGAGAGTCTGGAGAGCAAGGTACAGCCCCAGAACCTCTGGTATGGACCCCAAAACCTCTGGAACAGACCCCAAAACCTTTGCCACAGTCCTGTTTAGCTGGGTTGGGAAAGAAGCTGAGGGACAGGAGCACCAGTTCCATCAGAGCAGAAGGAGCCATGGGCAGGGGCAGATGCCAGGGATGGTCCTCTGGGCAGGACTCTGGACAGGCTGCAGTGTCCAGCTGCAGAATTCCAGGTTGGCATCACTCCAGGCTGCCCAGAGGAGCTGTGGCATTCCTGAAAATATCCAAGGCCAGGTTGGACAGGGCTGGGAGCAACCTGGGATAGTGAAAGGTGTCCCCCTGCCCATGGCAAGGGGGGAATGGGATGAGCTTTAAGATCCTTTCCAACCCAAACCATTGTAGAATTCCATGATCCCAGCTGGCTGCTGGTCCTCTGTGGGTTCTGCTCTCAGATACGCAGCTCCTGTGTGATTGTGCCTGGGATTTTGCCAAGCACCATGAGGAGAAGGAGCTCCCAAGGTTTCTATAAATACCCTGGGCTTTCCCAGCTCCCTTGGCTGCAGCAGGGCTCAGCTGGGTCTAGGCTGCAGCTCTGCCTCAGGGGTGCCAACAGCCCCCAAAGCCAGGACCCTCCGTGTCAATGGGAAGGGGGTAAAGATGGTAAAGATGATTTCGTTTAAGCTCTTTGTTAAAGGTGAAATCGCCCCCATGAGGCTGGGAGTGCTGAGCAATGCCCCAGGGCAGACCTAGGAAAACACCGGCTCCCCAGGGAGAGAAATCCTGTGGGATTTGCTTACTGGGTTAAACCTGTGGGAACCCCTAAGGAGCTGGTGCCTGCACCATGTGAGGTGCCCTAAAATGCTGTCAGACAGCAGGAAAGGAGTGTTGGAATGCCATGTTTTCCTGTGGCCCTGCTGCCTCTGCAGCCCCTCGCTGGACCGGCTGACTCAGGACCATGTGCCCATCTGCTCTGCAGAAAATGGAATTGATTTTCTGGATTAATAATTCTCCCCTTCATTCATCTGCTCTCGGTTTCAAAGGAAATTTAATGTAATCAAGTAGGACAATGGGGAGATGTGCTGAGCCCTGCCTGCAGTGCAGTGCAGGCAGCCTGGGCTCCTACTGGTGACACTGGTCAGTGCTGGTGTGCACTCCGAGGAACAGACAGAGCTGTCAGGACTCTGGGTGGCTGTGGGATGGCAGAACTCTGCCCAGACTGACCCCCTGCTCCCCCAGATCATCGACCTGACCACGGAGCTGTCGGATGAGCGGTACAAGGGCGATGTCACCTGCCAGGCCCTGGATGGGGAGCGGGCGGAGCGGCTGCGGGGCACCCGCGAGCTGCAGGAGCTGCAGGTACCAGAGCCCTGAGTCCCTGCATGGTGACAGTGGCCATGCCATCCCCCTGGCACTGCCCTCCTGAGTGCCCCAGAGCCAGGTAGAGCTGTTCCCTTCCTCCCTTCCCCAGAGCAAACACGACCAAGTGCAGAAGAAACTGGAGTCGGTGGAGAAGCAGCTGGAAGAGGCCCAGCAGCTGGTGCAGCTGCGTGAGATGAAGATAAGTGGCTCTGGAGGAGGTAGGGATGTCCCTCCGGAGGCAGTGCATGCTCTGGGCATCCAGCCTGACCTGTGGGGCCACAAAGAAGAGGGCAGGGGTTTGTCCCCCCCCCCCCCAAGTCAGTGCCACTCTCCAGCCCCAGGCCTCTCCAGTGTGTTCTGTCATCCTGCATTGCTTGTCCAGTGGGAGCTGGCAGTGACAGCTCGGTCACACTCAGCTCTGGCTCTGGCATGGGGCTGGTGGTGCTGCCAGGGATTGTGCCCCAGGGTGCTGCTGGCACTGCCTGGCAGCCCTGGCACTTCAGGGTGGGTCTGAAGCACGTGTGGAGTGAAGAGGAGGCTGATGAGGCACTGGTGGGGTGGGATGGGGTGGGATGGGAGGAGGTGGGATGGGCTGTGCCTGAGGCAGGGCACGTGTTCTTTGTGACCCGGGCAGCACTGGGCACACAAAGCAGAGCCATGCCCTGTGAGCTCCGTGCTGGTGTTGGTGCCTGCCCCCAGCAGGGCCAGGGGAGCTGGTCAGGCCCCAGCACCCACCCTGCACCCCTGGGTGTCTCCCCTTGGCAGAGGACGAGTGGCAGGTGAGGTTTGACTGTGCCCAGACCGAGATCGTTTTCCTGCGGAAGCGGCTGGCACAGCTGGAGGAGCGGCTGGAGGCCGAGCTGGGCACCAGGACAGCGCTCGAGCAAAAGGCAAGTGCTGCCAGCCCAGGAGGGGATCCAAGGGAGCAGGGCTGCTCCTGGAGCTTGTTGTCCTCTCCCTGCTCCCAGGAGCTTTGCAGGGCTCAGCATTGCATCTGCTGCTCCCACCGACCAGGGGAAACCAGATGTTTTCTGCTGGTTTGAGCTTCAAAAATCACTTTTGCGTAGCAAAATCCCACCTTGCTCAAGTGTGAGCGTGGGCAGAGGGTGGGGAGCTGTGAGCAGGGGATTTTTGGTAGTGGGGCTTGGTGCTGCTCTGCCTTTGGGATCTGTACAGGGCTCTGCTCCCCTCATCTGCCACACGAAGAGCTGCTGGGGGAAAGAGCTGGCAGTTCCCGAGCTTTGCCCCAAAAAGGGAAAAAGCCAACATGCTTCCCTGAGCAATGCCTGGGAGCCAGGTCACTCCCCATGAGGACAAAACAAAGAAATAACGATTTCTCATGGTACATTAAATAGTAATAAGAAAGAAGCTGGGTCTTAGGAGCTTGGGTAAAGCGAAGCAGCCCATTTGCTCTCAGTTAGGAATTACAGGCTTCATTAATGCGAGCTTTTGCTTATTTTAAGTCATTCCTTAATGACTCCATTCCCTGGCATGGGAGAGCTCTGCATGTCTGTCCCAAACACAACGGGAATCCGTGGGGATTCCAGTCCAGACGCTGCTTTTTGCAGAGAAACAGGAGCAGGCATGGCCCTGACTCAGCGGGGGAAGCTGGGATGCTGCAGGCACTTGGGAAGCTGCCTGCAGCTGGAGGGGTCACAGCACCTCAGGCTGTCCTTATTTAGTGAACGATCTCTGGGTGAACCTACCCCGGGGACTGAAGTGAGGCTGAGTGCTGGTGGGGATCTTTTCCGGAGGGTGTGCACTGTGTGGTCGGTGGGGTTCCTTCTCTGTGGGCTGTGTAGGGTCCATGAGTCCAAGAGTCCTTTTTTGTGGGGTGTGCATGCCATGGAGTCTATGGGGTCCCTCCTCTGGTGGGCATGTGGGGTGCATGAGTCCCTCCTTTATGTGATGTGTGTGCCATGGGGTCTGTCCTCTGTGGGGTCCATGTGTCCCTCCTTTATGGGGTGAATGTGCCATGGGGTCTGTCCTCTGTAGGGTCCATGTGTCCATGTGTCCCTCCTTTATATAGTGCATGTGCCATGTCTGTCCTCTGTGGGGTCCATGTGTCCCTCCATTATGGGGTGCATGTGCCATGGGGTCTGTCCTCTGTGGGGTCCATGTGTCCCTCCTTTATGTGCTGCATGCGCCATGGGGTCTATGGGGTCTATGACACCCCTTCTCCATGGGATGCCTGTGCTGTGGGGTCCGTGGGGTGCACGTGTCCGTCTTCTATGGGGTCCATGGCGTCCATGTGTCCCTCCCCTGGGGTCCACGTGCCACAGGCTCTGCCACCCCCTCCTGCAGCTGGGCGAGGCGCAGGCGGCGTGCCAGGCGGCGCGGGACGGGGCGCAGCGGCTGCGGCGGCGGTGCCAGCGCCTGACCTGCGAGCTGGAGGACGCCCGGGTGCTGGCCGAGAACCAGCAGAGCCGCAGCCACGAGCTGGAGAAGAGGCAGAAGAAGTAAGGCTGGGGGGGAGCACGGGGAAGGCTGGGGGTGCTGGAGGACTGGGGAGGATTGGGGTGGGTGAGGGGCTGCTGCAAGGGTGGGGTTGGTTTCATCTGTTTTGGCTGCTGGAGGTTATTTTTCCATCCCGTTGCTGTGTGACTGACAACGTGGTCTGATCTCACACTGGGCTGGATTGGAAGGGACCCTAAAGCTCATCCAGTTCCATCCCCTGCTATGGGGTGGGAAGATCCCCCTTCCACTAGAGTGCTCCAAGGCCAGTCCAGCCTGGCCTTGGAGAGGTGACGGGTGTTGCCCTCCAGGTTTGACCTGCAGTTAGCCCAGGCCCTGGGGCAATCTGCCTTCGAGAAGAGTCTCCGTGAAAAGTTGTCCCAGGAGAACACCAGCATCCGCTGGGAGATGGGCAAACTTCAGCAGAGCCTGGAGGTGAGAGGAGACCCTACTTTGCTGCGTTGTGCCCAGTTTTGGGAACAGCTCTGGGAGCAAAGCCATTGCAATTAGAGCAGAGGCAATCAGGAAACTTGATTCCAATTTCTTTTAGCACAGCTCTGTGTGTCTAAATAACTCTCTCCTTCCAGAAGAAGGGCTGTTGCTATGTATGAGTGATCCCCATCCCCTGAT
This sequence comes from Lanius collurio, assembly GCA_020086605.1. Classification (NCBI taxonomy): domain Eukaryota; kingdom Metazoa; phylum Chordata; class Aves; order Passeriformes; family Laniidae; genus Lanius; species Lanius collurio. Next base: position 6,511,188 of record JACBWW010000031.1, on the reverse strand, counting down.
TCAGCTAATAGGGCCACCCCCATTTTCACTGGGGGTCACTTGTGCTCTTCCTCACATCCCTACCCTCAATCCCACCTTTGGGAAGCTGCCCATTTGTGCCCCGTGGGATGGGACTGCACCAAATGCCACCGTTGTGGCAGGGGCACGGCTGCTGGGGCAGGGGGGAACCTCCAGGGCTGCTGCCAGCACCTCCAGCCAGCGGGGGCTGCAGGGAATCCACGGGGAACATGCCCACGGGGTGGGAAGGTGAGGTCAGGATCAGGAGGGAAAGGTGGGGATGGGGCTCGGTGTGAGGTGGGGGCTGCCCAACCCCTGCTGCTGCTCCAGGGGGTTGGGATGATGCCACTGGAAATGCCGTGGGTTCTGAGGGTGAGGTGTGAGTGTCCAGGCTCTGACCACCACTCTGCCCAGCACAAGGAGGCCGAGGTGGCCAGGCTGGACCAGCGAGTGGCCGTGCTGGCCGGCCGAGTGCAGGAGCTCAGCACTGCCGGGGCCAAGGACACGGTGCCTGCGCTCAAGAAGCAGCTCTGGGACCTGGAGGGCAGCGCTGCTGAGCAGAGGAAGGAGCTGGAGCGGCAAACGGCTGCCGTCGATCACCTGGAGCAGGTAGTGTGGGGCTGGGGGGACGGAGGTCTCTGTCCCCACTGGGCACACTGAGCCCAGGCCAACACCATCCTCATCCTCTTGGGGCTGGGTATCATCGCTGGGTGCTTCAGGTCCACGAGAGGCTGGAGCTGGAGATCGAGCGGATGAAACAGATCCACCAGAAGGAGCTGGAGGACAAGGATGAGGAGCTGGAGGACATGCAGAAGTCCTGCCAGAAAAGGGTAGGTCCTTGCTGAGTGGGGGCTGATGCTGGGTGCTCCCCAAAGCTCCCCATGTCCTCTGGGGCCATTCCAGGGGTCCATGTTCCCAGGGAAGTGCTGGGGTGCTGCTTTGCCATCATCACCCCAATGTGAGCTTCGGTCACAGCCTGGGGGTGCAGATCAGGCTTTGGGTCAGGGGTGAGCCCCTACCACACTGGAGGGGCTGTTGGGGACAGCATGTGAGAGCCACACACGAAGCAGCACATGAGCCCGCTGCTCCCAGCAACACCAGTGTCCCACCAAGGGTGCCAACTCCAGGGCTTCGTGCTTGGGGATGATTTGCAGGAAATACCCTTTGCACAAGGCCATGAGGTTGGTGGGTGCAAACATGAATTCCATGGGCATGTCTGGGTGTGAGTTAAATAGCCCATCCTGTCCCCAAAGTCCTGCAAGTCCCTGGAGTGCTTCCCCTCTTCTGCACTGGCACTGCCAGGGGTAGCAGGTGCTCCAGGGGACAGGGGACATTCCTGGTCCCCAGTGCTGGCTGCAGAGACCTCAATGCACTCCCTCTCCTGGGGAGTGCCACGTCCCCACCGTGGCAGTGGCTCTGCCCTGCTGGGACATGGGACTTTGAGGGGTGGCAGGGCACTGAGCAGGGCTGGGTTTGTCCCACACAGCTCCGGCAGCTGGAGATGCAGCTGGAGCAGGAGCACGAACAGAAGCAGATGGTGCTGCACGAGAAGCAGGACCTGGAAGTGCTCATTGGCACCTTGTGTGAGCAGGTAAGGGGACAGTGCCCTCCCAAGGGCTGCTTGGTAGGCCATGTCCTGCCCTAAAAGCAGGAGTGGGGGTAAACAAGTGCAGCTGGAGCAGCAGCCTGGTGTTGGTGCACGTTCAACTGCCAGTGGTGCTCCTGTCCCTCATCTCTACCAAATGCCACAGCAGGCACTGGCATCTGGGGTGTTGGGACTGCAGAGATCACACAGGAGCCACGTGGTCCCACTAAGGACCCACAGAGGGGAACTGTTACCTTTTGTATACGAGAATTATCCAAGCAGGGAGAGGTGTCTGCTTTTTTGCTGGTGTTTCATGAGAGTCAAACCAGCCAGGTCTAGCACTGGCGTGCATCCAACTGCCTGGAAAAGCAGTTTATCCAAGCCTGCTTGTTGCAGAGGAATTATATCCCAAGCACATTTGGTGAACAAATCCTTTTTTCCCTCTCTGATGAGTTGGTGGCAGCAGATGAAGAAAAGCACACCTCATTCTGCTCCTGTTCAGTCAGCAGGTGAGGGGCTGCACACAGCCTCCCCTTGGCATCACCCAGAGGCCATTCCAGAGCTCTGGTGACTCTGAGGTCCCACCTGGCCCTTCCCCCAGGGCTGAGGGTGGCACCAGCTCAGTGTCACCGTCTTGGTGGTGCTGCACCCCAGGACTCCCCAGAGGATCTGTGGGGATGCCTCCTGCCCACCCTCATATTGGCACAAGCTGGATTTCACCATTTCCCCAGCCCTGGCAGTCCTGTGTGTTCATTGAACAGGATGAATCTGAGATCTTTGCAGCACCAGAATGGGGGGCATATTTCAAGTAGACACAAAATGGTCTGATGAGGTTTATCCAATGCAATCCTCCCACTCCTGGCTTGGAAAATGTTTTGGGAACTGTCACAATAAATAGTGCTGTATCAAAGCAGGGGATTATTACAACAGTCCAACATGTCCTGCTTGTTCAGTGGAGGAGAGCTGAGATAGATGAGGAGGCAGCAGGAGCTGGGAGGGGCTCACAAGGAAAGGCCCCTTGTCCTTTCAGTCCCCTGGTGTTGCCCTGGCAGCCCCCAGCCCCCCAAGGGCAGTCCTGGTGTAAGGGAAGGGGAGACAGGACCATGCAGCTGGGACTGCTGTGTGACACAACCACAGTTTGGCAGCAGCTCTTAAATCAAATCCTGACTTTGTCACTTAAAAATCCTGGGCTGCAGTGACGGGAGGGGGCAGCTGGTTCCAGCCACGGCGCCAAATTTATCCCCCGTGGTTGTGGACAGAACCTGAGCAACAGGAAAATGATGTGAGCAATGTCCAGGATCCAGCTGGTGGGATGGCAGAACAGCAGTGCTGGTGCTGCAAACACCCTCTGGTTTGCAGAGGCAAGTTCATTAAAAAATGGGAAGAAAACAGCCAAGCCAGAAAACTAATTAAGGAAATGGGAGATGCCAATGATTTCCAGCAAATTCCAGCCAGCTCTAAAGCAGGCTACAAGGTCAAATCCACACAGTTGATATTAGCCAGTGAAGAGAAGAGAGGAGAAGGAAGGGGTTTGAAACAATAGCCGTGGCAAACAACCTAAATGGAAAATGTTCTTATACTTCAATTACGCTGAAATCAAGCACTGAAACCATGTCCCTGTTTATTTGGTGGTTTTCTAATTCCTTTATCCCTGTAACCACGGTTGCTTTCTCCCTCTCTCCACAGGGAAACCATAGAGGGTGGGTTTTTTTAAGGTGCTCCTCACAGTGGTGTGGCCAGGCTGTCCCTCTGGCCACAGGGGTGGTCACTGGGGAGGGTGTGGCCGATGGAGACCAGGGGCAGGCAAATGTTTTAGAGGAACAGCTCTTTGATGGGGAAAAATATGGAACAACTGGAGGTGGCACTTGGTGCTCTGGTGTAGTTGGCAAGGTGGTGATCAAATACTGGACTCAATGACCTTGGAGGTCTTTTACAACTGGAGTAACTCCGTGATTTCCCCATGAAAACGGTAATATCCCTTCAATATTATTTAATATCTTCTTGCCTCATGACCTCAGCATCACCAAAATACTCCTTAATTGTGTGTGGAACACCTTGGGGTGGGTCGGAAGGGCCTGATGGAGGTTTTGGGAGGCAGCAGGGCTCAGACACCCCCTGTCCCCTCCCCAGATCGGCCACCGCGACTTCGATGTGGAGAAGCGTTTGCGGCGGGACCTGCGGAGGACCCGCGCCCTCCTGGCCGATGTGCAGCTGCTGCTGCCGGCCCCAGCGGAGCCCGGAGCCAGCAGCCAGGAGCTGGAGCACCTCCGCAAACAGGTAGGGAGGGACCCGCGGGGGAGCTGCGGGAAGGCTCCCAGCTCTCCCGGTTTGACTGAGCGCTGACACCCGGGCGGGCGCCGCCGAGAGTCTCCTTGTAAGGAGCACTTCTCTGTAATTAAGCCAACGGTGTTGAAGTGTTTTTCCCTTTTTTTTCCTGTTAATTGCCTTCTGTTTGGTGCGTTTCTGTGTGTCTCATACGGCCGGGCTGGGGCGGCGTTGCCATAGGGATGCTGGAAGCGGGAGAGGGATCTGGGGGATTTGCTGGGGTTTGAGCGCACTCAGCCCGGGCTCAGCGGTGCTGAGTGACCTGGGCAGCGGGTCCAGCTCTGTGCCAGCTTGTGCCACCACATTGAGGACAGACCCTGCCCCAGGGTGAGCTCTGGGTCCTGGGGGTGCCCTGCCACAGGACAGAAGTGCCACAGAGCTGTCCATCCCCTTGTGGGCTGTGTATCCCGCAGTGCCAAGCAAGGGCTCAGCTAACGATGCTGGTCCTCTAAAACCACTCGGGAATTAATCTGTTCTGCACATTTCCCCTGGAAACGAATGAATCTGGAGGCTCCAGCTATTTCAGCAACATCCAAATGTAATTGGGAGGGTCGTTGTGCATAAATAACAGCTGTGAGCAGCAGCTGTTCCCACCTGTGCTGAGGGAGAAGGGGAAGGTGAGCTGGGCCTAATGGAGCCAGCACTGTGTCCGTGCCCATTCCCGTGTCCGTGGCCTTGCCTGTGTCCATTACCTGGATATCCAGGGCAAGGGATGGCCATGGCCAGGACAGGCAGTGGGAATGGCCATTTTTTGCACCCTCATCTTCCCTCTTTAATGTTATTGACCCAGCACCGTAGTGCTGCTCTTCGTTAATCCCTCAATATTTCCCAAATCCTGCTTTGGGGATGGAGAGGTTGCACTGCCCCTGCTTTTTCCCAGCCCTTGGTGGGAGGGAAATGTGGCAAGGCTCTGCTCTCAGGCCCCTTCCATGTGCTGATCTGAGGGACCTACATCAATGCTGAGGTGCTTCCTCTGCCCATCCCGTGGGCATCTCGTGGTGTACAGCCCCATCTCTCTGGGGAATGATGCCCCGTTGGGGAACAGAGCTGGGGAAGTAAATCTTTACTCTCTAGAGTAAAGTCATAGGAAGAGCAGCTGAGGGAGCTTGGGGGGTGGGTTAAGCTGGAGGAAAGGAGGCTCAGAGGGGACCTTGTGGCTCTGCACAATTCCCTGACAGGAGGGGGCAGCTGGGGTTCGGCCTCTGGTCCCAGGGAACAGGGACAGGAGGAGAGGAAACTGCATCAGGCTGTGCCAGGGGAGGGTCAGGTTGGCCATCAGCAGGAATTTCCTCCTGGAAAGGGTGGTCAGGCCTTGAAGGAGCTGCCCAGAGATGTTTGGAGTCCCCATCCCTGGCGGTGTCCAAGGAAGGACTGGACATGGCCCTCAGTGCCCTGGTCTCATGGATAAGGGGTGATCAGTCACAGATGGGACTTGATGACCTTGGAGGTCTTTCCCATCATAAATGACTCTGGGATTTTTGCTCCCTGCACAACCCAGCACCCACAGCAAGGCAGGAGGGCGCTCTCTCTCCCTGTGGTGCCGTTCAGTCCATCCCTGGCTCCCCCACTCCTCGGCCTGTGCTTGGCTGCCTTGTGTTTGGGGACGAGCAAGCAGCCTGGATTTTGGGAATGTGGAGGTTTTGCTGCGCCACCAACACGGAGACTTCTGCATGTGTTTAAAATGCCACATGATTATTCTGTCCTTTAAGCTGAAACAATTTCTAATGGCATTCATGACGACTTTCTCAAAAGCCAGTGCATCCTACCAGCAGCCCACGGACCTGCACAAGAAGAAAAACTTTGCTAAAATGCTGTATTTCCGTTAATCAAAATCCATATGGCTGGAAGTGCAGCATTGTTTCTTAATAAGGCTGAGGCATCCATTTTATGCAGGTATTTAACAGATGGTGTTCACAGCAAACTAATGTTGTTCCACACTTCATACATTATGCATTTTTTTGGGGGGAATTTCAATTTATTCTTCCCAAGTGGGAAAATTCCATTACACCGAGTGAATTGGAAGCTGATGTTTAATGAGGGGTCCTGGAGATGCTTTTCTGTCTGACTGAACTCTCAGGAGTTTGGTGGGAATTGTGGCAGGGAAGAGGCCAGTCCAAGGGCTGATTGTGGATGCAGCTGGATGGGTGGGAAAGTCCATGGCCATAAAACCAGGAGCTGACCTGAGTGGCATCTTCAACTCATCCCAGCAAAGCACAGAGACTATTTTTCAGCTGATGGAAGAAAGTTTTTCTTTCTCTAGTGAAAGGTCTCAATCTCCTCAAACAGTGGAGGGAAACGAGCTGAGGATTGCTCCAGTTATAGTATTCCATGATTCCCCCCCTGTTTTTGTTTTTGGGTTTTTTTGAGGGAGAGAGATAAAAAAGAAAGTAAACCCCAAGGAAACAGCCTAAAATTTTTAAACTCTGCCCATGGTGTGCAGCTTTTCCCGTTGCTCCTGGGAACTCCACAGGGAAACCAGGACCAGGCACAGGAAATAAGCAGTGAGCTGAAGGGTTTAAGTTTTCTTTTCCACAAAGGGAAGAAAGGAACCCCAGCGAGCAGGGGAAGGAACTGGATGTTCAGGTACAGCCTACGACAACTCCTCCGCCCCGGGCAAGGGGGGAGTTTTGGGGATGACGCTGCAGCTTCCAGATGTTTGCAGCCCATTGAAGATCGTTGTGATCTTAATGGCTGAGCTATAAAACCCGAGAGCACATTAGCGTTTATAAATGGGATCTTCCACGTGTATTTGCAAATGCAATTTACGCCACGTGAAAAGCCCATTTGCAAAGCCCCGAATCGTGAATTGCTCTAATCAGGAATTATATGCAATTCACATAATTTTGCAAATTAATGGTCCCAGCTCTACCTTACCGAGGCAGAGGGAGGATGCGCCATCGAGGCACTGGACTCACCAGGACTGTCAGTGGTGGTGGGGTCTGTGCTGGGAGCTGCCAAGGAAGCTTTGCTTTCCCTCAAAACCAGGAGCAGCACAGGTTTAAAAGGTCGAGATTCTGTGCTCTTCAGCAGGGAGAAAAAGCTCTGTGGAAGTGGAAATAAACGTGGTTTTGTGGCACGGGGGCAGCACCATCAGCGCGGGGTTTCCAGTCCTCTAATGATGATCCCCTGCAACTTTTTCCAGTTGGAAGAGAGTGAAGCAAAGTGTGCAGAGGCCCAGAGATCCCAGCAGACAGCGGCCCTGGAGCTGGAGAACCTGCACACGGAGCTGGAGACCCTCAGCAAAAGCAAGACCCTGGTGGGTTGCTGGAGATGTGACCAGGGCAGGGCAGGTGGGAGGGCACAGTGCCACCTCCGGGGGTTTGGCAGCAATCGGCAGCTGCTCGGCTGAATCAGCCGCTAAGAGAGTGTTTAATAAATCTCCTCGGAGTGTTAATTACACCACGGAGGATATTTACAAAGTGTCCGAACTATTTACTAAGTCTCCACGGATGTTAACTAAAGCGCTCGGGCTGTTTGGAAACTTCAGCCCCCGGGGTGGTTCAATGGGTGGATAAAATTCCTGCAAGGGAGCAGCATCCCGTGGTCTGCCTCTCCTGTGGCTTGGAGCCTGTTGGCAGCACATCCCAGAGGGGATTTTGTGGGTTTCCTGTGGGATCCATGAAGCAGTTGTCCTGTGGATCCTCCTGCAGGTGGACGAGCAGCTGTTCCAGCTGCAGCACGAGAGAGCTGACCTGCTGAAACGCATCGATGAGGACCAGGAGGACCTGAACGAGCTCATGGAGAAGCACAAGGCTCTGATCGCCCAGGTGGGAGCTGGGGCAGTGTCTCCAACCCTGGGAGGGCTGTCAGAAAGCCCTGCAGGCTGGCACAGAGCAGGTGGTGGCCCCTGGGGGTGCACAGGGGGGTGGGGACCCCAAGACACAGATGCTGTGATGAGGAAGGGAAGGCTCATCACTCTAGTGCCTCTCACCTGCACTTTTGAGTTTCCTTTCAAGAGCTGTTTTTCCTTTAGTTTCAATACTTAGGGAATCCTACACCTGCCCCTCTGGGTCCTTTTTTCATTCTTTCTTTCACCGTTTCCTCATGCAGAGGTTAAAAAGTGCTGCCAGACAGCACTGGGGCTTTCAGTGCCACTCCCAAAGGATTGTACTGAGAGCTGAGGAACCTCAAAACCCTCATGGGAGAGGGGTAGGCTGGCCAGACTGACAATTCCCAGTCTGGTGTGCCTTGCAGAGGTGTTAGGGATCTGGGAGCCTGGTGTCTGGAAGGGTCCTGAGGACAGAGATGACAACACAATTTCTGTCCTGATCCACAAACCCTTGTTTCAAAAACTAAGGAAGCTGCACTGAGTTGGGAGCATTAAGCTCCAGCAGGGCAGTCCAGGGGCAGCTCACTGTCTCAGTGGCAGGAGGAGCAGGCAGGAACCAACCCTCTGCTCCGAGTCCTTGGTTCTGATCCCACTGCTCCCACTCCCAACTTTCTGTTTCTGCAGTCGGCCACAGACATCGCTCAGATCCGGGACCTGCAGACGCAGGTGGAGGATGTGAAGAAAGAAAAGCAGGGCCTGCAGGAGAAGGTAATTCCTGCAGGAGAAGGTAATTCCTGTAGGAGAAGGTAATTCCTGCCCAGCCTGCGGGACCCCTGCTGAGGAGTGGGAGCTCTTTGGGCTGGAGAAAGCTTTTCCTGGCCGAGTTCTTGGGATTCACAGCCCTGCTTCTTCCTCCTCCCCGTCTGACCCTGGGGCTGCCCTGGGGTGGGCACCAGCAGGGGCTGCACCCCTCGCCTCTGTGGCTGTGCCAGCCCTCCTGGAGTGATGGATTTAATTTTAAACACATGAGTAATCCCATTAAGTTAAGTGCTTTATTGGAGCGTGGCTAAGCTGCCCGGGATTCTGAAGTGGGACTCGCTCCCTCCGAGGCGGAGCGGGTGGTGCTTTGGAGATAGGCTGGATAAAAGGAGACAAATTCCCATAGTTCTAGGTCAAATTCAAAATCTGAACCCGAGTTGTACTGGGATCACTAAAAGGGCAGTTTCCTTTGGAGATCCTGGTGTAAGAGCTGAGGAAACAGCTTGGTCCAGGCAGCTTTCCACAAAGACTCTGAATTTTTATGCCTGCTGTCCTCAAAGAGTCTGTGAGAAGAGAAAAGTGAAGGAGTCCCAGACACGTGTCCCTCTCCAGCAGGTTCTCCATTCAAAGCCACATGTTGGTGTCAGGCCTGTGCTGTGTGGCTTTAGCAGCAGGGAATTCTGTGGGAGGTGAGGGCAACGCTTGGCCACGGTGCCCGCTACCTCAGGGGCCAGGAGAGACCCCCGGTGCATGAGGGGTTCAGCAGAGGGGTTTGGGGGTGCTGGCATGGTCAGGGCTGGGGATGCTGACACAGCCCCTGCTCTCCCAGCTGCAGGCAGCTCAGGCCAGGGTGGCACAGCTGGAGCAGTGCCCGGCCGAGCGCTCCATCGTCAGCCGGCAGGAAGCCCGGATCCGGGACCTGGAGAGCCAGCTGGACTTCCAGGCCGTGCAGATGAAGCGCTTCGAGGTAACCCCCTCCTCACCTGTGCTCATGCCAGGCAGGGCAGTGCCACCAGCATGGCTGTGGGGACAGGAGCACCTGGGAAGGGCTGGCAGGGACAGGTGGTGGCTGAGGTGGCCCAGATGGTTCATGGTGCTGCTGTTGTGGGGGTTTCTGACAGCCAACAGTGGCTTGGTGCTCACAGAGAGCTTTGCAACCCCTCACCTTCCCCTCACACCCCAGGTGCTGGTGCTGCGCCTGCGAGACAGCATCATCCAGATGGGAGAGGAGCTGGAGAAGGCGGCCGAGTCGGAGGCACGGGAGAGGGAGAACAGCAGGCACTACCAGAGGAGGATGGAGGAGATGAAGGCTGACATGGACGAGCTGGTGCAGAGGGAGCTGGAGTCCAGCCGCCGGCGCATGGAGCTGGTGAGGGGGTGCTGCTCCCGGGGTTTGGGTGGCCCCATGGCCACAGGGGGCTTTGCTGCAGGCCCCTCATAACCCCTGGGTTGGCCTGAGGGCCCCAGAAAAGTCATTTTCTGTGTGCTGGGTCTGGAGCTGTTCCCTGTGCAGGTCCTGGGGTACTCCGCTGGGAGGGGCAGGGAATTGTTTTGCATCCCTCTGCAGCCCCAAACCATTGAACCAAAGGTGTGCTTGAGGACCCACCCTCACATTCCCTTCCTCCATGGCTGGGCTGGGAGCCTGGACAGTCCTTCTGCTCCATGTTTCTTTTTTTTGTGGGAAGGAGATGGCTTTGCTTGCTCCTCTCACAGAAATGCAGTTCACATGTGGATGTGGCACTTGGGGACACGGTTTGCTGCTGGACTTGGCAGTGCTGGAGTAACAGTTGGACTGGATGATCTTGAAGGTGTTTCCATCCTAGATGAATCTATAATTCCAAGTTGCTCAGGTCATTCCTGCAGCTCCTCAAGCTGGTTCTCCTCATGTCAGGCAGAACCACGGTGGGTGGGAAATGCCTTGGCCCTGCAGCAGCCCCTCTGGGTGTGTCAGGACTCAGCCCAAGCATCAGATCCTCCTGGAGCTCCCAGCTTTGCCAAACCACCCCCTTGGCTGCAGCTCAGATGGTGCCAACCAGCAGCTAAACCCACTCTGAGTGAGCAGAGCCCCAGCTGGGTTTGGAGAGCAGCAAAAATAGATTCACCTGCACTTTCCAGCCTTTTCCCAGTGTCTCTTTTCATGTTGTTTCTTCCAGTAATCCAAGGGAAAGCCTCGCTCCCGAGCAGTAATTGAAAGATATTGCAGTTCTGCTGGCAGCAGGACCTAATTAGGAGCAGTTATTTTATCAATAATCTTTTATTTAGCAATCAAGGAGATTCCAGCATTTATTCTGCCCCGAGGCTGCCAGCCTTCCCAAAGGCAGTGGTGGGAATGATTCCCAATCCTCTGCCTGTGCCACGGTCAGGCTTTGTCCTTGCTGTGCCAGGCTGAGCCCTGAGTGCTCTGGCTCCCCTGGGCATGGAATGAGGTCGGATCTCTCAGCCTCTGATGCTCTGCAGAGCCATGAGATGGTGGAGTGAGAGGCTGTGCTGAGGAGCCACGGGCATGCCAGGATCCCTGATCCTGCTGCTTTCCTGTGGGATTGAGGGATTGGTTGCTGTGATACTGGTGTTGGTTGCAGCTCTGCTGGAAGGGCAGTGCTTGGAACATGGATGCTCTGGCTGTTGGGATAGGAGTGAGATCTTTCACTGTATTTTTGGGTTTGTGCCTATGTTTTTAGAAGCTTTTTGAATGTTTCATGTGGGGATGTGAGCGACGGGTGAAGAAAGGAACTTCTTGGCACTCTTGTGTTCTCCCAAGTGAAGTGTGCAAAGAGGTCTGAAAGGGATTTTAGGGGCACCTCCATCAGATAAGACACAAACCCCCACAAACAGCTGGATTTGTAAGGCAGAACTGAGGAGTGTGGGGTTACCCAGACACTCAGATATTTGGGGTTATCTGGTACCTGCTGGAGGAAGGAGCGGGTGGGCTTCCCCAGACACACCTCCCCATCCCGGCTTCTCCATGGTGATTGCTCCATGGGAGCTGGCTCAGTGTGCACGGCCACAGCCAGGGACTGCTGTAACATTCCTGGGAGCAGAGGCATCCCCCAGACTGTGCATCCTCCTAAGAGCACTTAAATAAAACATGGGGCAGGGCTGTGATCGAGGAGCCCGGCCGAGCTTGTCAGGAGCCTGGTGGGGAGCATCAATAGTTAATAGAAAGCCACTTATGGCTCTGCTCCTGCTAAATCCCCCATCAATTATAAATCCAGCGTGAATTATTCACTTGACATTACTTAAGACATGCTCTGCTCCTAACAGGTTTTTTTTTTTTAATTTTATTTAAATACACGGTGGTGAGGTTGTGGACTTGCCACACACTGTCGAGGTTTAAGGAGGGACAAATGTCTTGCACAGACTGGGTTAGAAATCCTGTCTGTTTTCACAGCTGCTGCCTGTAGATGTAGTTATATATGGCATACATACACAATATACAAAATAGAAGGTATTTTGTTCTCACAACACGTGTTTATCAGTGGTGGATGCACTGGAAAATCCTATCCCACCATCCCCAGCCTGGCTCAGGGCAGCTATTTCCATCCCTCCCTCACTGCCCACCTGGTTTAGGGCAGTTGGGAGGCAGCGTTGTGCCGTTCAGCAGGAATATGCAGTGAGGAGCAAGGCTGGGAGCTGGAGAGCTGGCTGCCAGGCAGGTGGCTCTGCCTTATGAATTTTGTAAGAAGGATGGGTTTTGAACACTTTCCAAGCACGTTTGGTAATGGCAGGGGGTAGGACTTGGCCCTACTGGTCTCTCTTTGCTCTGGCTTCTCATCCTGGGTTTCCTCCCTGGAGCTGGAGCTCCTCTTCCAACAAAATCTGGATCCCAGCCTGCAGCAGCTCCTCATTTCTCAGCTGCTGTGCTGACACCCAGAGCTTGACAAGCCAGTCCCAGCCCCTCGGTGTCCTCAGACCACGGCAGACACTGAGTCATGGTGAGGAGTGCGGGATGGATTTCCAGCTTGGAGTTAAAGCTGGGGGGCTTAAACCCAAGCCGTGCTCTCTGTGTTCATCATGTGTGCACTTAGGCTCATGCTTGTGCCCTACACGTGTCCCCTGGTGAAGCTGCAGTGCAGGGGAGGATGGAACAGGGCCTAGGAAGGATGGAGAAGGGCTGGGAGCAGGCATGGAGCAGGAATGTGGGACACTGAGTGGCTGTCATTGTGTCTGGGATGAGGCAGTGTCCGGGATTTCCCTCCTGAGGCTGCTCTTAGGGAAGGATGGTGCTGGCTGTGCTGCTGCCGACTGAGCTGCCTGTACAGCTTGGATTTCACAGGAGAAATCAAGCATCTGGATGAGGGTTCTGGGGTGAAAACTCTGGAATGGGGTCCAGAGTCCCTCAGGTCTCTTCTCCCAGAGAGCCAGCTGCCTTCTTGATGGAATGCCTAGGGAAAAACAGAGGCTGATCCAGCTGGGACAAAGCCCTGGCTGGCTGAGGCACAAGCCAGGGACTTGCTGGGTCTCCTCCTGCCCCTCTGTACCCAGCAGAGCTCCACTGACCCCCCTGAGCACACCACGAGGGCTGGCGGGTGCTATCTTCAAATAAGGTTTCTTTAATGAAGCTGTGAAAATTCATCAGCATAATAATTAATTAATTTTACAGAAAACTGAAGTACAGGTGTGAAGCCACTCTTCACAAGTTGGTTTTTGTTTTTTTTTTGTGAGAGCCTCAGTGTAAATAACCCTTTTTTTTTCCCCCTGGTTCTTCTGCTGGCACATCTTTGTGCCCTGGCCCCGCTATGGCCACTTTGTGTAACAAAACACAGCCTGAACTCCAGGATTAGGGGGTTTTTGCTCATTTTTGCCAACTTTAAAGCTTCTTTTATTTCTTTTTGGCGCTTCCAGTGTACTTGAGAAGCGAAGTGGGAGCTGTTTGTGCCTCCAGCCGGGAATGCCACGCTCCCACCCAGGCGAGCGCTCAGCTCCCAGCAGGGTCCCAAGCAAACCTTCTGATGTCTCTTGTCCCCATCCCTGCCTGCCCCTGGGTCTTTCCAGCTGCTCTTCCCTTAAAGAGCGAATGTCTTTGAGGAAGTGTAAGGACAATTATCATCAAAGGCAGCCGGTCCTTAGAGGTGAGGGTGGGTGATGGAGGAGCCAGGAGTGAAAGCTCGCTGTGTACGCGTTAATTAGGGCTGTTGTGATCCTGCTTTGCCATTAAAGGAGTAAATTCCTCAGGAATCCATCAGCACCGGTGGCTGCTCACACACCAATTACACGGTGCTCGCCCCATCTCACAAGGAGCCTTCGGCTGAGCGAATTTTGTCACTTCAAACTTTCTGGGAAACCCGCGAGTTAGCGGCTTAATTAAAAATAATAATGATGGATGTATTCTGCAGGTGCGTGCTAAGCTATTCGAAGAAAAGTGATCCAAATTGCACTAATTAGATTGCACTTCGCTCGAGGTGGATGGGAGCGAGCAAAGGTGGTGTTGTCACAGCAGAACCACAAACAAAAATACGAGGTGGTGACAAGGACGTGGTGCTGGATGCTCCAGGGCATCCCTTGGAGTCCCACGGATCATTTCACTGCTGATTTTGTTTATCTCCTTTTAGTTTCTCTTCCAATAATTCTTAGACAAAGTTAGTGGTGGTGGAAAAAAAATAAAACCAACCTCTTCAGAAAAAGAAGGTTTAGAAATTGCCTTCCATGAGGGATGTGCAGAATTTCCTCCCTGGGAGCCCCTGGATGAGGGCAGGAGTCCAGCTAAGAGCAGCTCACTGTGGATTTGCTGAGTGCCAGCCATCACTGAGGGAGCTCCTGCCCCCTTGAATTGGGGAAACTTTTACTCCAGGCTCCCTGTCAGCAGGAATCAAGCTCAGCCTTCTAAAACCTTGGTTTCTGACCCACCAGCAGAGCCAGTCCTGTGCTCTGGGGTGATCTCTCCCCCAGCCTGAACAGGAGAACCCGGTTTGGAAATGTATTCAGTAGCAGGCAGAATGTGTATTTTATTTATTGATGATAAAATATGCATCAGCCAGGGGTTCTGCACTGGCCTGGCAGGTCCTGCTGTGCATGTTGGACTGGTTTGGTGGAAGCAGCCAGAGATGCTGGTGTCAGGAGGGATTTAATAGCAAAGATGCTCCTTTCAGCCCTTCAGGTCCAGCCGTGGTGCAGTTTGCCCAATAATAAGAGTTTTCTCAACTGATATATTTTCCCCTTTATTTCTTCCCTTTTTCTGCTCAGAGGAAACAAAAAGCCAGCTCTGCCCAGCATGAGGGTGTTGGTTCTCAGCCCAGGGACTGTGTGAAAAGAGAAATGCTTCTTGGATTTACATTTAGATAGAAACAACGTGTGTCAGAGGTGTCCAACAGCTCCCTGGGTGCCAGGGGTCTGGTGCTGGGATGGGCCTTGTCAGTCTGTGTTCTGCAGGCAGTATTTTTCCCTCTGAAATTGAATTGTATTGGCAAAATTATTCCTTTCCCTGAGACAATTGTAGGGTACGAAGGAAAACATGAGGTGTATCCATGGATGAGATTTGGGACAGCTGGGATGTGGGGTGGGATGTGGGGTTCAGCAGTGTCAGCTCCATTTTCTGGCTCACATTCAAATTGCCCCTCGGGTGGTCTGTGGGTGGGGGACCCCGGGGTCACCCACAGTCCCCAGTGTCACCCCAGTGCCCTGCAGGTCCCCTTCCCAAGGCCACCAGCATGAGTGCCACAAAGTGGGGGTGTCCAGGGATGTCCTGGGAGGAGGCAGGTGGGGCCCCAGCTCAGCAGCATCACCTGGGATGGTCCCGTTCCTCTCAGCATTCCCAGTGTCATGCAGAAGGTAGTGAGGTCGGGGGGACCCCACCAGCCAGGGTGACCCCTCCAGCCCCCAGGACTCTCTGTCTGCTGCTCCCACAGCCATCCCAGGGGATTTCTGTGCCTGTGGCCAGAGGAAGTGGGGCTAGGGTGCTGGTGGGGGGATGCTGCCCTGTGCCTCCCTGCCCATCCCTGTTAATAACAGCAGAACAGAGGAGTGGAATTAAAGGCAGCCACTGAACCATATTTAATTTGTGCCATGTCCTGCAGCTGAGGAGCTGGGTCAATAGAGGCTCTCATCAGTCTGTGGAAGGGCTCAGCTCTTTATCTGGTGTCACTCCCTGCTCCTGCTGCCCCAAATAGCTGAATACAGGCACAGAGGCACCCGGAGCTTGGGGCTCTTTCCTCCTCTCAGGGGTTGGTGTTTCACCACGTGCCCTGTCCTGAGCCCCTGAGCTCCTTGATGACACACTTCCCTCAGTGGATCAGGTCCTTTCCACCTTCTGCCCGAGCCAGGAGGGCTTGGGGACACCAAGTTCCAGAAAGCTTCTGAGCAGTGCTGAGGCTTGCACCAATACCAGCGCGTTGCCAGGAGCTTCTGCGACCCAAACAGGGCTGTTTCTCTGCATGTTCTGATGAACCAAGATGCTCTTCCCCTGGGGCCCGTGTGCCTGGTGATTCCAGGCCTCCCTTTATTTCCTGTGACAGTGTGCCAGCTCCTGTGCCGTGGCCTGTCGCAGATCATCCCTCACCTCGCCACCGCCGCCGTGGCGATTTCACAGCTGGCAGCTTCAATCGCTGGGGATCTGCCACTCCCTCCTCTCTGCCCTGGGATGGCTTAGGAACAGCAGGAAGGGGTCCTTCCCGGCTGGAAGGGCTTGGAGTGTGATGAACAGGGGTGCAGGGCCAAGGTGGTGTCCGTGGTGTGCAAGGCGGGCGATGCTGGGCCCGTGGAGCCAGTGGTGGTTGTGTCAGGTTGTAAATCCTGGAATGGTTTGGGTTGCAGGGACCTCAAAGGTCATCCTGTCCCACCTCCTGCCATGGCAGGGACACTTTTCACTAGCCCAGGTTGCTCCAAGCCCTGTCCAACCTGGCCTTGGACACAACCAGGGATCCAGGGGCAGCCACAGCTTCTCTGTGGAACCTCTGCCAGGGCCTCCCCACCCTCACAGGGAAGAATTTCTTCCCAATATCCCATCTACCCCTGTCCTCTGGCAGCAGGCAGCCATTCCCTGTGTCCTGTGACTTCATGCCCTTATCCAAAAATCCCTCTCCATCTCTCTTGGATCCCCTTTGCACACTGGAAAGTGCTGGAAGCTGCAGTTTACATTCACAGGTGCCACAGGGCGTGCTGCAGCTGACCAGCCCTGACAGTCCCTGGGAGCACTGGGGTGAGGGTGGGGTGGTTTAGCAGCCACCCCACTTGCAGTTCAGGTGCCATATCAGGTGCAGGCTCTCACCTGGTGTCCCCTGTGCAGGAGCAGCAGCTGGCAGAGCTGGCAGAGGTGAGGCAGGTGCTGCAGGCTGACCTGGGCACCTCCATCCGCCGCATCGCAGACCTGCAGGTGGCCCTGGAGGGGCTCCGTGACAGCGACAACAGCGATGCCGAGGGGTCTGACAGGTGAGAAACAGGGCCTGGGGGGAGCTGAGGGGGTTGGGTGGGGCTCAGCTGCTCTGTGGTGGGGAAGAGGCAGCTCTGGGCAATGCCAGGGTGGCTGTAGTTTCATGTCCTCATCCTCCCGTGTTTGTTCTGTGTCTGTGAGCAAAAAGCTTCATGTTAATGGAAGGTTTCATGAAAAAAGTGTCAGCTTTGAAATCATCCTGTGTGGCCCAGCTTAAAGTGAGAAAAAAGGGTGGGAATAGCCCCATTTGTACAGCAGGTCCCTGGCAGCAGTGTGTTGGTGTCCCAGTGCTGGGTTCATTGAGAAAATCCTGCTTTGATCATCCCCAGGAGCTGGAAGTGCCAGTGAAACCAGTGAAATTTAGGTAGAGGTTTTTACTAGGGAAAAAAAAAGAGTAAAAAATTCCAGTGTGTTTTTCAGGTGTTATTCCTAAAGCCCTTCAGTTTTCCCCTCTGCCACGCAGCTAAAGGGGCGTCAAGGACAAATGGAGACAAAAGAGAGAAATGAGTTTAAGAAAAAAAGAAAAAAGCTGAGGTGTGCTTGTCAGCATTTGCTCTGTGTAGTGATTAAACCAGGGAAAGGTGAGACACAAACCGTGAGCTCAGACACTCACTGCTTCCCAAAAAAAGGCTGATTTCCAGTGCAGCTGGTGCATCAGTGGAGGTGAGAAGCACTTCCCAGCAGGAATGGCAGCTGCTGCCGACAGGAGCAGCCCTGTGCTGGTGTGTTCTGCTCCCTCCTTTTGCCCTGGGGTCCCGTCTGCAGCCAGGGCTGACCCTTGCAGGGAGCAGGGAAGAGTCTCCAGCCCTGCTCCAGCCTCCAGCACTGCAGCTCCGGCTGTTTTGGGAGTGCTCCCCGGCTCAGCCCAACCCCTGCTCCGGCCACAGTGGCTCTGCTGCAGTCAGTCTGGGAAGTTTTGCACCTCGTGGTGGTTTTGGGGTGCCCACAAGCCATTGCTGACCCTCTCCTGTGGTCCTTGCAGCGTGCAGACGGCGCGGGAGTCGCTGTGCTCCGGGAGAGACACGTGAGTGATTCCAGGGGATGCTGCTGCCGAAGGACAGAGCCTGTGCCTGCCTCTGCCACAGCTCATGGACCACCAGCTGCTGCTCTGAGGGGTCCTGGACCAGTGGCTGCTGCAGCTGCATGGGCAGGGCTCGCATTGGCATCCAGATGTGCTGGCACTGTGTGCCCCATGCCCATCGACCTGCTCCCGTTCCCTAGGAGCTCTGGCTTTTATCCTGAGGGATGCTCCCACTCCTCTGGGCTGTGCCTGGAGAGATGAAGCTGATCTGTGGCTTTGAAGGAAAACTGAGATCCTAAAGGATTTCATCCACTTCACCTGGTCTGGGGGCTCCTGAAGGGTGGGCTAGGGTAGCCCTGGCTCTGGAGGAGCCCAGGGGTGCCCAGGGGTCACAGCAACTCTGTCACTGCAGCCCCAGGCCTGGCAGGCAGTGCAGGGTTTTCCTGCCCAAGGACTTCAGGGCACTTGCTGAAGCTTGAGGAAATAATGAATGGCAGCAGCAATGGCACAAGGACCAGGCTGCCTGGAAAGATTTCTTTTTATCTGGTTCCACAAACCAGCCCGAGCAGAGCTCACCAGCTGGAGCTGCTGTGGTGGAAGTGTGAGGACCACCCGCTTTGTGCCCTGTGTCACCATCACAGTGACCCAGGAGCCCTCCTGCCTGCACCTGCAGAGCTGACAGGTCTCTCCTGTCCCCTCAGGGATGCCTGCTCCACCGTTGGCTCCGTGCTCAGCCTGGAGCCTGCCGAGAGCATCAAGTCCTGGCCGAGTTCCTCCACGGGCTGGACATCCCTGGCGAGTGCCAGCGTGGCCGGGAGCATCTCAGCACCATCCGTTGGCAGCCGCAGCACCCAGAGCCTGAGGTAAGGCACTGCCAGCCCATCCTGGGTGTGTTGGGGGGTGCTGAGATGTGGGGGCTTCCTCTGGGCTCCCTTGGGATGTGCAGGACGGAGCTCAGGGGAACCTGTGGTGTTTAAGGTCATAACATCAAATCAAGGAAGGCAGCCACTGCCAGGCCAGGATCAGTGAAACACCAGATGAAAGTCACTACATCAAAAACATGCTTCAAGCAGGAAAATATCCCTTGATGTATTCTCTGGAGATAATTTAAAGAGGCAATGCAGCCTATTGGAGGATTTGTATGCCATATGCTCGCTGCTTGCTGCTGAGGAAGAGGGATGCATTTCTACCGTTCTAATATCAAATATGTTAATTTTTGATAGTGATGCTGACAGGCTGGGAAAGAGCTGGAGGGAGGCCCGAGCACTTGCATAGCCCAAATGTCCCTGCTTGGCTCTGTGGGTGCCCAAGTGCCCAGCCTGAATTGGTGCCCATCAGAGGGACCCTCCAGTCCAGAGACAAACCCCATTTCCAGGTCACAGAGAAACTGGTTCTTTGTGATTCACGTGTGAAACAATCATGTGGGTTGAGTTTGGAAAAGCACTGTAAATCAGGGTCTGAGGCTGCATTGTGGAGGGAGATGGTGGGGATGGAGGAGGGTGTCAGATCCCCTTGGAGGCTTGTGAGGGCAGAGATGGAGCAGGGATGGAGCTTTGAGTCCTGGGGCAGGGAGCAGAGGGGGCTCCAGAGATCATCATCCCCCTGTAGGGAAGGTGGAAAAGGTGCCAACCAACCAAACTCAGGGCGGGCAGGGCTGGAAGTGCCCCTGCTTGCAGCCCCTGTGACTCAGGGCCTCCCCACCCTGCTGCTTTCCCAGGGATGGTCTCTCAGGACACACATCGCTGTTTTTCCTGTTTTTCTCCCCATAACCAGGGCAGGTGCCAGGCTGAGGCTGGGCACCGCTCACTGCAGCTCCCAGCTGCTCCCTGCTTGTGTTCAGGTGTGTAGGTGGGTGCTCCAAGGCGATGGAATTTGTCAGGACTGTGGAGCACAGTTGCACTGCAGACATTGGTATTAATCTCCCTGCTGCCATTCTGGTGAGCTCTGTCCCCACGGCCCTCACCTGCCTTGTACAGGAGAATCACTGTTGTCAGAACTGATGTTCCGAAGAGCAGGAAACGCCCTGGGTGAGCTGGAGCAGTTTGTGGAGGTACAAGGCAGAGTCTATGAACAGTCAGGTAGGGCAGAGACCTGTGGGGAGACCACAGAATCCTGGAATGCTTTGGGTGGGAAGGAACCTTAAAGATCATCTCATTCCAACTCCCTGCCATGGGCAGGGACACCTTCCATGGACCAGTGATGAGTGGGAGCCCTGAGAGCAGTTGGCTGAGCTCACTGGGACCCTGCACAATAAATAAGGCCCTTCCTAAGTGTTGCTCAGGTGGTTTTGGTCCAAGTGACCCAACTCTGATCATTAAAGGATGACAGAAAGACAGGGGCTGTGGCTAATACCTTATTTCTGAGCTGGAACTCCTCAGATTTGTTGTAAAAGACATACAGTCTTTCAGTTGGACATCCAGAGGAACTTCCTCATGGAAAGGGTGGTCAGACATTGGAAGGGGCTGCCCAGGGACTTTTGGAGTCCCCATCCCTGGAGGTGTCCAAGGAAAGCCTGGATGTGACACTCAGTGCTCTGGGCTGATGACAAGGTGGGGATTGGTCCCACATTGGACTCGATGCTCTTGGAGGTGTTTCCCAACCTCAGCTATTCTGGGATTCTGAGGTTTGCTGGGCTGCCTGTGGCTCTTGTGAAAAGCAAATTGTCCCATGCCTTGGCCACAGTGTGACCATCACTCTCCATCCTGGGGCTTGTGAAGGGGCAAATTGCAAATGCTGGTGTGGGAGCCGTGTTTGGCTGCAGCTCATCTAAGATGGAAATAGAGCGAGGAGGAGACGAAATGCAAACAAACAGGAGACGAGACTGGAGGTAATAAAAATGAGATCAGGGAAACGAGCTCTTCCTTATTAAGATTCCTTTGTCTTGCACAAGCACCCAGTAATGAAAAACGAGTCTTGCTCGTGTTGGCTGTTCAGCACCACATCTGGGGTGTTTGCTGAACAAACAGCTGCCAAGAGCCAGAGGAGAGCGAGGAGCTCTTATCACCCATGTGCTTACAGGAGGGAGAGCTTTGATTAATGTTTCCTTTAATTCTCTGCTATTTAAATGCCTGTACAAAATGCTGGCCAGCAGAGCTAAGCCTCCATAAATATGACACAGCACAGAGTTGGAATAAATACAATTTTTTGTTATTAGGAAGCCAATTTAAAAGTTTATGTATTTATTCTGCCCCTTTCCAGGCAGGTTAAGGTGGTGCTGTGATAGGGGGGTTATCCAGAGGTGCAGTCAGGGAGTGGATCCACAGCCCAGGATCTGCCTTTCCATCCTGCATCCCACAGGACTGTGACATCCACAGCCGTGGCATCACCCCAGGAGTACCCTGGCAGCAATTCCCCTCCCACCTTGGTTCACAAAACCAGGAGCCCTGGTCCCAAAGCTGCTGGAGATCCAACACATTTATTTTTAACCACGATTGTGTCAAAAGCAAATCATTACTTGGGGAAACTGGGAGCTCTTGTGTAGATGATGATGTGACAAGAAAATCCTCTTCTGACAGAAATGAGGCCAGTGTCTCTTCCCTCCCTGAAATGGAGCTGTCTTGGCCTTATTTATAAGCTCCCAAGAAAAGCATCCCAGCCACACTTTCAGCCCTGGTCATGTGTTGCAAAGCATGTGTGGATTTTATTGTATAAATGATTTCAACTGGTATAATTGTAATCATGCTAATTGCTATGTAATCTTCACTAATTATTGTTGTATGTCATTTGGGTTGGTGTGAATGGCAGATTGCAGAGCTCCGTTGGCTTCCAGGCGCCTCCTGGGCTCGGCATCTTTTGCCTTTTGCTGGGAAAATCATCTTCCCTGAAGATGATGGAGGAGCTCAGGGCTGGAGGGGCTCATGGTCCTTCCTCCTGAGGCACCACCTTCCTTTGGGGCTGCCTGCAACTTCCTGGGGTCATTCCAAGCCCTGGGAATTCTTGCTGGCACCATTTGCCAGGGATTTATGGATGAGCAGAGGATGCCCCAGGATGGGGTGCAACTGTCTTGCTCTTGTGTCCTGCCTTGTGAGGAGGATGAGGAAGACTAGCTATGATTTTGGAGAGGGATTTTGGTAGCCATAAGGGTACAGTTAAAGAAACAAATCATGGAACGGTTGGGGTGGGAAGGAACCTTCAAAACCATCCAGTGCCACCCCCTGCCATGGACAGGGACACCTTCCACTAGCCCAGGTTGCTCCAAGACTCATCCAACTTGGCCTTGGACACTTCCAGGGATGAGGCAACTTGTGACAGGGCCTCACTGCCCTCCCAGGGAAGAATTTCTTCCCAAATCCCATCTAACCCTGCCCTCTGGCAGTTTAATGGGTGCAGAAAATGGGAACTGTTGGGAGAGACAAGGATGGATGGGGCAATCTTAGCCTTTGGCTGGAAACTGGAGCATGGAGAGTGTGAGGTCCCTGCTTGGATTCTGGGGCTGTGTGGCCCTTCCCAGCCACGGAAGCTGGAACAATCCCACCTTTGCAGCTTTCACTCGTTTTCAGACTCCAAAGATTATCATAAAAGCAGTACCTGTCCGCCATGCTGAACAGGACAATAAATACAGCAACATTCAGTCCTTGTTCACAACCCATTAGTGGTTTTCACCTCTCCACCCACTTTTATCTCAGCCTTAAAACCCAAATAAAAACACTAATGCCGGTGTTTAATTTGTGAAAGCCATTCATGCAGCACACGGGTTACAACATTATTTGGAAACGTGCAGAGTGAATGGAGCGATTTCTGTACAAAACCTCACCGAAGGATTACATTAGCCATTTAAGTAAGATGCAATTTAGGATCCTAAAATCCAGCATTATTGAAATGTCTCAAACTATTAATCAGGTGTGGTGCTTCGGCAGCGTCAGCACGGGATGGCCCTGAAGGGTGAAGTGATTCAGGGAGATGAAATCTCTGGTTGATTCCTTTTAAATTGAATAATCAAATGATTTAGGCTGGTTTAATGAGCAGGGAAAGGCGGTGGGTGCCGGGACAGGTGGGTACCTCTGCACCCTGGACTGTGCCAGGAAGCTGGAGCTGCTCCACTGCCCCTTCCCTTCTGCAATCAAGCATTTCCCAGCTCTGGAGCTTGTCTTCAGCCCATCTCAGCATGTAAATTATTTCACGGGTCAGCAGAGCCTGGTCCGAGCGTCCGGCGCAGTGCCTGGATTATCTTCTCTCACCCCATTCCCATGGCAACAGCAGCATTCCCAGGGCAGGAAGCTTCATTATGGCCATGCACAACTTGAGTGCTGCTCCGTCCCAGAAATGGGTTTGTTGTTTGGGTTCTGCTGCTTTGCTCTGCCCTGTTCCCTCTTTCCCCACCACCTCCTTTCTTTCCCAAATTCACATCTCAGCAGAATTCCCAGTCAGGCCAGGCCTGGGTTCCCTTGGCTG
Source organism: Lanius collurio (assembly GCA_020086605.1). Lineage (NCBI taxonomy): Eukaryota > Metazoa > Chordata > Aves > Passeriformes > Laniidae > Lanius > Lanius collurio. Next base: position 6,487,979 of record JACBWW010000031.1, on the reverse strand, counting down.
AGCAGTGATGGGAGTGGGGACACTGCCAGCAAGCAAATGTAGGTGCTTGGAGGGGGCCATGAAGTGTCTCATCAGGGGCTCACCAGTGACCCCAAGCCCCCTGGTGACTGCAGTCCCCCCATCTTTGTGCATGAGCTGCACGAGGACAGGGACAGCCTGCGTGATTGGGGGTTCTGGTGTGGATCCTCAGGGCTGAGCAGAGGTGCATCCCACGTGGTTCCTGCACCAGGCCTCGTCCCCAGTGTGGTCCTGTCTGGCCATCCCCCCTTGCCCTGCAGCCCCTGCCCAGGTGTTGGAGGGCTCCTGCAGTTCAGAACTGTTTGAGCAGCAGCCTGGGTGAAACATGCCCAGCAATAACAGTGAGATGCGTCCGGGGTACGGTGCGAGCTGGTTTCATAAAATTTTAGTGAATAATCTTTGGCTTTGACAGAAATAAAATAAATCCTACATATTGCTGTAATCTGTCAAGAAAAAGGGTATTTGGAGGTAAGTGTTGGCTTGGCAGAGCTGAAACCGGTAACAGCACATGCTCTACACCAGGAATTAACTGGCCTGGCTGATCTGAGCTTATTTAAGATAAAATCCTTGGGCATTGCCCAACTGCTGGAAGCAGCGGTGAGTTTATCCTGAGACTCCCATGCCAATGCCAGCTTTTCACTTGCTGAATGACATCCTGGTCACTGGGAATCCCACAGTCTAAACTAACATCGATTTCTGTCGTTCAGGGTGAGCAGAGACACCAAGGACCCCGCTCTGAATCGGCCGCTGTCCTCCCGGAGCTCTTCCAGGCCTGGCGAGGCTGCGGATCCGGGGAGGACAGCGAGTCCCCAGCTGAGGGCCAGAAGACGGGAATATGGAAAACCTCCAGCAGGAGAAGAGGAGCTGGAGAGCCCAAAGAAGCCCACAGATAGGACAGGAGAGACATCCCCATCGCTGCTGCACCGGGGTAACTCCCCGGCTGCGGACGGGAGGTTCCCCAGCACGGTGTCTCCGCCGGTGCCCAGCAGGAGGAGGCTCTCGGTGGCATCAGGGCCGGTGCCCAGCTCGGCCGCCCTCTCTGAGTACGTGGAGGAGCTGCGGCGGCAGCGGGCAGCGGAGCGGGAGCCGGGGCTGCCGGCGCTGGCCACGGACACCTCTCCGCTCCCCATTTACCGCACCACCGGTGCCGCGGCCCTGCGGCGCTGCCGGGGGGTCCCAGCGGCCGAGGAGCCCCTGGGGAGGATGGAGGGAGATCAGGCAGGTGAAGGGGAGGGAGCGGGTGCCGGCCTCACACGCTCCTCTAGCCTGCGGAGCATGGCCTCAGAGCCAGCCGAGCCCCCGCGTTCTCCAGCGCTGAAGAGGGCATCGAAATTCGGCTCCTACGACTCCCTCCTGCCGGCCCTTGACGGCTCCGGCCGCCGACCGAGCTCCCCGGCTGCCGGGATGGAGGTGCTGGGTGTGCCACGGCTGAGCTCCTGGAGGAGCTGCCTGGAGCCATCGCTGGAGGATGTGGAGCTGGGGAAGGAGCCTGAGGGATTTCTGAGCTCCCTGTCCGGTGATGGGCTGGGTGAGGAGAAGGGGAGTGACCCCTTCAGCTGGCGAATACCCACCCTCAACTATGAGAGGAAAACCAAGGTTGACTTCGACGATTTCCTGCCGGCCATCCGCAAGTCCCGCTCCACCAGCAGCCTGGCCAGACCCCGCAGGGACAGAAGGGACGGCCACCGGCCCCTCACCGTGCGCTTTGAGGATGAGGCCATAGCAGGCACTCTGGAGTCCCCCAACACCAAGGGCAGGGCCAAGAGCAGCCAGGAAGAGCCCGGAGACCTCTCTGACTCCTCCTCATCCTCTGGCTCCCACCTCTCCTCCTGGAGTGCTGACAGCATCAAGCGCCGGCCGCAGCCCCCGAGAGGGGACGGGGAGGGCTCCAGCGGCAGAGCCAGCAGGCAGGGCAGTGGGATGAGCCGCTGTGCCGAGGCCGAGGGGAAGGAGGAAGATGTCAGCAGCATCATGAAGAAGTACCTCGGCAAAGACTGAGGTAAGTGTGCTGAGCCACTGAGCTCAGAGCTGTGGGGGCATGTTTGGGATGCTGGCTCTGATCTGCTGTAGAGCCCAGTGGGCTTGCTGGAAAAGCTTCCCCAGAATGCTCTGTTCTGTTCTGTTAATGTACCCCAGTTCTGCTCCCCTGGTTGGCTCCTTGGCGGCTACAACCCTTGATACCTGATACGCCCTGGGAGTTGTTTCATCAGTTCCCTTACCCTGGACCCCTCATTGTTCTCCCCGAAGGGTTCCCTGAACCCTTCCAGGGGTGTGGACACATTAAATCTCTTCTGTGTGAAGGCTCCTGCTGCTCATTTCATCTCTGGACTGTTTCGGCCAGCTCTCTGCTCTGCGTGCGCCGGCTGCGCCGGGCGGCTTTGTCCTGGGGAAGGTCGAGACATGGAACCAGCAAAGAAGATCATGACAAGTTCATGTCCATGTTCAGGCGCCATTTGTCATGATCTTCTTTGCTGGTTCCATGTCTCGACCTTCCCAGAAGCGTCCCCAGGACAAAGCCGCCCGGCGCAGCCGGCGCACGCAGAGCAGAGAGCTGGCTGAAACAGTCCAGAGATGAAATGAGCAGCAGGAGCCTTCACATGGGGTTCTACAGGAGAGATTGAATGTGTCTGCACCCCTGCAAGGGTTCAGGGAACCCTTCGGGGAGAACAATGAGGGGTCCAGGGTAAGGGAACTGATGAAGCCACTCCCAGGGGGTATCAAGTAACAAGGGCTGTAGCCACCAACGGAGCCAACCAGGAGAGCAGAACTGGGGTACATGAACAGAACAGAGCATTCTGGGGAAGCTTTTCCAGCAGGCCTGCTGGGCTCTACAATCTGCAGTCCCTTGGTGCCTGTGCTGATGCTGAGGAGTGTGTGGGGACAGGGTACCTCAGGGCAGCTGGAGTCCCTGTGCTCCTCCTGGCATGTCAGAGCATCCCAGGGCTGCCAGGGTGTCCCTCGGAGTGTGTGGTGCTGGGACTGGTCCCCCCTTGCCTTTGCACCTTCAGAGCTGCAATGGGGACACTGCTGTTGCCAGGGACAGCCCCAGAGTCGTCCACAACACCAGCTCAGTATTCACTGGGGTTTCCCAAAACAGCATCACTCAGCTCCCACCCTAACACCCAGCAGATGCATCCCCCCAAGGCCCTCGAGCGCTCCCTGCTCAGGGGCCCAAGATTTCTTTGGTGATTAGAAATCAGTTCGGGCTGGATGCTGGGAGTTCCCTCTCTAGAGGACGGGGCTCCTGCCTGGCCCAGACATTCTTCCTCCAGTCATCAACAGCCTCCGACAGCCACTTGGATGCCATGTCTGGATTGCAACTGACACTTGGAGAATTAGGATTTATTGCTGCAATCCAGGTTTGAAAGCAGAGTCCCTAATGAATGCGCCACAACTGTAATTAAGTGTTTAAAATAGATTAGAAAAACATTTTGTAAAACCATTGCCTTTAGAGTAACTTAGTGGATGTCAAGCTGTGACCAAATTGACTAAGCCAACACACGAAGGGAGCGTGTGTTAATAAAACATTTCTTTCCAGGAAGCAAATTTGCATAATGCAACGTCCCACTTTCTGCGGGATTCGTTTCGATCAAGCGCAGCAGCCAGCCCCGACCCGCAGCGACGAGGAGCCACGTTGGGCACACGGCTTCCCTGCTCCTGCCAGAACCACCTCACGTGAGCAGAGGCTGCAGGTGGCTCCACGAAGGTCATGGGATGGTTCTACAAACTTTTTTGGTCTTGGACAATTTTCCTTTTGCTCCTGCCCCGTTTCCCAGTGCCGCAGCTTTGCTCAGGGCCAGCCGTGGGGACAAGGACTTTCCTGTTCTCCTGCAGTTTTTTGATGTGGGAGTTGGTGCTTTAATTAAAAACCCAGCGGCTGCCACAGATGCTGAGGACATGCCATGGCCAGGGAAAGGCCAAGCTGGGAGGAGCTGGAGGAACACCAAACCCCTCCTTTGTAACCCAGAGCTGCAGCCTGGGTGTCTCATCCTGCATTGCACTCCTCAAAAACCATCTTCGAGGAGGCTCTCGGGTCCCAGAGTGACACCCAGCTACAGCAGAGCTTGGAAGTGTTTATAATTCCACAGGAATTTGAAGATGGATCCATCTGTGCTTCCATGGCTCCGGCCTGTGGGGGATATCTGGGCACATCCCAGTGGCATGCAAGGCACACGGTGTGGGGGCAATGGGGGCCTCTATTTAATGTCTGCTTGGTTTTTACACAATAAAATATTTGCTTCTTTGACACGCAGGTCCCTTCTCATTATTCCTTTCCCCACAGTGGGAGCAGGTCCATGGAAGTGGTGCAGTGCAAAGCCCTGCCCATCCTTCCACATGCACAAAAAGTTCTTTTCTCAGCCTCAGCCTTCTTTCCTAGAAGACATCCAAACTTATTCCTTGATCAGAGGTTTGGGGCTGAAGGATGCAGGTCTGTGCACAAATCTGTCCTCTCCATCAAAGATTTCCAAGTCATTTGCTCGGCTGGGAAATTTGCACCAATTTGCACAACCTCCCCGGACCCCCTGGGGCAGCCATGGGGCAATGGCAGCTTGAAAGGCCAATTGGGCACCGTTCAGCATTTTGTTTTGCCTGTTGGATTCTTCACCTTCACTTCTAATTTAAAGCGAAGGCCTTGCAGCAAGCAGCGTTTTCCTTGTCAGCGATGGATGAGGGAGCCTGGGGATGAGGGCTCACATCAGCACTTTGCTCGGCCTCCTGTCAGCAGTTCCTGGCGATTCCTTGGTCCCTGCAGGGCCAGCAGCCTGGCAGGAGGCAGCTCTGCTCAGGGTGACATTCCCTGTGCTCCAACGTGTCCCTTTCACGACGTGCGCCTCATGCAAGAAGGCAGCAAATGAAGAAATTGCCTCTAATTACTTTAAAATTGGTCTTTTCAATGATTCTGCTATTTCTGGGAGAAAAAATGCAAGTGCTTTTCTCTTTGCAGTGAGTATTGCTCCCCAGAGGGATTTCATAGAAGCAGGGAATCACAGAAGGGTTTGGGTGGGAAGGGAGTTTAAAAATCATCCAGTTCCTTCCTCTGCCATGGGCAGGGACAACTTCCACTCTCCCAGGTTGCTCCAAGCCCTGTCCAGCCTGGCCTTGGGCACATCCAAGGATCCAAGGGCAGCCACAGCTCTGAGCACCCTGTGCCAGGGCCTCCCCACCCTCACAGGAAAGAATTCCTTCCCAATATCCCGTCTAACCCCAGCCTCTGGCAGTGAGAAGCCATTTTCCTTTGTCCTGTCACTCCATCCCTGTCCCAAGTCCCTCTCCAGCTCTCCTGGAGCCCCTTTAGGCACTGGAAGGGGCTCTGAGATCTCCCTGGAGCCTTCTCTTCTCCAGATGAACGCCCCCAGCTGTCCCAGCCTGGCTCCATGGCAGAGGCTCCAGCCCAGCCTGCCTGGAGCCAACTGGTAGCATCTGAAGGGAGGGACACCCGTGGCAGCTGGAGGAGGGACATCCAGGGCCAGGAGTCCAGTGCTGCCCCACCTTCGGCTTCTGAAGTCCAACCTACAACCACCACCAGCTGAGGTGTCTCTTTGCAGCTTGTTTTTAATCTAATCTCCAAACGTGACATAAATTGCTCATTATTTGTGGCTGTAGCAAAATGATTCCTTTGACACGAAGCCTTTGATTTGGAATTACCACAGCGCTGGGTTTGCTGGAAATTAAGCTGTTCCTATTTCAACTTGCAGGAGAAAAGCAGATTTGTGTGTAATACGCTGACTTCTTTCTTTTCCTTTTGCTTTGCAGGACACAAAGGAAATTGCTCTGTCACTTGGAATGGCTGTGCACATCCTTTAATGACAAACCAGGACAAAACAATGCTTGGCCTGGAGCGTTTCAGGCTGAGTCCAGAGAATTGTTTGCCCTTGGAGCAGCCAGAGAGCAAAGCTCATGGATGGTGAGAGGGAGCCATCCATCAGCCTGGCCAGCGGAAAATACAGCGTGTGCAATGCACAGGAGGGAAAGCTCCTGTTCCCTGCTCCCCCCTGGAATGCTCAGGAGACACAAAAATGATGGCTGAGCTGGCCAGGAGCAGGATCATGGCCATTTATAGCCTGGAGTGGGAGGACAGGAGTTATTCCCTTTGCCCCTGTGTTTTAGCACATTCACCTGCTTTCAGCACAAGAGCTTTGCCCTGTGCTGCTGGCAGGGATGGGAAGGGAGGTGTGGAGGCTCCACGTCACCCCTGGAGAAGAGATCTTGTCTGCCAGGATCCTTCACCCAAGTGCATCTCAGAGCTGGGATCAGCAGGAATGTGGAGGTAGCGCCCCTGGGCCTCAGCACCTCACAGCAGCCATCCCTCCCTCTCCAGGAAGGGCAGACCCTGGCAAAGGGAAATGTCTCCACAGCAAATGCAAAAACATCAAGCAATGAGACTGCCAAGTCTCTAATTAGCACAATTAAAGTGTGCTCTTTTCTTCCACTGGCTGTGCATGTGGAAAACCTTCCTCAGAGGAGTGATCTCTGTAAGAGCTCTTTCTCTGCATGATGCCCATCACTCAGGACTGAGTGTCCAGAGCCATCCTGCAGCACTCCTGGTGCTGGGACCGGCTGCTTTCCTGCTGGCAGAGCTGCCTTTGGCTTGTCACATCTGCCTCTCAGGGAGAATCCAACAGCACTGAGGGTGAGCTGGGCAGGCTCAAGTGCAATTCCCAATCCCCTCTGAGGTGGGTACCAGGGCTGGAGACCCCCCTGGTCTCCCCATCACCCCCCTGAACCACGGCACCTTTGCAGGAGCTGAGCATCAGGGAGATCATAGAATTCCTGAGTTGGAAGGACCCACAGGGATCATCAATCCAAGTCCTAGTCCTGCACCAGACCACCCTGAGAATCCCACCATGTTCCTGAGGTGCTCTGTGGCCTCTTCCAATGCTCTCAGAGCAATCAGGGAACTCCATTTACTGCACTTCCAAGTGATTTGCCAGATCCATGAGCCTCTTTTCCAACAAATAAACTGGTTTTCCCAGCACCTGTATCTGGGAATGCTTGGCTTTGACTCCTAACTCTGCTCAGGGGGATGGGAACCACCCAGAGCTGCACATCCTCACCTGGCAGAGCAGCCAGGTTGTCCTGATGGGTTGGTGGCTCCGGCAGCAGGATGGGGACGTGGGAGCCCCACCTCTCCTGCACCATGTTCAGCTCCTGCTCGCGCTGACAGGATTCAATTTCACGGCACTTGGATGCAGGGAGTTAATTCCCGATTGCTGCCATGCATGGAGCCTCTCGGCCATAAAGGTGTCCCTTCCAAAAGGGAGATAGAATTGAAATTATTCTTCCTTCAGGAGGCTCAGCAGGCGTGGCAGCCTCCCCCTGCCCCCTGCTCACTGCTTGCTTTCGAGGCTGGGCTCGTGCTCCAGCAGCTCCAGCAGTGGCCAAGCCCACCCCCAGCACAGGGACTTCCAAAGGGGTTTGGAATGGGGAAAAGGGTCCGTGAAGAGATGAGCCAAGTCTTTGGCATGGCATGGCATGGCATGGCATGGCAAGGATGGATGGAAAATGAAAATGGACTGGATTTGCCAGAGTAGTGAAGCCTTGGCCACCCTCCTCAGCCCTATCAATTGTGTCTCTGTGCTGTGCAGGACCACCGAGGGTGACCCCAAGTCCCCTGTCCCCACCAAAATCAGGATCATAGCCCTTCCCAGGGTGTCCCCCATCACCCATCCTGGAGTGGGAACTGTCGGGAGGAAGGCAGGATGTGCTCCCTGCCCAGCTCCGGCCTTTCCCCTTTGCTCAGGGCCATCTGTCAGGCTGGGGCTCGGTTTTACCAGGCTGAGCTTTATCCTTATTGAAGTCCTGCTGGGATTCCTGCCTCAGTGCCATCAGCCCACACCCTCCTGCCGCGCCGGTGACAGGCGCGTGCTGCGCTCCAGCGAGGATCCCAGCTGAGCCCAGAGCATCCCGGATCATCTGGGGATTATCAACCACCCCAAACTCACACGTGCCAGTTCCTCATGTGCTCTGAGGGGGAAAAATCCCTCAAGTTGGGACAAGGAGTCAGAGGAAGGAGCTGGGATGTCTGGGCTGAGGCTCTGCCTGGCTCAGTTTAGGCTGACACTGATCCTGCTGCTCCTGGGGCCTGGAAAAGCTGAGATCCAGATGGCGAAGGGGGATGTGGTGGGGCTGTTCAGTGGCCACCCCCAGGTTGGAATCTGCCCAGGAGCAGGAGGGACAAGACTGGCTCTGCTCCAGACCCTCACGTGTCCCTGGATGGCCCCTGGTCTCTCTCAAATCAAAAGGTCCAGAAAATGCATTATATGCATTATATTATATATATAGATATAAAATATATTATGTATCTTCTATATGAAATACATTATATACATTAAATATATTATGTAATGTATATATTTAATATATTATGTATCATATACATCTAATATTGTATCTTTTGCCTATATATTATAAAGAAACTGTTGGATATAAATAGATGTTAGATACATATTATCTATTGATGCATCTTATAATTGTCTACTCTATATTATATAAGCTATTATAGATTATATATTCTGTGTTCTGTATCCTGTATGATATATTTTATTGACATGTTCTATATTTATACAGGAGCTTGCTAAGTCATCAAATGACTGATACAGTAGGGAAAAACCACTATAATTATCCTCATTCTATTTTCCACTTTCACTAAATGTACTTTTGAGCTGTTCTAATGGCTATAATTAATTTTTGGTTGTTATTTTGGAGTGCAGGCCCACGCAGGCCTTTCCCACCTATATCCAAGAGATCACTTTTACCACGCGCCCACAAAAGGCCACCCTGGCCATTAAGGAAAATTGCTGCCAAATGAACTTTATACAAATTAGATATTGCTGGACAGCCAGTGAACATTCCCAGTAATTTGGATTGTGCTAAATAATTTATAAGAGGACTGAGGGCAGGAGATGGGTCCTCATTTGCTCACCCACGTGATGAAGAGGGAGCAGCCACTGCTGGGCATAAACCTCCATACACTGGCCCTGGGTTTTGGGGGGGAAAAGGGTTGTTTTTCCCTCAACTCCCAGTCAAGCTGCTCTTTCTGAGTGATGAATTTGTCTGAATCTAAGTCCTGAAAGAACAGCCAGAGCTTAATTACAGTGCAAGGTCTTTGTGCTTGTGCGGCACATTGCAAACCAGCTGGGGAGAGAGCTCCTGCGGCGGGAACCCTTCCAGAGCCCCGTGCGGGCACTGGGGCACCTGGAGCACAGGGAGGGTTTTAAAGGGAATAAAACCCACCCAGCAGAAGCAAATCCTGGATCTGAGGCTTATTTCCATTCCTGTTCCAGACCTCCAGGCTGGCACTGACTCCAATCCACCCAGGCATCACCTACAGCAAAAATCCAAAACTGGGGCAAACTGGTGCCGCTGAAAATGCTTTTTCTAAGGAATATTCATGTTTTCATCTCCTGGCTGGAGCAGCCAGGGCACCATGGCTGTGCCTTGGGAAAAGGGCCCCTCAGAGCTGGCTGTGACCCTGAGCTTGTCATGCTGCTGCCACTTTTTGCTGATGTGTCAGAAATAGCTCAAGGTCTCAGGGGTTTTAAGACAAAGGTTTGGTACCTGTCCATTTTAATTACTCTCCAACAGCACATCCTTTGTCAGCTGCCATCCTGAAGGATAAAACCATCCTGCTTTGCCAGAGTTTCCCAGCAGTGGCAGGTGGGATTTCACAGGGATTTTGTCTGCCTGGTGCTGTGCAAACACACCCAGGAGAGGTGCCAGGGAGGGAGAACAGGGTTCAGTGCTGGAGTGCCCTGGGCAGGCATCAGGACCAGCACCAGGACGTGGCAGCTCAGCCAAGCACGGGGAGCATGGGCAGGGATCCAGGGAAACAGGACTCTGTGCTGGAAACGTGAACATGTGCTTTCTGGAAAGTGCCAAGAAAGCAACATTTGGAGGTTAAGAAATGGCAGAAAACAGACAGATTTTTCCATGTGAAATTTGGAGAAACGATGACTGCGAGCTTGGTGGAGCGCAAGCTGTGCAGTCTGGGTGATTAATTCATTAATATTTGCAGGGGGCTTTGGGCTCCTCAGATGAAAGGTGTCAGTGGCATGGCTGTGATGGGCGGCCGAGGACAATGCAGGACTGATGGGATGTAGGAAGGGGAATGTGGGGCCCCTTTTTCCCCGTGAGTGGTGGGATGGGCTGGAGGGGCAAACCAGATGTGTGAGGGGCCACACCCAGGGCACACCTGGAGGGTTTCGTGCTCACATCCCTGACCCCAGCTGGAGCACTGTGAAATGGCACTGCCTGCTCCCCTGTCTCATCTCTGCACCCCCCTCAATATCTTAGCATTGTGGTTTTGAGCCCAAAACACCCTGCAGATTAAATTATTTATTCCTATGAAATGTGCTTACAACTGCAGAAATGATTCACTTAATTGAGAGTGCAGCCAGCGTTTTAATAAAACTATAAAAGGGTGAAACGTGCATAAACAGAAGAAAAGTGTTTAATCTCGGCACAATCACTTGATGTTCGTGAGAGCATTTAGCTTCCAATATAGCAAAGCAAATAATACCAAGATCCCACGAGCAAAGAGATATTTTTATCCTTTTGCACAAGCCCTGGGTTTAAATCTGACATTATAATTGTGAATTATGGTACTCCATTACCATAGATACAGGAGGTTCTGACCAGCCAGGGGATCACGTTACTAATGGCTGTCACAGGTTGGCTGTGGTGACAGCAATCCCTTGGGACTGCCGTGCCCTGAGTGACAGAGGTGGCATTGCAGCATGTGGCACCGTGGGCACAGCATGGGTGAAGGGTCAGAGTGGTAAACTTGTGTTAAAGCCATTCCTGCCTGTGCTCTAAAGCTGGGACCAGCACCCTTTTGTCATGGGATATGGGACTGGCACCTTCCTGTCACTGGATATGGCACCATCACCCTCTTGGGCTTCCCTGGAGGAGCTGGGTGAGGGCTGAGGGCTCTCTGAGCCCTGTACTGCTCCCCTCACACCAGTTCCAACAGGCAGCACATCCCCCATTCAGTCTTGTTGATAGCAGCATGTCCAGCCTTTGGGATTTGAGATTGCACAGAGTCCATTGGATCTGCTCTGACTCTCAGCAAAACCAGCAGGAGCTCGTTCCCCACCCTGTCCTGTGCTGAGCATCCTCTCAGCACCAGCTCTGAGGCAGGGAGATGGGAAACCTCTCAAAATCTGGGATTCAAACTCCCTGCTCACAGCCTGCTCTCCGAGAAAAGCACTTGTGTGGCGTACTGTAACCAAGGAGACTGGGAACTCAGGGAATGGCCAGTCCCACTTATCAGGAGCTTTTCTTCATCTCTGCTGGTGCACAGGATTGTGCTTGGTTTAATAAAGAGGTTGAAACCGCGTCACCCTTTGCAGGGAGAGACAATTCTTCGCCAGGGACTGACATCCCAGCTGGCATCTGCCGATAGGAAAAGATGGACAGCTTAGGAATCAGCGCAGCCAGAGGCTGGAATTCTCTGCACACCTCCAGGCATCAAACTTCCATCTCAATTGCAGGAATTACCAGGCAGCTTCCAAGCCCTGGCACTGCGGGGAAGGCCCCTCGTGCCAGCTGGGGTGGGGATTTGGGGGGCTGCATCCAGAGGGACCCCTGGGCTGTGCCCAGAAGATGTGGAGATGGAGACGACTGGGAAAATCCCAGTGGATGCTGCACTGTTGCCTCTGCGGCCCCCAGCAAGGTGCTACTCCTTCCATCCGTGGGACAGAGCATTAACATATTCCTGCCTATCTCAGAGCCTGCTCCTGGGGAGCAAAGCCATTATTTAAACATTAATTCCTTGTGTGGGCTCTCCTGCAATAAAGCAGGAGTGCGGAGGTGTTGAAGGAATTACGTTTTTATTTAATCACGGAGTAATTACAGGAGCAGAGCTCTACGGAGCAGCTGTGATTGACTTCCCAGCTCAGCCCTGGCTCACAGGAAGGGCCAAACTGTCTGACACCAAACACATAGGGACACCCTCGCCTCAGGCATGGCCCCTGCCACTGCTGGGGGCTCGTCAGTGTGCCACAGAAATGTAAATAGATAAATATAGGTATAGATATCCGTGTGTGTATTTACAGTGTCCTGCAAAGAGAGCCCCAGCTCTGACAGGGCTCTGCTTCCAGCGTGGGTTTGCACCAGGGAGCTGCAGCCCCACAACCCAGAGCAGGTCCCTGGGGCAGCACCCAGGCCGTTCTCCAAATTCCAAATTTTGTTCAGACACAATTTACCAAAGGGCAAAGGAATTGCCCCGAGGGTGACAAGAGTAAAAGCACGGCCTGTGGCAGGACCAGCGGTCCTGGCTTCACTGCAAATAGGATAATGCTGGGAAATGTCTCTTCTTCCCATTCCAGGACAATTACTTGAACATGGGTTTGCCTTAAAAATTCCACCAGTTTTATAAAAAGCTGATTTTGTAGCCAGAGTGTTCTTCAGGGTCTGGGCTGACTTTTGAGCACAGGCAGCAAATTCCTCCAGTTGTTTTTTGCTCAAGTGAAGATTTTTCTCAGGAAAAAACATCCTGACTTAATTTGAAAACTTCAAGAGGCTGAGAAAGCACCACTTCCCCTTGATAATTCGTTCCAGTGGTTAATTACCTCACTATTAGAAATGTGTCTTTTGTTCTAATTTAAATGTGTCTGGCTCTGGCTTCCAGTTGTTGGCTCTTGTGTGCTTTCTCTGTTGGATTAAAAGGCCCTTTCAGAGCCTGCTGTATCCCAGGAACATTTTTGCACAGCGGATTCAAGGAACCTCTGGATCCTCCTTTGGCTAAACCCCAGGGACCTCCCTCCCTCTTTGCCTTTCAGTGGTGTTTTTCCAGTCCTCAGAGAATTTTCCTCCCTCTTTTATTCACCCTCTCCTGTTTGCCAAACCCCTCTTTAATGAACCACGATTTCCAGCCCTGCATGGAATATTCCTCTCGGTCCCACAGGTGCATCAGGACCGTGCCAGGACCACGGCAACTCCCTAAACCTCACCAAGGCCGTGCTGGGGCTGCTGGCTCCAGCACTGGAGGATGTCAGAGCCCTAAGAATGCCTGTGGAGCTGCTTTTACTCCTCCAGCCTCTAAATGATTTTCACATTTGATGTTTTCTGGGACGCAGCCTCCCAGTTTGTGAGCATGGCCTATATTTCCTGTCTCTAGATCGCAACATTGCTTTGGATTTGATTAAAATGTGTTTTCTTCTTGGATGGCAGTAGATTTACCAAGGAACCCAGATCCCCCTGCTCCCGTGGGACACCGTCTCACCAGCAGTCCCAGAAAACAGGGCTTTTTACCCAAACTTTGTGGGAAGGGAACTGTTTCTTAATCCCAGAGAATCACCCTGGGCATGGATCCATCGGCTCCTGGGCTCTGCTGCCAGCACTAACAGGTTTAGCATCATCCCCAGGGCTTAAGCTCCTTAGTGGGAGCAGCGCTGGGTTTGCAGGATGATCGGGACTCGGGGATCCCCGTTCCCATCCCAGCAGCCTGGGAAGCACCGAGGGAATTCCCTGCCCTGCTCAGTCTTTGTGGCCCACCCTCAGCTGCTGCCACAGCCACTGGCACACCCTGAAGGGCGATGGGTGGCCAAGCCACCCTCTGAGGAAACAAGAGGGTGACAATGCGCCCTCCAGGGCTCTGCCTTGGCCATCAGACCACCTTGTGGGGCCCAGCCCCATGGTGCTGCTCCTGGGTTATCCAGCAGCAAACAGTCCCAGAGAGGCCATGGGAGAGCTGTTGGTTCCTGGGAAATGCAGGAGGGAAAGCTGAGGGTGCTGGTGGTGCCCTACAGGTGGATGGCACCGCACAGGCACCGGAGCAGCCCCATCCTGGGCCGGGCATGTGCCTGCTGTGGCTGTGGCACCCGGAGCTGGCACTGGCCCAGCCCTGCTGACAGTCACGGGCTGTGAGCCTGAGGTGCTCTCAGCAGTCAGATGTCACCTCCAGTCAGATGTCACCTCTAACAGTGTCACCAGCCAGTGGCAGCAGCGTCCCAGCTCCGTGCAGGGAGGGAGCAGGGCAGCTCTGCTCCAGGAGCGCTGACACCGGCAGTGTCCAGCCCCAGCCCCGGGGACACCGCGGGCACTGCAGTCAGTGCTGCACAGGCTAATTAATGGTGATGGCATCACCCAGCCTTAGGAACCCCATCCCAAGGATATTTCTCAATCCCAGCACAGCCCTGGAGGCGCTTCCTTCATTCCCACATTGCTGGAACTTTGTGTCACCCTTTGTGAGCAGGGCAGCACCAGGTCCCTGCTTGGTGGTGGCTTTTTGATGTGTCCATCTGAATAAGGGGGGAAGGGGAGGAAGCAGAGGTTAATGATTTGCTGAGAAGTTGTTTGCTAAAAGCAATGCATGCAGCTTGCTCAACACTTACTGTGCCTACCAAAGCAGAATGAAGATCTAAGTTTATTGATAAAGGGAAGGAATCTTGACCAGAGATCCTGGTTTTAAACCTAAAACTAACTTAAACCGGCCTTGAAGTTCAGACAGGCCAGGGACATAAAAATCACACGCAGAGAAGCAAGGTGAAAAGTTCAAAACTGAGGAAGACTCTTTTACTTCATCTCAGAGGCCCCTGCCCATGACCACCAGATGACACTGCGCAAGCACAAAGCGCATGTAAATGACTTTTGGGCTCATTATAATACGAGGTGAGGCTGGGCGTGGCTAGGTAATAAATATGCATAGATCTATTGGGAAACTTAATGAATATGGAGATTGTAGCCCGATACACACCAAGCTGAATGCAGCTGTGGGCTCGCATGACTTTGGAGGAGCGATCCCCGTGCATCCCAGTGCTGGAAAAAACATGCCTACTTTGCTACTTATTCCAGCAGTGGAGTCTTTTCCGCATTTCACGTTCCCCCTGGGGCCACTGCAGCGAACTTGCTGGGAATACTCATGGATTGCTCCTTGCAGGTGAGTGCAGACACGGCCCCGCTCCTTCTTCCTGGCTGGGTGACAAACAGGAAGGGACCACACGACACCCACTGCCACATGGCAGGAGGAGATGTGGGGGCGTTTCCTCGGCAATGAGGAAATCTCTGGCAGCTTCTTCAAGCATCACTGGGGCCAGTTCCCTCCTTCAGCTAGCCCAGTGCGAGGCAAAAAGGGACCTCTGCCCTGCATGGGAGAGTTCATAAATCACTGATGACTTGCTCAGCCCTCCTCTCACCAGAGCCAGGCTGGAAGTGCTCACAGAGGCTCCTTGTGCATCTACCCCTCCTCCTCCGAGGTCTTCCACAACGCCGGCACGAAACCACGGAGTAAATAAAGATAAGACTCTTACTCACTGCTGCCCACGTGAATCATCGCTGCATCCCGTTAGGGCAGCCAAGGAAAACGCTCCAGGGGAGCGTTTTCCCAGACCTCTGCAAACTAAAAAAAGCAATCCTGGCTGTCCCCTCGCCCTTGCTCTGGGCTGTGCCGGCGGCACTGAGCTGCCAGAGCCCAGCACAGGGAGCCTTTGCCAAGCAGCTGCAGCCGGCACAGAACAGAGCCCGGGCTGTGCTCTCGCAGCCTTCGCTGCTTTCCTGCATCTCTCTCTTCCTCTGCCAAGGCGCTCGCACACAGGTGAAGGGCACAAATGGGAAAGGCACCGAGGAGAGGCCGGCAGAGCGGGGAGAACAGCAGGGATGTGACCAGAACGTCACCAGCTTGGGGATCTGCCGGGTCCACCCAGGGTCTTGGGTGGATCCAAATCCCAGCCAGAGCTGTTGCTCAGCACTGAGAGGCAGCATCTTCAGCCTGGAGCATGTCAGGGGGCTGGGATGCTCCTCCAGGACCTGTGGATTGGTACAGGGGATTCAGGGATCCGCTCTAGGAGTGAAGCACCCAACAGCAGTACAACAGCTCGCTGGGGGAACAGGCCACCACATTCAGCTGGGCTCCTGTGTGACAACCTGGGCAGGTTTTATGGCTGGTTCCCCACCCCTGGAAGTGTCCAAGGCAGGGTTGGACAGGCTTTGGAGCAGTGTGCTCTAGTAGAAGGTGGCCCTGTCCATGGCAGGGGGTGGGAGAAGATGGCCTCCAAAGCCCCTTCCAACCCAAACCATTCCAGGATTCCATGGCAGTGAGAGCTCCTGCCGGCAGCAGGAGCAGAGGCAGAGCTGGCATCCCCCAGGCCGCTCCTGTCGCAGGGCACACGTGTTGCTGCATGATGGATGTTTGCTCTGTACCAACCCAGGAGCCGAAATAAATTGCAGCCATACAATGAAGAGGCACTTTATTGCTCAGGCATTAGGCAAAGCTAATGTAATCCGAACCGATATTGAATACAAATCCTTGGCTGTGACTCACCCTGCTATTACATTGTGTTCTGCAGAGCAGCCGCGTGCCATCAGAGTCAGGCTTTAGGGAAAAATAAGAAAGGAACAGGCTTTTCTCTCTCCCTGCGAAAGACAGCTGAAATGACGGCCAAATCACCCAATCATTGCCTTAATTAATAATTATTTGGAGCCTCCTGGGATTGATTGGATCATTATGACACCAAGTGAAGCCTGAAGAAGAACTCCAGGGGGAAGACGGTGCTGATTCCATGTTCCCTTTGGCTCTCTCACTCGCAGAAGGAGCATATCAAATCTTCAGGAGCCCACAGGAGGAGAGAACCTGCATTTTTCCTGAGATAACTCTTTCTTGCCAGCAAAATGAGACTTTACAACCATCGCCTGCTCTTTCTGCCCAGAGCCCAGCATGAGGCCTTTCTGCTGTGCCAGGGCAGAGCTGCAGCAGAAGGATGAGGGGATAGGGGAGCTTTATTCCCCCAGCCTTCCTCAATCATCTCCCTCCCTCCCTGAGACTGGAGCTGGGATCCTGCTCAGCACAACGTTGGGTTTCAGATGGTGGTGCCTGATGCACAATGAGCAGCCAGGACTGTAGGTCTCGTGGCTGGAGCACCCTTTCCCTCTGGGAACGGGGATGTTGAGGAGACACCGATGAATCAAGACCCCAAACACTCCTGCAAGGCAGGGGTTATCACTGCCCAGTGCCCTGTGAGGTTTAGAGTCGAGCACATCCTTGTGCTGAGTTAGGAAATCTCACCACACCTGAGGTCAATACTAATGCAGTCCTTGATCCCACAGCCAGCACTGCAAATCTTCCCTCTAACACAGCCAGGAACCTTCCCCTGCTCAAGTTCCCACTCTCCCTTCAACTGCTCACTTCAAGGGCAAACAAACTTGGGTACACCAAACTGTGTCCCCCCGGGCTATGAGCCCCCAGAGCATCCCAGAGTCCATCTCCCCTCAGGCCCTGTATCCCTTGATCCCCTGCCAAAACTGCACCCAGGCACCACTGGGGAGAGCCTGGTCATCCTCTACACCACTGCACAGAACTTCTTGAAGCATGTCAAGAAAGTAAATATGATCCCAAAAGAAAAATCAAAATCCCTCCCGCTCCTATGTTGGATCATCCCCCTGTTAGATATCCACGCTGGGAGCACACAGGGATGAACTAACCATTAGTGGTGAGCATGGAGACAGCTCTCCAGCACAATGAGGTGCCTTCCCTGGCTGCAGGCACATTTCCAGCCCTGTGACATCCTTGGCTGCTTTGGATCATCTCACTGGCTCCTTCTGGGCATGGGAGCTGGAAATGGAGCATTGCTCTGGGCTGCAGCAGGATAGGGACCAGCAAGGAGCACCCCAACCTCTGTCTGGCATCTGCTCTCCGTGCCTCAGGGACCTCCCAGTGATGAGAACACCTGCTGCTTCCCTGGCTTTGGGGAAGAGGAAATGAACCATCCTCACACTGCCAGCAAAACCCCCGGTGAAGGCAATAAGTCATCTGCTTCCCTCCCAGTGCACCCCTGGGTAATGAGATCATCCATCACCAGGGTTTTTGGAAGCTGTCAGCTTGGTTCAGGGTGAAAGACTCAGCCATCAGTCACAGGAATCCATCAGGGTCTGAGGAATAGGCAGAGGCACCGACTGCTTCCCAGAGCAGCACTGCCCTGACCCCCTGAGCCCTGTCCCACCACGAGCACTGCCGATCCCACAAAGGCACCTGCTGCCATGCCAAGATGCTCCAGGCTTTCTGGGCATCCAGACACTGGGATGGGCCCCTCTCCCAGCTGTGCTGCCTCTGTGGCACAGGGAAAGCCGTGTGCAGCATGAGCAGCCCTGCCTGGGCCACCGGGGCTGCTCCCTGGAAAGGTCAGGCTGGCAGAGCGCAGTCACCGGGAAAACGCTCCCAGCCCCCAGCACTGCCAGCCCTGGGCCAGCCCTCAGCTGCTTTATTTGCCCTCTGACAAACACAGGAAGCAGAGCAGAACCAGGGAGGTGCAGGGGCCCTGGGATGAACGGGGATGAAAGCAGATGGCAAGACTGGGAGGGACCAGAAATACCTGGAAGGCTTGAACTTCAGAGAATCGCTTTAATATGTGAATAAGTGCATTTTCCACAGCGCTGTGCATGGCAGGAGGACAGGCAGGGGCTGCTGCTGAGTGGCTTCTGCACCGTGAAATCAATCCCACCCTGCACACACAGGCTCGTTCTGCCAGGAATCCTTCCCGGGTCTCGCTGGTCCACCTCTGGCTAATTCTCGCAAACAGAATTAGAGCAGTGATGAGTAAATGGAGCCCTTTCCCTCTCAGAGTGGTAAAAAAGCTTATGAAAGTGAGGAAAATGCCAGGAATTAAGGGGTTTAGGAAGGTGTGGGACAGTGCTGTGAGCAAAGCTTGCACAGAGCAGCGCTGGAAGTGGCACCCGGGGCACTCAGAAGTGGAGTCCCCAAATAAGAGGTTGAGGAAGCCCTGGATAGGGGACCTACGTGTTTATTCCCAATTTGAGCCCCTTACCTAATCCTTTCTGCCCACCCACATCCATCACCCGACCCTGCAGCATCCCCTGTAGGATCCCCACTGCCTTCCCACTGGGATAGCCCAGAGATGTGGCCCATCAGGGGCTGCCACCCTCCCTCCCTATGTACCAACACAGTGCCACACTCCCAGCTCTGCTTATCTGCTGCCAGGCTGACCAGCTCTGGCTGTAATTTCATGCTGTTATAAGCAATCACACTTGTAAAGCAAAAATCACGGCTGTGTTTCATGGCACAGAATGTGAAGGAGGCTTTTAAGCGCTGGAGAAATCCCAGCTGATGGCTCATCCCTCTATCCCTCTGCTGACACCGCTTCATCCCAATGCCCGGACATCCCCGCAGCCACCCCCTCACCCACAGCTTTCAGGGCAGTCACAGAAAATAATTTCTTCCTAATATTTAATCTAAACATAGCCTCCTTCAGTTTAAAGCCATTCCCACTTACCCCAGCACTGCACATCCTTATAAAAGTCCTCCACAGGACCACCCCTGGAAGGGGAAACCCTTCTTTTTCAGCAGCTCTCAGTAACAAGCCCCAGGTGGAAGCCAGAAATCTCCAGCCTGGTTGTGCCCCACACCTGCCCTCAGCTCCCCAACCTCCTCTGGGCTGCCCTGGGACAAGGAATGGGTGGCCCAGGGGTGGATGTGGGGCACGGGGGGATAGAGCCCCCTCAGTCCCCGCTCAGGGACGTGGATGATCCCTGGCTGTGCCTCGCACCGTGTCACGCAGGCTGGCACGGGCACCTTGTTAGACAGGCAGGGAACGTGTCGTGTGTTTTGGGAAGGAAACAAAACTCCGTATGGTGCTCTCCATCTGGGCTGAAAGGCTGCCTGGAAGGAAGGAAGGACAGCCAAGAGTGCAGACACCACTGTTGCAGGGTGACAAAATCTGTCCTGCTGCCAGCCCAGCTCCCCCACATGGCTCTGCTCCCCTTCCCATGTGCCACCGTCCCCCCCAGTATCGGGAACAGGGACCGGGAGCCCCGGTCCTGCCAGCCGGGTGACACGGGGAGGACACACCGCGGAGGAGAAGGAGGGAGAGGATGTCAGGCTGCAGTGACGCAGCTCTTTGGCCGAGCAGGAGGGGACTGAGAGCAGCTCGGCTGAGCCCTGGAGCTCCGGGGGAGTGGGGGGGAAGAGTTTCTCCGCCTTCCACTGGCGATTGTCAGCCGTGAGCTGGGACAGGGAGGGTGCAGCCTGCGGCTGTCTGGCAGGGACGGGCTGCAAGTGCTGCAGTTCTGTCCAGGCAGTGAGGTGGCTCTGACACCGTGCCCAGGGACAGCCCCCACACCCTTGATTTCCACTCTGGCATCGCTGAAGAGTCGGTAGTGGGGAAATGCAATGGGAAATCTTTTATTAGATCAACACAGGGCAAGTCTGTGAGGAGAAGGTCATTGTAGTGAGAGGTGAGAAGCTCCGTGGGCTGTCAAGAGTGGCCGGCCTTTGGCTGGCTCCTGACAGCCCAGAAACCCCCAGATCCAGCTGGGCTCAATCCTCCATGGGCACCCAGCCAGGGCAGACCCTGCCACCGTCCTCAGCTGACCCCATCCTTCCTCTGCTGCCAGGAGGGATGGGGCTGCCACAGACCCGCAGCCCTCAGCAGCTCTCTGCCCTCCCAGTCTCCCACCAAAGCCTCCTGCAGATCCTCCCTCCTCCAGCACCTCCCCAGCCCTGTGAGTTCATCCTGCAATAACCGATGAAAAACCTGAAGAGTTTTCAGGCCACCCCTGCGTGCCCTGAGGGGAATTCCTGCTTTCTGTCGTATTTATACTTATAAATCCAGACTTGGGTGTAGCCAGGCTCCCCTCTGTGAGGAGATTTCCACCCCGTGCTCATGGCACTTGGTGTTGTGTCCAAAGCTCCAAGTCAACAGCTTGTCTGGGGGCTCTGAGGATCAGGAGGAGCTGGTTGGCACTTCCCTTCTCCCATCTGTCTCCAACAGCAGGTGAACAAAGCCTTTGGAGGGTGGGGAAGAGCCAGCAGCGCTCAGGACCCTCCAGAGCTCCGTTAAGATCTTAGAGGCCTTATCTGACCAAAACTCCATGATTCTCACCTATGCCCTCATCCTCCACCTTCCATGGGCAGCCTGGGCACCCCAGAGCCTGGACACCATCCCACTGCTGAGCCCTGTGCTGGCAGGGCCGAGTCATTCAGAGCCAGCCTCGTCTCAGGAGAGGGATTATTGATCTGCATCTGGCAAGGGGGCCAAAGCCTGCTGCAAAGTGTAATTAATTGATCAGTAAGTGCTCTGAGATCCCAGATGAAAGAGCCACGTAATTAGCAAGTATCATCCAGTGGCCCTGGGAGGAACTGTGATAACGTCTCAGGGTTAGCACTCGGAGGCAGAATTACCTCAGTGCTTAATGTCACCCTCCAGGGACAGACCATGTCCTCCCTGTGCCCCATGGAGGGGACTGGAGAACTTGGGGCCCAGGGAACAAAGCCCTTCTGTGCATTCCCTGGAGTGCTGGTCCCTGTGGAGAGGCTGGGGATGGTGGGAGGGTGGTCAGGAGTGTGCAGGGTGAGGGGCTGCTCTCCAGAGTCAGAGCAGAGAAGGGATCTCTGCCTCCCAAAATCACTGAGGTTGGACAGGACCACTGGGGATCTCCATCAGTGACCCCACCCATCACCCACCCATCACCAGGACAGCAGGAGCCCGATGAACACCTCAGAGTTTCCAGAGGAAGGCACTGGAACCTAAAAACGGTGGCTCCAGAATTCCTGATTATGCAGAAATTCAGCTCCGTGTGGGATTCTCTGACAATTCCCAGCCTTATTTTAGATTTTTACAGTCTACCGTAAAAGCAGTTATAGTAAATTATTAGACCTATGTGTGGGCTGTCAGGAGGCTTCTCCCCTATTAAATCCCCCATGATGTTGTGCCCTCCCTGCACTCAGCTGGGCTGTGTCTCCCATGTCCCTCCATGGCACACGCTGGGCTCAGGGCCATCAAGAGTTTGGGGAACTGGGGCTGGTGCAGCACCTTTCCCAAGGAGCTTTTCCCAGGTGCATAAAACCCTCCTGGGAATCAAAACCAGTCCTCACTATTTCATCCCAATGGCCAGGTCAGGGAGAGTGGAGCAGGATTTACTTTCATGGCCAAACACAAAACAAAAACTGATCTCCTGGGTGCTGGGAAGAGTTTTACAAATTTCCCTGGTTTATTCCATTAACCCCGTGGCTGCTCAGGGATCTCAGCAGTGCTGACTGCAATAGCGTGACCTCCTTTAACCTGCAGCCAAGGCTCCTTCCCTGAGCCACAGCCGGAGCAGCTCTGAGCTCTGGTGCCACCTCCGGGTGACAGGACAGGGCCAGGGGCATCTCCCCGGGGGTCACAGAGAGCTGAGCTGCCCTGGAACATGCTCGTGTCACTCAGCTCACACACTGGAGCTCCGTGCCTCACACACTCATTATCTGCAGCTGGAAATGTCTCCCACAGGGTTGGCACTGGGGTGGGGATGGGAACCGTGGTCAGAACCATCCCAAGGTGATGCCTCAGTCCGTGCCTGGGTGGGACAAGTGGACAGAGGATGTGTGGCCAGCAGGGCAGGGCTGGCACCTCTATATCCTGTGCCATGGAGAGGCAGGACCTTCCCAGGAGGTGCAGGCGCTGCTCCCACAGTGCTGGAGCTGCAGGAAACGATGAGTTTTCCCACTAAGGGACATTCCCTGCACTCTCACCAAAGCTGGGCAGCAGCACCCACAGTCCCGGGCAGCGAGGTCGGTGTTCCCGGGGAGCGCTTCCCTGGCGGCTGGCTCGTGTTTGCAGAACACTCCCTAAATCTCATGGCAGCTTGTGCCACATCTCCCACCGCGCGAACACGCACACGCTGCCGTGCTGAAGCCCTGCCAGCGCCCCACACATGTTGCTTCCAGCCCGGCTGCTCCTCCTCCTCTCCATCCTCCTCCTCCTTCTCCTCCTCCCCAGCCTCCCTCCCGCCGCTCCGAGTCCTGCCTGGATCCCTGCAGATCCCCCAGGTGCTGCCTCCTCTGTAAACAGGGATTTGGGGTGGGGTTGGTGCCGCTGGCTGCTGTGGCACCATGCCAGGATCCCTGCCCACCCTTCCAAAACACTCAGAGCAGCCCCCTGTGCAGAGCCACGGCCGGATCCTGCCAGGAGCTCAGAGCCCCAGGGCTGGCATCCAGGGACAAACCCCTCCAGGAAATCCCGCTGGATCCCATGCCCAGACCTTCCATCCCCACAAATCCTTGCTTGCAGGATGCTGAGCAGGTGCTGGCAGCCAAGGCACCGTTATTCCAGTTATTCCAGAGGAGGTGTTTATCCAGCAGCACTTAGGGAGTGCCGGGGGTTGATTGCCGGCCCCTCATCACGCTGACACACGCAGCAGCAGGAAGTTCCAGCGAGCTCCATAATAGCTCTGCACGAGTGAAATGTTATTTTGTTAAGATCTCTGGCAATAAATAAATATCCCTGCGCCCACATGAGCTCACCGAGCTGCAGGATGGGCAGCGGCTCTGCCCCGGGGGTGACACTGTGCGTGGGACACCCCCCCAGGTCCCCAGCCCAGGGCAGAGGGTGAGGACCCCCCAGCCACGGTGTGGGGACTGTGTTTTAGGGGTTTTCCTCTTAGAACAACCACAAAGCCTCCACCCAAAGGCTCCTGGGAGGCGGAGGGACGAGGCTGGAGGCGGTTAATGGCTTTCCACCTGCGGGAGCTGCAGAAACGCTCCCAGCAAAGCACGGGCTCTGCTCCAAGCTCTTACAAGCTAATCAATGAAACATCACAGCTTGGGAGCCGGGGCAGAGCAAAGCAGCACAGTATGGATTTTATTTTTTCATGCAAAGAGCTTTAGTACAAATCCCTTTCTCCCCCACAAAGAGAGCAAGCAGCCTCTGTGGAGAAAGCCAAGCGTGGGGCACCAGGGAAGACACAGGGGTGGGCTGGAAGGGGGCTGCCACCTCCCCTGTGAGGCACAGCCACACTTAGTGCCACTGTCCTGCTCCTTGTGCCACCCAGTTCACAGGTTCTGGTCCCTGGGTGATGCCCGAAGCAGGGGAGATGCAGGCGTGGCCCTGCTGGCCCAAGGCTTGGCTGGCCCCAGGCCACAGACACCATCAGGAGTGGGCTCTGTGGGGCTGCCACTGCCTTTGCAGAGCTGTGGGGGGACAAAGCACCAGTCCCTGCTCCAGCTGCAGGGGGTATCTGGGGCCTTTAGCTGCTGCAGAGGGACCCTCCAGTCCTTGGGACACTCCAACCCCCTTGTTTCATGGCACAGAACTGAGCTGATGAGAGTGGCTGGAGTGCTTTTGGCTGAACAATTGACTTTGTGCTGTGGTTGGGGCTGTGCTGTGTGGCTGCACGTCCCCACTCCCGGTAACCAGTCCCTGATCCCAGCTTGTACAGCATCTCCAGGGATTTGGTGTTTGCCTGAAGGCCGTGGAAATGCAAAGCAGTGACAGAGCAAACGCCGGGTCTGAACCGGCTCCTTACTAATTCCTCCTTGTGAAGATGATTCCCCTCATCTGTCTGTTCTCAGGATCTGTCAGTGAGCCAGTTCATTCCCACTTAGGATGCGCTGTGCTGATCCTGCACGGCGCTGATTCCAGGAGAATGTGCCTGATGCCACATCCAATCCATCACAGCAGCCCACGGCAGCCATCGGATACCTCCCTCCCTCCCTCAAATGCATCATCCCCTCGAAGATCACAATCAGCTGTTGGACAAAGCCTGGCTTTCACAATGCCATGGTTACTGGTGCCGATTGTGATCTGTGATTTCCTTCTTTTCCCTTATTTCCTTTCCCTTCCCACCCACCGTTGGTGCTCACCCCCTCTCTCCAGCGTCTCCAACAGCTCAGGGATTATTCCCAATCAGCATCACTGAGGAACGCTGATTGCATCAGTTCCTCACAGGCTGCTTTTATGATTCCCATGGGGAAATTATTTGGGCCAGACTCATGAAAAATATTTACCTGTGGTTGGTGCTGAGGGCCAAGGTCTGCATCCAGCTCATCCCATCCTGCAGACACCTCCAGCCTTCCTGGGCATTCCTGCCTGGCTCTGGGGACTGAGACCTCCTGCCTGGGTCAGGGGACTCTGAAATGCACTGCTGTGGGAGGGAAAGCCACAGCATTTTCCTGAAGACAATTAATGGATTGCAGTGAGTGTAGAGTAATGCAGAGGCAAAGAAATTCCTCCCTCCAGAGGCAGTGGGATAGCACTAAAGTCATGCTGCACTCTGCCTCACTTCATAAAAACTTCTTGTTATTCCTCAAGGAGGAATTGCAAAAGAGGACAACAGTTCTGTGCACTCCTGGATTTACAAATGCTGTTTTATGTATCAGGGTAATTTCTCTTGCAATTTATATGGGATACAATGAGTAAACACCAGCACTCCTGGCAGGAATACCGATTCTGAAATGGATGCAAAGAACAGAGGACAAGGTAGGAAGGCCTCCCCAGAGCAAGTATTTTCCAGCTGAAAGGCAGAAGGCAGACTTCTCCACGAGTTGTGGGAGGACTGTGGAGCCACTGGCTGCTCCTTGCCTGATACAAATCCTGCCAGAGCAAAGAAAATCACAACAGAAAAGTCTTGAAAACTTTTGGGACATCAGAGAGCACCAGTGAGACATGGATACAGCAACCAGAGCAACACCACTGCCTTGGGAAGGAGCCCAGCAGCCATGGACTGGAGTGGCTGGAAGAGCTGCAGCGCCTGGAGCTGGTGGGAGCCTCTCTGGGCATTGCCATGAGGAGCTTTAGTTAATTAAGCTCTGAATTATGAATTATGCATCGAGAATAAAACAATGTCCTGATTTCTGGCTGGGGAATTAAGGAGCCGTGGGCTCAGGTAGGTGCTCCCAGGCTTCCATCCTGGTGCAGGATGAAAGCTTTTGCTCCAAGGAGGGGATGGCTTATCAGGATGTGACACAGGGACTGTGGAGCTGTGCTTCCCACACAGGGACACTGAGGGAAGCCGAGGTGATGCTGGGGACACAGCACCCCGAAGGCTGTCCCTTCCCTCCTGTTCCACAGGGATGCTGCCGCCTGCCTTCCCCTCAGTGGGTTTGCTTCCCTCAGCCCCCTCCAAACCCCAGTGGGCAACAGGGAGCCTATTTTTGAGCTGTGCAAAGTCTTCTTCTGTTGACAAGGAACAAGGACTTCCCTCCAGCACGGGCCCCCAGCTGTGCCTGCTGGCACTGGCTCAAAGGGGCTGGATCCCAGCCTGGCCTCCGGCTCAAACTCCCCATTCAGCACCGTGTTTGGAAGGCAGAGCAGGGAATCAGCCCTGTTCCCAAAGCCAAAGGCTGGAGTGGCTCTGCCATCTCAGAGGGACAAAGGCCTTTTCTGCCCTGGGACAATATTGCCACTCACCAGCCGTGCCCCCAGCCAGAGGAGCCCGGGTACAGCTCCTCAGAGCCGCCTTTCAGCAGCACTACGGGGCACCTCTGCCTCCAAGTCTAAAGCTGAGGTTATTTTTCCGCTTCCTTCTGCCATTGAAGCCCCCCCGGGCACTGTGGAGGAGGGGTGAAAGCTTCCCAAGGAAGCTGCAGGGAGGAGGCCAGTCCCTTGTGGGCACAGAGGGCTCAGGAGGCAGCAGCCTGGCACCCTCTGCGTGCCCTGTGTGCCCTCACAGGAGCCCCACGGAGCAGCTGTGTCCTCGACAGGATCCCCAGCATGTTTTGGGACAGCTCACACAGCTCTGGAGCCAGGAGTCAGGGGTGTACTGTGGTGGGGTCCGTCCCCCCAGCACCTCCATCCCCATTGCCCACCAGTGTGGGGGGACAGCGGCTGCCTGTGAGGTGCTGGGGGGCTCTGGGGGCCGCAGGGTCTGTCCCACCCCCTGCAGGGCAGCTGCTGCAGGGTCCCACAAGGTGGACGTGTCCCAGGGTACCACGGGCAGTGCCCAGGCTGGATGGAGCCCCTGGCAGCGCTGCCTCTGCCCCGTGGGCGCGGGGAGCTGCGAGTGGGCGGCGATCAATAGGCACAACTGCAGAGCCACCGCGGCAGCACCGGCGGCTGCAGCACCATCGCGAAAATAAATGAGAGATTGATTTTCCGGGCAGTTTGGATCTCATGGATCTCAGCTGCCGTGACAAGCAGAGCGCAGGCATGGCCGGCGCCGTGGGGCTGTCACCTCCCTGCACTGCTCGCTGCTGAGGAGCTGCCGTGTGAGGTGTTTGGGGGCTCAGGCAGCTGAAATAAAAGC
Source organism: Lanius collurio (assembly GCA_020086605.1). Taxonomy (NCBI): domain Eukaryota; kingdom Metazoa; phylum Chordata; class Aves; order Passeriformes; family Laniidae; genus Lanius; species Lanius collurio. Next base: position 6,461,012 of record JACBWW010000031.1, on the reverse strand, counting down.
AAGTCTTTGCCAAAAGGCAAAAGCAGCTCCGAGTGGCTTCAGTGCCTCGCTGCAGTGCGGGGGACAGATCCCAGGAAGGGAGCTGGTAAGGCTGGGGACATCGGGGAGGGCAGGGAAATGGGTGTCCCAGCTCCCTGTGGGACCCCCCTGACTCCCTGGCACCAGCCACATCCCAAACCGCGGTGAGCAGCACCGGAAAAGCACTGTCTGCCTTTAACGTCTTATCTCCAAGCTGCTCTTGCTAAGTCACATCTGACTTAATTATGGTAATTAAGATTGACATTAATACAAGATTAAAATGTGAAATTAAAATTAGCTGTGAAACTTATCTGAGTTTTTAGAGCAGTTATTGATTTTTTCCACTGTTAATCAAAGGTCTGAGGTAACGGCCGATGAACAGGGTGCTAATTAGAGCAATGCCCATAAAGTGGCCTTGGGAGATGTGTGTCTTATTTCTCAGAACAGCTCAGGTTTCTGACCACGCAAACATCTCTGGCCCTGAGTGCTGCTGAAGGAGCTCAAGAGGCCACGTTTTGCCTGCTCCTGTTGGCGCTGTTCCTGGTATGGAGCTGGGCTGTGCATGCAGCGATGCCCAGCCGTGCCCAGCCGTGCCCAGGGCTGTGGGAGGTGGTCCAGCTCAAAGGGGTTCAGGGTGACAGGTCCCAGCCACAGGCAGAAGGGCCCTGGGCTTTCGGGGAGCAGCAGGAGCACGGTGATCCCGGGAGCACCGAGCTCCCTCAGCACACACCCCGCTGTTTCTCTGGGTGAGATTTCACAGCCCATTAGGCCTCAGCGCCGGCTGCAGGAGGGAAATGATTCAAATCACAGCAGCTCCGGGGAGTGCGTCCCATGGTTCATCCCAGCCCATCTCCCTACACACACTCCTGCCTCCCAGCTCACCTGAGTCCTCAGCAAAGCTGTTGGAGGGATGGAAGGGCCCCAGCACTACTGTGAGACCCCCAGGCAGCAGAAATTCCCAGCAGCAGGTCCCTTCCACAGGTTTGATGCCCTGGAGTCCTGGGGTGCAGGCTCATGGGAGCTGGGCCCACCTGCACCCCCTAAATCTGGCTGAGCAGCTGAGGCCTGAGCCTCACCATTTCCTCTCCATCACTAACAACTTTTGCCACTTCGTGGGCATTTCTGCATCACAAACACAATGTTTGGTCTCTTTTCCTGCCTGTTTCCATGGCACTGCTGTTATTATCTGGCTATCTTAGGAGTTTACTACAATGCAGATGAGCACAATAAAAATCACTCAAGGAGAACTGCTAAATGAGAGCCAACTCTTATCTTTAGCACCGGCAGGTCGAGAGGGAAGCGGGGCTGGAGCAGAGCGGGAGCGGTGCAGGCTGCGCTCGCTGTGCCACAAAAAGCTTTGTTCGACCAAATTAAACCTCTGAGCAGGCGAGTCCCAATTGGGTATGAGAGTGGCAGTGTTAAATAACAGGCTGCACCTCTCGCTGCTTTCTCTCCCTTTCTTATTTCGTTCTTCTCGCGCCTGCTGCCCAACTGCTCCCAGCTGGCAGCGGCTCGGAGTGACACCGGGAATGCAAATGACCTCCCCAGCATCCCCGGGCTGCTGCCTCCTCTTCCAGCGGCGTTGGGGCAGGAAGGAGCTCAGCAGAGCCCCGCAGGGGAAAACGGCAGCAGGATCAGTGCCCGTGTTTGGACAGTTCCTTGTCTCGGTGTGTTCTGCGTGGTGGCACTGGCAGCGACACCGGAGTGTGATGGTTGTTGCTGAGGAAACGGGGTCGGTGTAATTGCCCTCACAAAGGTAGCGGGGGCTTCTCAGATGGCAGCATCAACAAACTGTCTCTTTAGGGCTCCGTCTCGTGCTGTTTGACACCGGTGTTGTGCATTTGTGACATCGCTCTGGCTATTTGACTTGACAGGCAGAGCGGCCGGGAGGAGCAGGAGCTCTCACCGGGAGGTGATTCACAGTAAACATTTCAGGGCAGGATCTGGGGTTTCAAGAGAACGAAGCCTCCGTTTCTGTTCTCAAAGTCACTGTAGTTACACCGTATGCTCTCCGGGCTCAGCAGGGGTCTGATGGGAGCCCTGGGCTCACTGCTCCTGCTGGTGGCCTGCGCAGCGGGAGGGCAGAGGGTTCCTGGGACCCATCCAGGCCACGGTTCCCCTGCAGGCAAGGAAGCTGAGGAATTTTGGGGCCAGGTCCTGAGCAGGGACTGTCTGTGTGCTGCTTCCTTTGTCACAGGTCTGAGGGTACCCCAGTGCTCACCCGTGGCCACGGTGCCAGTCCCACATCGCAGAAAGCCCTAAGCAGCACCCACAGACTGAGAGCTTTTGTATGCCCAGTGCCCCTACCCCACTGAGGTCAGACAGGTCACAGCTGCAGCTCCCTCCAAGCCAAGCTTTGCTGGCTCCAGAAGTGGGACCAGAAACCCTGGAGCATCCCTGATCCCAAGGGAGTCATGGGGCCCGTGCCAGCCTTTCCATAGCGCCTCTGCCCTGTTCACAGCCTGCTTTAGGGGAGCCAGAGCGGAAGGCAGTAGGGTACATCTGGGGTGGAGAAGGGAGAGAGAAGGGCTTGGAGAGCTGAGGGGGGCTTTGGGTGCAGAGGATGGGATGGTGAGCAGAGTTGGGATGCTGAGAGGGGCTTTGGATATTATAGGGGGCTTAGGGACAAGGAGCAATGACATGGGACAAGAGACTGGGCACGGGATGAGGGAGGCCCTGCAGTGGGATCACTGCCCAGGCTGAGGGGGGAGGGCACCGGGACTCCCGGAGCAGGAGGGAGCCGAGGAGGACGGAAGAAACCACGGGCAACCGTGTGCCCGGAGCTGCTGCGGGAGCCGTCCCCGGGCTGGTCGGTGGGGCCGGGGCGAACGGGGGGAGCTGCGGGCGGGGCCGGAGAGCTCGGCGCTGCGCGGGAGCCGGGGCGGCCACCGGCGCCCTCCCCCGCCGCTCGCTCCGCGCCGCTCCGCGCTC
>JACBWW010000031.1:6419540-6453063 GCA_020086605.1 Lanius collurio | reverse complement strand
GCCCTGGGAGCCCATGGACTGACCACAGGAGGTGTTCAACCCCCAGAGAGCCCAGGAGGCTGGGCAGGGGCCTGGCTCTGTGCCCGCTCCACAGGGGTGAGGACAAGGCGTTGGCACTCCAGGACAGATGGCTGCAGCAGGAAAGGTGCAAGGAGACTTCATGGAAGCGCAATCCAAGCTGCTGGCAGTGCGGAGGGATCGGATGAGCAGCCTGGCCACTCAGCCCGGCTCTGAAGGCATCATTCCAAGTGCAAAGCTTTAGTCTAGGAAGGAAATTTGGTGCCAAATGCAAAGGCATCCAAAAAACTCGAGCACGACAGAAGGGATAACTGTGGGATGGATCCCAGAGCGGCGTCATCTGCTAGGCAAGGAGGATTCTCACGTCTCGGCCCGTCTCTCTGTCTTGCACACTGGGGTGGGACGTGCCAAAGCCAGGGGCTGAGGGGCCGGGAGCACCCCAGGGAGGGGACAGCAAAAGTGGTCCCCAGGGCCTCCAGGGGACACTCAGTGATGTGCTCCAGCCCAAGGGCACTGGGGCACAGCAGACAGGAGTGACCAGGCATGGGAACAGCGTGGGGGAGTGAGGGAATGTTCTGGAAAGCGTTCATTCTGGGGCAGTTTCAGAGTGAGTCGGAACGGCTGGGGTTTATTTAAAATTCAAGAGAGAATCTCCATCTGACGTTTTAGGGTGGATTAATGGAGCATGGCAACATTTAGTGGATGAGATGCTTCATCTCGGGTAGAGTGGTGGCTGGGGGACAGTACTGAGGACATCACTGCTGATGTCCCCTCTGCCACCCTGCATCTCTTCCATGATGATGGGGCCGCACAGGAACGGGGCTTGCATCTCTGATGCTGATTTAAATGCAATTCCAGTAAAAAAACAGGCTATTCCTGACCGTCCTGAAGTTCCATTTGCAAAGATACCAAGTCCCTATATTGACAGGCCACTCTGTCACAAGCCCTGAGAGCTCCCAGTGCTCCCAGTACACCAGCACATCCCTGCCCACCACAGGAGTCCTGCAGACACAGCTTGGCAAAGTCCTCTTGGACACATCCAACACCATCCTTGGAGAGCTCAAATTATTCCCAGCACTGTTGGGGTTAATCAGTTCTGGTGCAAAGGGGTCAGATCCTGGAGAAACACTGCCCCAAAGCAGCCACCCACTGCAAAGCCACCCCAAAATCTGCTGCCCCAAGGCAAGGAAAGGCTCTTTGTGCAGGGCACACAGCCCCCACCAGACAATGTGTCTGCCTTCACTCCTTATCCATCCACATTATCCACGCAGCAGTTTTTAAATTGCTGCTGGACACTATATTTACATAAATATGTGAGCCAATGAGGTCTAAAACCCTGGTGAGCCCTAAATGGTGAATTAGGTTTTTGGAAAGGGGATTTTATCAATTTACTGCGAGTGCAAATCAACAGAACAGAATTTACAAACCCGACAAAAAGCGAGGTGACAGTTTGGAATTAATCCTCTGCCCCAGGCACAGGATGTACCTCCACAAACATCTCCCAGCATAAATATATTTGAGAAATAGTGGGGGAAAACGTAACTCCTAATGCCTGAGCATGCTGGCGGCGGCGGCAGCGGGAGATGAATGGAGTTAATGTCATCGGGAAGGTGCTGCCGCCTCCTGCTTTATTTTTATCCAAGACTCAGTGCCCAGCCTGCGCTGAGATATTGCAGTTTGTCTTTGTGCCAGAATTTCCCCCGAAGAAAATCTCCCCAATAATCGCTCTTCCTCATCTCTTCCCTTTTTAGAAAAAAAAAAAAAAAAAGAATAATTTAATTCAGTTCCTCCGCACCCTTCACTGCGTGGAGCAGCCCCGGAAGGCTCCGTGTCCTGGGGGGGATGAGCGCCTGTGTCCCCTCTGGGTTGGATGTGGCTGGGAGGACGGATTTGGGACAATAATTGGCACCCTTGGGGCCATTTGGGTGCTGATGGGTGCAGGGGTCAGGGATACCCTCAGGTAGAGGGGATGCCCCTGGTGCCACCGTCCTCTCCTGGGGGAATCCGAGCTCTCTGGCACCGGCGCTGCTCCTTCCTTAAGGACCGAACACAAACCCGTGTCCAAACCCAGCGCAGCATCCTAAAGGCACAGAGATTCCCAATTCCTGCTTCTCCTGTGCACGGCTCCCACAGCAAGATCGGTGCAGTCGCCCGGCGAGGGACTGGGGCTGCTCTCCTGTCCCCTGAGGGGCTTCAGAGCTGCCACGGAGATGAAATCAGTGAGGCAATAACAAGTAAAAGCCAAACTTCTCAAGCTTTCTAATCGCAACTAGAAAGGCTTCTTTTCAGCTTTTGTTTCCAGCTCACAGAGGAGCCCGTGGCTGCCAGCGGCGAGATGGCTGGCTTTGTTGTGGAGATGACTGTGAAGGACACAGGCTGTGTTCCCGTTTAGGAATGCATTGAGGCTTTCTTGGAATTCATTAGGAAAGGTAGGGAGGGAAGGGTGCAGCAAACCCAGAGTCCTTGCGGCTGCAGCCCGCTCCCCAGGGGGAGAGCTTTTCGGTTTTTCTACTGCAAAACATCTAGATTCGTAATTACGACGTCTAAATTCGAAAGAGGTTCCATTCCTCTCTCTAGCGGGGCTCATCTGCCGGGAAGGGGAAGGTGCCTGCCCTGCAGCTGTTCCCCAGCATCGCCGGGCTGTGGTCCCAGCAGGACCCCCACATCTCCTCCCTCTCACCCATCTCATGTCCCCAGAACAGCTCTGCTACAGCTCAGCATGGAATCCCGGAATGGTTTGCGTTGGAAGGCACTTTAGAGCCCATTTTTTATTGCCCCCTGCCATGGGCAGGAGCACCTTCCACCAGCCCAGGTTGCTCCAAGCCCCATCCAACCTGGCCTTAGACACTTCCAGGGATCCAGGGGCAGCCACAGCTTCTCTGGGCACTCTGTGCCAGGGCCTTCCCACGCTTACAGGGAAGGATTCCTTCCTGAATCCCAACCATGCAGTGGGCAGCCATTCCCTCTGTCCTGTCATTCCATCCCTTTTCCAACTCCCTCTCCAGCTCTCCTGGAGTCCCTTTAGACAATGGAAGGGGCTCTGAGGTCTTTCTGGAGCCTTCTCCAGGTGAACACCCCCAGCTCTCCCAGTCTGGCATGCACTGTCGGGATACAGGATGATTGTGACTCACTGTCCTCACGGGCACATTGTCACCCAAGGGCACAAACTGAATTGAGTCACACAAACATTGTCTCCATCGGTGGCTCAGGTGTCTGCTCAAGCTTCCATGGGGGAGGGCTGGTTTTTTCCACATTTCCACTCTGCATGCACCGACCTGGCCTCAGGAGCAAAGTCTTTCTTAAATTATACAGCGTTAACATCTCGGATCCACACAGGAAGCCTGAGCAAGCAGCAGGGGCAGGAGCCTGCCCAGAGTCAGAGTCACCTCAGACAGGGGTCAGCTCTGAAAATTCCTCCCTCAGTCCCCTAGAACCATCCTGAGCTATGGCCCAGAGCTTTCTCTTGCAGAAAATGTTTATGTTGACCTCCTGCTGCTCCCCCTGCTCCTAGGAAATCAGCTGGTGTGTTTATCCTGAGCCAACATTGCCAACCTGGGGCCTCCTGCCTCCATCCAGCTGCTGCTCCAGGTTCTGCTGCCCCTCTGGGGTCCCTGCCAAGCACCCAGAGCAGGATGTGACTGTCCCTTCAGGGACACGGGGTGGTTTGCCAGGGGCAGGTGGTGGCACAGCCCAGGAGCCCTTCAGCCCAATCCCTGAGCGTTCAGCATCGTGTGTCAGAAAGGCAGTGCTTAAACCCAGATTTATGCCTTGGATGTGCCTGTTTTAATCACACTACACCGCTATCAAAAGGACATTAAAAATTACGATTACCCTCCAGGAACATAAACAGTGGCAGCAGTGACAAACTCCTTATCCCAGCCGGGTTTGTATAATTGGCCCATTCATTTCCTGCTGGGCAGTAGAGCCAGGTCCTTCCTCTCCACGTTTCCCCATCACCAGGGTGGGTCAAAAATAACATCAGCAGGAAATGTGCCCAGCTGGCAGCAACAGGAGAGCAAAGAGCTGCCCACCAGAAAGTGAAATGCTCTGCTCCTCAAAGCACCCTCCTGAGGCAGAGCTGGGGATCCAAACCAGCCTCCAGGGGTGGGATTTAAGGGCTTTCCCTAAACTCAACCCAGCTGCTGTTCATGAACAGCCAGCCCATCACTTCCATTCCGATTTTGATGTTTAAGGAATTTTTGGAGGTAGAGGAAGGTGACATTGCCTCGTGCCTTACAAGGGAGATGCCTTTCCATCAGCATCCTTGGAGCTGTTCCCGAGGTGAAGACAGTGGCAGTAAATGCCCCATGGGCACAGGGGAAGGTGACATGTCCCCACCAGGGCAGGTGACACAGGTGGGGCACTGTCTGCAGAGCAGGCCTCTCTGCTGGCCACCGAGTCCTCTTTGCTTGTTTATGATATGCTTTTAGCCTTCCATTCCTCAATTTTGGGGAATCCAGGGATTTCATGGGTGCTGCACTGGGCCTGGGTGTCCCACAGCCCATCAGAATCATTAGCTGGGCACAGCAGCCTGCGGCAAAGTGTTGTCCTCTCTGTTCCCAGTGTTCTCACACCCTCCCAAAGCCTATCATTATCCTTTCTGATAGAATTCAGATCAATCAAACAGAATAATAGAGCAGAGGTCAAGGAAGGCTGTTCCTTCCCCGGGGAACAAGAGGCTGCTTTCATCAGAAGTACCAGGGAGCCAGTTTAATTGTTCTAAATCTGAGAAATTATGAACGTGCATGATAATTGTGCCTCCTCCTGCACTGGAGAGGGAGGAGAGCCTTCGGATGGGAACTACCACCATGCGTGGAGCAGCATAAATCAGCTTTTAATCCCCCAGAAACCTGGTTTTCAGGGGTTGATGGTGCCACCCATGCTGGACTGGGAGGAAATTCTGCCCTGTGCCTGCCCAGCTGGTGCCCACATGGATGTGGAGGGATTCAGGGGGCTGTGGAGGTGGCTGGAGCAGGGGACCCAGCAGGGCTGGGCACTGCACCCAGCCCCAGGAGCGAAGCTGCTGCTCACCGTGCAGGAGGACCCTGCTTCTCTCCTGACATTCTGAGGGCTAATGAAAATATATTTGCTATCTGTATTAATTAAAATAAAGTGCAGCAGCTCGTCATGAGGCTCCGTGGGAGAAGCTGAACATGGGTTATCATCATCCAGCACAGCATCGTGCGGCGATGGAATTAGTTCTGCCAAGCCATCTTTAAAACACAAATCACTGATGGCTGATACTGCTGAAAATTAGTTATATAAAAACCAGTGTCACTGGGAACGAGGTGAGGGCTGAGCAACACTGGCAGCAGCTCAGGGATGGGCTCAGGGTGGGCTGGGTGGTCTCAGGGTCAGGGACACAGAGGGGGGTGAAGGCTGTGCCAGCTCCAAACTGCTGCTCTGCTGCCCAGGATGACTCTGGTTTTAGTGAGAAAAAATTTTTAAAAAGTTAAAAATTGATTTTCAGCCACATCTTGTTTGAAAAGAGATTCTTTTCTGAAGGAGTGAGCCAGTGCAGGGGCACATCTGAGGGCTGGACATGGGGACAAGCTGGGGGCTGCAATTCCCATATGGAGTTCCTGGCAGGATGTGCCAGGGGAGCTGCTCTGCTGCCACCCCCAAACTGGCCTGACATAATGCAGCAATGAAAAGCAGGTTATTGCTTCTTTAGGAGGAAAAACCAAGGAATGGAGAGGGTGACAACCTGCACCAAGGCCAGGCTGGACAGCGCTTGGAGCAACCTGGTCTGTGGGAGGTGTCCCTGCCCATGGCACGGGGTGGAACTGGAGGGATTTAAGGTTCCTCCAACCCAAACCATTCTGGACTCTGTGGCTGTCTGATCACATCTGGCACTACTCCAGGCTGTGGAAGAGCATTTGGGAGCCCAGCGTGCCCCATCTCTCAGCCATCCTGGGCAGTTCTGAGCTGTGCCAGGTCCCACAGGGCCAGCAGCGGGAATGGGAACGGAGAACTATGCCCCAGTTCCTGCCAGCCTCGGTGCACAGCCTGTGCCCGTGATCGATGGGGCCCAATAACTGTAATAACCACAGCCATCAGTAACCCTCCCTTTCCCTGCCTTCCCGATTGCCAGCAGCGGGGCCCTTCCCGAGCTGTCAGGAATCATTAGGCACCGGAGCTGCATCATTTCAGAGCAGGCAACAGGGTCTTTTCAAGGGCACCAGGCAGCCCTGGTTCCTGTATGGTTCCTACATGGCCGCAGTGAGGGGAGAAAATGCAAAGAAAATCATTGCCTGTGAAAAGAGGATCCCCCTTCAGAGTGGGACACGCTGATCCCAACGCCTGTCCCGACACTTGGTCCGAGCAGGTAGAGCTGAGTCTCCCCTGGGAGGGAGAAACGAGCCCTGCACAGGGGCTGGGAGGTGCAAGGGACTGAGGCACAGGCTGGGGCACAGGGAATCCCCAGACTGTCCCCTTCCTTCACCTGAGCAGCTCCAGCTCTGCTGCCTCCACCCTGTGCACGGCCTGATCCCAGGGGCTGCATCCCCGTGGTGGGAACAGCAGAAAACACCATGTGTGCCCCGTGCCAGCTGTTCCCTGTGCCACCCTCATTGCTCTGAGGCACCTCTGCACCTTGGGAAGGCAGCCAGGACCTGAGGGGGCTTCAGATCCTGCCTTGAGATGCACCAGGGCAGCTTTTGGGGCACTCCAAAAAAAAAAAAAAAAATCTTTTGGGGTCTCCCTGGACAAACCCAGGGAGGAGAGCAGCTATGGGCAGCAGTGCTGAGGCCATGTCTTGCCCTGCTGCCACGGGGGACGAGTGACACCCCCGAGGTGCTGCCAGTCCCTGCTCCTCTCTCTGAGTCTGGACTGGAGCCACGCTGTGATTCCTGTTACATCCTGTGAAAGAAATATAAAGAGCTGCCAAACAGATTTAGCAGAGGCAGCTCCGCTCTCCCCCAGTCGCTGCAGGGGCTGTGCTGGGAGCTCAGGCAGGAGCCAAATCCTGCTGCTGCCCCAGCCAGGCAGAGCCAGGCTGTGATGCTGCTCTGCTCACCTGCACCTCCAACGTCACGTTGTCACCTCAGATTTCCAGTGCTGGAGTGGAAATCAGACCAGACCGAGCTGCAGACAGGTGGAACAGCAGAGGAGGTTGTGAACAGTCACATATTCCATGGATGTGACCACCTGGGAGTGAGCCCATCAAGGATTTGTGGCTGGACACAGGAACAGTGCGCTGCTGCCATCAGACTAAACTTTGTCTCTCCAGATGTTTTCAGGCTGTGTCTCCAGTAAGTGTTTCCCAGTGTCCCCAGGAGCAGGGATTTTGGCTGAACCCACTCCTGCATCCCTCCTGGGTCCTCTCCATTACCCGAGAGGCAGTGCCAGGGCCCTGGCTAGTGCAGCACTGGCAGTGAGAGGCACTGGCATGGCAGGGACGCAGCTGAGCAGAGCCAGCCAGGCAGGACACCCAGGAGTGCCCAGGAGTGCCCAGGATCTCCCACAGCATCGCAGCAGGAGCGGAGCAGGAGCTGCTCTCACAGGGCTGAGCTGCTCCCGAAGAGTTAATCCCAGCACTCGCTTCTCCAGATCTGCTCTGCTGCATCTTAACAGTGATGGGAGATTAATTATTTTAGCTGCAGAGAGCTGACTAGAACGGGGTTTTGTAGCTAAATATACTCTCTCTTTAGGAACCCATTTAATTTTATGCCCTGATGTAGACGGCTAGGCTGGATGATTGGTGAAGAAAGAAGGAGCTTCTCTTCCCCCTCTTCAATTTGTAGCCTGAAAAGCTGCCAAAACACTTGATTTCCTCTCCCCAGGTAGGCCCTGAGGAGTGAACATCCGAGCTGGAGAGCCTGGGAGAGGCACAGGAGGGATCTTCCTCTGCTCCTTTGTCCCTCTGGTTTTCCCATCCCTGGAAGTGTCCAAGGCCAGGTTGGACAGGGCTTGGAGCAACCTGGGATAGTGGAAGGTGTCCCTGCCCATGGCAAGGGTGGCACTGGATGATCTTTAAAGTTCTTTCCTAATGAGCTTCCGAAAAAAAATGAATTCCCCTTGAACCCAGCCTGTTAACTCCTTTCAGCTGGGTCTGTCTGCCTGTGACAAGGCACAGATGTGCTTTTCTTACACTTGATATCATAAAACCTCGTGATAAACTCAAATAATCACCTGCATCAAAGTTCCTCTCTCTCTCTAATGGCTATGCTCTCCTGCTCCCTGGTCCCTACCAGTCTGGAATAAAAGGATAATTCCTGCCCGCAGGAGCTGGGGATGCAGTGGGATCCAGCTGGGACCAGTCAGCACGGGACAGGTCGTGTCACTGCCATGCTGCAAATCTCTTGATTCCTCCATAAATTGGATGAGCCTCTTTAATTCCTCTTCCTCGTTAGCTGCTGCTGCTGCTCCTCTCACATCCCTTCGGGAAGGAGCTGGGCAATTCCCAGTGTGAGCTGGGCTCATCCCTGGGGATTTGGGCCGTGCCAGGAGTGATGCTGCAGTGAGGGGTGCCCGGGCTGGGGACACACAGGCTGTGGAGCCAGGGCACCGTGGGCAGGTCCCCCAAAGCCACAGGTGCCCGTGCGTGGCCACAACAGATGCCTGGGAGTCAAAGTCTCATTGATTCCAGCTCCATGAAGCAGCAGTGGGGAGGAAAATCCATTTTCCTTCTAGCTCGGAGAAGTGTGTAATTTCCCGGCATCTGTCAGGGCTGTGTGGATCGTTATAGCAGTTACAGCTCCTCCCAAGCACAGGGAGAGGGGGGAGAGGTTTGCGAGTTTAATTCCCGCATTCCTTGTGGTGTCCTTGCTCCCAAGCCAGGCGAGCTAAGCACAGGCAGCATGGATTCTCCAGTCAGGCACAAACAGGATCGATTTGCCACTAAATCAGGTTTCCAGGAGTGTTTTGCTGTTGGAATCTTGCCCCCACCTGCAGCAGTCCCCATGTGGAGCCTGAACATCCTGCTCCCACCCAGATCAGGAACCTCCTTGCCCATGGACAGTAGGGGGGATTCCCCCAATCTCAGCCCAGGGCTGGGACCAACTGTGGGTGTGGGTGTCTGGTGCCCCCAGAACCATGTCCCAGCCCCGTGTGCCCTGCCAGCACAGCAGGTCCCTGAGCCCCTTGGTACAGGCAGCAGGAGCTGATGAAACCCCTCCCTTCCATCCCTGGAAGTGCCCAAGGGCAGGCTGGACGGGGCTTGGAGAGAGTTTAGTGGAAGCTGTCCCTGCCCATGGCACAGGGGGGTGGATGAGGTGATGTTTAAGGTTCCTTCCAGCTCAAACCATTCCAGGATTCCAGGATTCCATGATTCTCTGCTCTCTACCCTTCCCAACAGAGGCAGGGTTGCCACTGGGCACGGGAGCTGGGTGGGCAGCAGGAGCAGAGCCTGGTCCTTCCTGGCCACGGCTCCTCGGGCTGGGCACCACTGCCAGCATCCTTACCCAGTAATGAGGGGTTTCCATGGAAACCTTATTTGAGCATCTCGAGTGACACAGATGTAAATTTTAAAATGAAATATTCAGACCACAGTCCTGTGAGCATAAATAAACCCCTGCACACGGGCAATTTAACAGCATTTTAAAGCAGATCCGAAACTCCCCAGGGCCAGTGGAGTCTCTGTGGCATAGGGATATTCATGGGAATGGAAAGAAAAGCATCCTGACCCCTTCCTGCCCCAGGAATGCCAGCACCAAGCTGCATCCCAGCCTGATCCAGAGCAGCATAAAACCACCGAGGTGTCGGTCACACCTGCCCTGCAGAGGATGCAGCACACAGGGACAGCCCAGGAGGGACAGCCAGGTGCCCCTGGAATGGGAGGAAAACCGCTCCAATCTTTCTTGGCCTCTGCTGCACGGTCTTCCTGAGTAAAAGCTGGGCATCTTTTTGCTTCCGGATCATCTCCTGTTAATTGCTCTTTGGAACAGTCCAGGTTTTCCCGCAGCACAGGACAGACCAGAGTCTGGAGTCTCCCACCATTTCCAGACCGTCACCCAGGGATGGGCACTGCTCCTTCACGCTTGTGCCACAAAGGACAACGGCTCTCTGTTTCCTCCGACTGCGATGGGAATGTTCGGCTGAAATCCCTCCACAGCCCTCCCGTCCCTGCCTCGTCTTGGCCAGGAAAGCGGCGCCGAAACTCCCTCCCGGTGCCGCGGGCAGCCCCTGCTCCGGCTGCGCTTCCCGGAGCTCCCACGGGGATGACTCAGCCGGATCGGATTGCTACGGTTTTATTTGCTTAGAGAGGGAGCTGACAGGATGCTCTTGAGGAAAACTTTTTTTTTCTTTCCTGTTGGAAAAACTTAATCCGCTGAAATTGTAACTGCAGGAAAACTTGGGATTCACATCTCCTGCCTTCGAGGCTGCATCCGCCTGCGGGGACATTTGGAGAATGAAAGATTGTTTCAATTAAGGTTTTTCTGCTCTTCAAGATTCAAGGCCAAAAGCTTTTAAAATCTTAAACCAAACCAATCACAGCCAAGTGTTTTGATGGATACAAACTGCTTTTTCTCAGATCCTCCTTCCCACCCAAACCCTCTGTTTTCCTCCCTGAGGGTGAAATGTGTCTTGTATGTGCTGGAGGTTAGTATGGGAAGAGGTGGGAGAGCAGGATGTGCCAAGCATGCTCCTTCCCACCCTGGTGATCCAGGGTTACACCAGGACCTGGCCTTGACATCCCTGCTTTACCCAAGATCTGGATCAGCCCTGGATGAACTCATCCCCAGCAGGAGTGATCCCGTTCCTCCCACAGTGGCTTCTGCCAACCCTCCTGCACCAACCATGTGGGAATGGGCAGCTCCAGGAGCTCAGCCTGCATGCTGGGCAGTGCAGGGTCAATCCCAGCTCTCCATGAGGGCTTGGATGCGATGCTGGCAGCAGCTCCAGGCAGGACTGGCACAGCCCAGCACCCATGAACCCTCCTGAGCCCATCACACAGGCAGAGCTGAACATCACCATTAATAGTGCCTGGATTAGTTTTATTCATTTCTGCTACAATCAGATCTTCAACCCTTCCAGACACTGACTCCTGAGCTGGAGCAATCCAGCTGCTCTCCCTGGAGCGAGTGCTCACAGAGATACCCTAATGGGAGGCAGGATATGGCTACTCCTGCTCTGGTCCTTTCAGGAGCACAGCAGCAAAACGAGGCCTTTGTGGTTATTCCAGCATCCTTTTATCAGGCATTTGCAGCTCCCTAATTCCTCTAAGCCCCTCTGGCTGAGGTATCTCGGCAATCAGGTTCTCCCAGTGCTCTCCAGCCACAGCACCTCTGAAGCAGCACAGGGAGAACCTGATTGATGAGAGATCAGGTTGGCCACGGCTGCCCAGAGGGCACGGGGCCTGACTGGGGGTCCCGGGGACCCTCTCACAAGGGCATGAAGGCTGGGGAGGATGGGTTTGGTGCCAATGTGGGTGGGTGCTTGGTGCCCTGCAAACACCCAGCGCCGAGTCTTGGCGAGAGGAGATACTCCAGGAGCTCCTGCCCTGCCACCCCTCCTATCCTGCTGCCTCTCCAGAGTGTGGTGCCACCATCCCAGCCCTGGGATGGGGCTGTGTCCCACTGGCATCTCCTACACACAGCCCAGGCTCGGCACCAGCGCTTCCCCCTTGGCTAAGTATAAACCGCGGGGGCTGAGGCTGGTTGGAGACATCCCCCCCTGAGCCCAGCTTCCTGCGTGGTCTTTGCACACACCTGGCACCAGGCACAGCCCAGAACAGACTTACAGACGAGCTGTCATTCTGGGTTAAGGTCACTTTGTCCTCCAAACTGTCCCGGCTGTGCCTGACCCACCCCGCAGGAGCAGCTGCTGTGCCCACGCTGCCGCGCAGAGCACGGAGCTCCCGGTGCCACGCTCGGGAGTAGCAAGGGCTGCAGGGCCACCGCGGAGGTTTCCATGGATCTGGAGAAGGCTTTCCAGTGCCGAACTGCCTGCGGGGAGCTCCTGATCGAGATACAAGATAAACCCCTTGTGCATCTCAATAGCGTTTATTTCCTCCAGAGCTGCTTTAGCAGATTAGATCAAGGTCAAACGTGACCATTTCTCTTCCAGCTGCTCTGGATTGATCACTTGTGTGGAGCAGGATGGGTTTCGGCAGCTGGGAAGGGTCCTGCTCTGCCGGCCCTGGGCCCAGCCCAGCCTCCTGTGGGTCCATGATCGCCCCATGGGCCTTGGAGGTGGCAGAATGGCTGTTGGAATTCAGATCGGTGTGGAGAGGATCTTACCAAAGCCCACCCTGGGAACCCACTGCCATCCTTCCTTAAGGATGAGGATACTCGGTTCTGCTTCCCAAGATGGGCTCCAGGCATGAATGAGTGGGCAGGGGGCTACACTGGGGCTGTGGGGCCAGCACCGAGGTCCATGGGGAGGGAGCAGGGTCTGGCAGCCCAGAGAGGTGCTGGAGCACAGCTCAGGTTTGGGGGCGGTGATCAATCAGGAGCTGAGATCGACAATCAATTCTCTTTCTGATAACAGGGAATAAGCCCTTATTGATCCCCGGTGCCAGGGCCCTGTGCCTCCCCCTCCCCTGCTCCCGCCTGTGTTCCGCCCGCGCCGCTTCCCTGGAATGCGCATTTGCCCTTTACAAACTGCGGCGTGTTTAGTGTCTCATTAAGGAGTCGCTTTACAGAGTGTTTTATTTCATGCTTTGTTAAGGACAGAATCGGGTAAATGCATCCTGGCAAAGGATCTAATAAGGAATTAGTCAGCTTTCCGAAAGCAGAAAATATGGTTTAAAGGCACAATCCATTAAGAATTAGGGTTCACATGACAAATAACCCGGGGATCCTGGGTTGGTGTTTTTGAGAATATGTCAGGTTTAATCCTTGGTTGTCCTGCTGTGAGCCAGTGTCCCAGCATGTCCCAGCGTGTCCCAGTGTGTCTCAGAGTGTCCCAGCATGTCCCAGCGTGTCCCAGCGTGTCCCAGTGTGTCCCAGAGTGTCCCAGTGTGTTCCAGGATGTCCCAGCATGTCCCAGCGTGTCCCAGCATGTCCCAGCGTATCCCAGCGTGTCCCAGCATGTCCCAGCGTGTCCCAGCGTGTCCCGGCGTGTCCCAGCATGTCCCAGCGTGTCCCAGTGTGTCCCAGCGTGTCCCAGCATGTCCCAGCGTATCCCAGCGTGTCCCAGCATGTCCCAGCATGTCCCAGCATGTCCCAGCGTGTCCCAGCGTGTCCCAGCATGTCCCAGCATGTCCCAGCATGTCCCAGCGTGTCCCAGTGTGTCCCAGCATGTCCCAGCATGTCCCAGCGTGTCCCAGCATGTCCCACCCTGTCCTACTGGCCAGTGAGCCCCCTCCCCTCCCAGGGCTGCACTGCCTCCCCTCTGTCCAGGAGCCCCATCTTCTCCTGTCATGGACAAAACCTTTTGCTGCAGAGCCCTAAAACTGTCACCTGGGCCATGGGAGAGGAACCACCGACTGCTCATGCCGGGGTTGGGATGAGAGAGGAAGAGAGGAGCCCATGAGAGCCCTGCAAAATTTCTCAAGGAAGGAGATCTGCCACTGGCATGGCCTTGGGGACGTTTTCCCCCAACAGCCCTTGGCAGGGTGCCCATGCAGGCCAGGATCAGCCCACGGTGGGATGGAGAAGGAAGCAGAGACATCAAAAACAAGCAGAGGGTGTGGAAACTCCCTGTCTGCCGCCCCAGAAGTGTGGGGACATCGAGGCACCCAACCTTCCTGAGGGGGAGATTATTCAGAGCTGACACAAGCTGATGGATGCAGATGATGTGTGTGAAATGTCTGCTAATGCGCTCAGGGAATCGGTGATGGATTTGCTGAACCACTTGCTAATTGAGGAATTAATGCTTTAACTTGTGGGAAACAGCAGGAGAGGCCAGGAAGCCCCCGGGGGTCGGGACAGGGTTGCTGGTGGCTGCAGCAGAGTGGTGGCAGCAGGGTGCAGTGGCTTGGGGCAGGCACTGCTCTGTCCCTGGCTGTCCCAGGGGTAAAGAACCAGCCCAGGCACCAGGAGAGTGTCCAAGGACTCTCCTGGACCAAGGAGCAGTGCCAGAGTTTTGCAGCTCCATCCTTCAGACTAATCCACAAGCCTTTGCCTCTCCCTGTTGTGTTCCTTATCTTTGATTCTTGCCAAAAACTGCTTCTATTTTCCAGAAGATGGAGCAAAGTCAGTTTTCAGTGCTGCTTGGTCCCTCTGCACGGGCTGCTTGTGCCATCCCTCAGCTCCCCTGGGCAGTGTCACCCAGCAGAGTCCCTGTGCTTCAGGATACACATCCAAAAGCTCCTTTTTTTTTTTTTCCTGCTTTTCATTCCAGTCCTACCATAACGAGCAGAATTTGAAACAGAAATCAAGTTAAATGTAACTCGGGAGCTGTGCTTTTGTTTAAAGCACCCATACTACTGAGATGAGCCAGGGTTTGTCAGAAATCTGCTTGGGAAGGAAACCTGGACTGCTGCTCCAGCCCCCATCCCATGGGGAGCTGGTGCCATGATGGACACATGTCCTGGATGCCACCATGGGCACATCACAGCAGCTTGAGCTGCTTTAGGGGTCAGTCAGTGCCTTCATGTGCAGCCACAAAGGGGAGCATGAACCTGGGCAGCCCCAGGCCAGCAGTGGGGCTGGGGGCTTGCAGATCCCCCATGTCCACACAGGGACAGGGACCCTGCATTCTGGGGGCTCCAAACCCTCCCAGGGGAGCTGAGTGGGCTGGAATTATGGTCCTTAAGTACCATGCATTAAGCACTTTCCCTGGCAACTGCTGTTTCCATGGAAAGCATTGACTCTTGGGCTCTTGGAGCTCTTTGAGGCATCTCACAGAGCTCACGGTGAATTCCAGCCCATGGATCACAGCCCAGTCACCCCAGGGGGCTGGATAAATCTGTATTTATGCAATTACCCCCCTGGCCAGAGAGGTGCTGGGCAGCTTTGGTCACTCACTCTTTCCTGCCTGTCCCTGTTCCCAACAAATGTTGGGTTGGGTTTGCCCAACACGCCGGTGCCTGAGGGGGCTCTGCCAAGGCGGGTGTGTTGTGCTGTGGGGGCCGGTTGTTCCTTCTTTGGGAAGTAGTGGGTGTTCCTTCAGCCACAGCTTCCCAGGGGCTGGTTTCACGCCAGCAGCACAGCTCTAATTTCACACCCAGCTTTGCCCAAATCCCACATTTCCCTGTTTTTTTTGCAGACGGTGGATCGGGGGCAGCGCTGGTGCCGGCCAGCCCGGACCCTCTCAATGCGGATGAGCCGGTGGAGAAGACGGGCGATGGAGCTGCAGAGCTCGGGCACAGCACGGGTTTGACTGGTGGAGCTGAAGGTTTGGGGCATGTTTTAGGGTCAGACCCCAGAGCTGGGCAGCTGGGGCAGGGCACTGCCCTCAACCTTCTGCCAGCCCCAGAGGACGGTGTGGCGCCAGCAGAGGAGACCACGCCGCTGCTGCAGAGCCACGTCCTGCTTACGGCCACCTCTGCCCCCAGACCCGATGCCAAACAAACTTCCCTTGTAAAGAAAAAGCCACCAGCTCTAAAGCAAGTAAATACAGGAAGGAAACACCCAAGGCTGAAGCCCACCCTGGCAGGACCCCCTGGAGCTGCCTCCCCAGCCAGCCCACGGAGCTCCAGGCTCCCCACGGCCTCCCCGGAGCTGCGGGTGCCAGCAGAAGACACGGAGCGGAGCCCCCCCAAGCTGCCCTGGGGGGACCAGGCCACCACCAGCCGCCCCACGCTGCAGGTGTCCCCTTCCACGCTGCCCCCAGTGCTCCCCTGGCCCTTCCCTGACAGCACGGGGGATGCAGGAGAGGCTCCGACTGCGGCTCCCGTTATCCCGACAAACAGCGCGGACAGGGACACGCACGGCTCCGCGTCGGAGGAGAGCCAGGAAACCACCACGTCCACCATCGTCACCACCACTGTCACAACCACGGAGCCCACCCCAGGTGAGCTGAGCTGAGCATGGGGCTATGGCACTGGTGGTGAGCATGTCTGTGTTTAGGCAGCCCTCTAAAATCAGGTCACCACCCAGGGTTGGGGGCTGCCTAAAATCTTCTGCTCTTCAAGCACTTCATGGTTGGAGGGATGAAACATTTCTCCAGTGAGAAAAGGTTGGGAGAGGTGGGAGAAGATTCCAGGGAGAGCTTAGAGCCCCTTCCAGTTCCTAAAGGGGCTTCAAGAGAGCTCAAAAGGGACTTGGGACAAGGGTCTGGAGTGATGGGACAAGGAGAGATGGTTTCCCAGCGCCAGAGGGAAGGGGTAGATGAGATATTGGGAAGAAACTCTTCCCTGTGAGGGAGGTGAGTCTCTGGCACAGGGTGCCCAGAGAAGCTATGACTGCCCTTGGATCCTTCAAAGTGTCCAAGGCCAGGTTGGACGGGGCTTGGAGCAACCTGGGCTGGTGGAAGGGGTGGAAAAAACCAGGCTTTAATGTCTCTTCCAACCCAAACCACTGTGGGATTCTGTGATTCCGTGGGGTCACCGATGGAGCAGGGATTGGGATGCTGGGGTTTTGGGGAGTGGGAGAGAAGTGCCAGGGGACTGTCCCTTGGTGTGACCCTGCTATGTGTCCCCCCCAGTGCTCTGCAGTATGAGCTTCCACGACCCCGAGGGCTACATCGACTCCACGGATTACCCCCCACTGCCCCTGCACGGGTACCTGCAGTGCACCTACAACGTCACCGTCTACACCGGCTACGGCGTCGAGCTCCAGGTGAGCTGTGCCTTGGGGGGCATCCCCACAGCCAGACCCCCTTGGTCACTGCAGCAAATGATGCCAAGCGCCCACAACCTTGGGCATCTCTGCCCACTTGATAAAATACATCTTTCCAGTGAAAAAATAGATTTTTCTGATCTCCTGTAATAAATGAACTCTGTAACGGAGCTGGAACATCCTGAATGTCGGTGATGACCAAACCCTTTAAATGTCACGCAATTAATTCAACCAAGAGGACCTGGCAGCAGGTTGTGAGAACAGCACTTGATGGGAAGGGGCCACCAGTCCCCTGCCCTCTGCACTCCCCATTTGCTGGGAGGGGTCTGGGTGACCCTGAGGATGCAGGAAGCCCAGGTTCCCTCTCTGGCGGGTGCAGGTGCTCAGCAAGTGCTCACTCCTCAGAGCAGGGAGTCTCACCCAGGCTGAGGTGCACCATCACCTCCCCCCAAAATGGGCATCCCTCAGCCTGGTGAGGCTGCCAGCAGGGCAGGGGCCTCTGCACATTCCAAAAGCTCTCTGGGTCAGACCATCCCAGGATGCCCATGCTCCCTGCAATGCTTTCTTCTTGCATTTTCTCCATGTCACCATTTGCATCCCATGAAAATCCCTTCACTTTGAGCTTCTTTAATTGAAAGTGCACATTAAAAGGAGCAGGAGTTCCAGCGGGGTTGTCCCCACTGTTCCCCTGGTGGCCACAGGCAGGGTCTGTCCCCCAGGGCAGGAGGCCACTGTGGCTGGCAGCCCTGGTGGGGAGGTTGCCCTGGGAGCAGCAGTGGTGCAGGTTGAGCACTGGGGAGTCTGAGCAGCTCAGTCACTTTTCCAAAGCAGTGGAAAAATAACAGGACACAGCAACTGTCTCCTCAGATCCACGGGGTGCTAAAGACAGGCTGCTCTGCTGTAAGTTCGCCTCTGTCCATAATCCATCAGGTGACACCACTCCTGACCTCACTCCTTTGCGAGCTGAGGTTTTAATGGAGCATAAAATTGGCCTCTCCACCCCCCCAAGCTTTGCGTTTTGCTTTGCTGATGCTTCAGAGCGTTTCAGACAAATTAAATCACAACAGCAGGTTGGTGCTGGTGGAGCGTGGCCTCATCTGCAACTGGCAGTGCCCTGAGCTGCAGCACCATGGGCTCGAGGCTTGGAGGTGAATTCCAAAGGGAAGGCTTTGGATAACCCAGGGTATGGGGTTTGGGGTCCCATCAGAGGGGTTTGGATTTGATTCCCAGCTCCTCTAGCCCGGAGGTGCTGCCTCTTACCCTGGGAATCTCATTAAAGGCATTTGCTAGAGCAAAGAAAAGCCCCTGGGATAGGAACCCCTGCGTGGGCATCACCTCTCACTGCAGGGGCTGTGGGACAGCCTGGCAGTGGTCAAAATGCCTGTGGCATTCCAGCCCTGCCCAGAACTGCTTCTGTAGGCACTGGGAGCCATTCAGGAGGACACAGAGACCCTCCACTTCCTTTGGAGCCAGACCCTCACTCACTGCAGGGAAATCTGCCCTTGGGGAGGAGTGGACACAAAGCCTGGATATCAGGCATGGTCCTGGGAAAGGCTGGGAGCTGCCCTGGGCTGTGAGAGAGTTTGGGGTCCCTGCTCAGCTCACTGCCCATGCCCTGCACCCCTCACAGCATCCCAGGGAGGGCCGTGTCCCTGCCTGTGCCACGGCTGCCCTGGGAGCTGGGAGCAGCCAGCTCTCCGAATGCTTCGCGAAATTCCATTTATTTTTAAAATTCTTGAATCTTCTCATCAGGAAATAGAAATTCCCTAAAGAGGTTTTCCAGTGGGCGAGCGAGGCTGGCAGCCTGACTCGAGGATCCCTCCTGCTTTCCCCAGGCTCTGGAGGAGCTGCTGCCGGTGCAGGCTGTGATTGAAGTCAAAGCCCATGCTCCCAGCCCCTGGCAGGAGCTCGCACATATGGTCCCTCTCGCCGGGCTGATGGTCCCTGGCACGGGGCCATGGAATATTCTGAGCTCGCTGATTACTCCAGGCTCCTCTGGGAATGCCAGCCTGGTGCTGGCACAGGGAATGGCACTTGTGGTGACACCCTGCTCTGCAAGGCTTTACTGAGGGTAGCTGATGGTGGAGCCCAGGGGGTGTGTGTGTCCCGTGACACCCAGCACTGATCCCCAGCCTCCTCCCTTCCGCAGAGCTCTGCCTGCTCCAGCTGCTCCCCTGAATCCCCTTCCCAATTTCCTGGAGTGATTTGGCTCCGTGTCATGTGCGTGGTGCCACCATCAGGGGAGGGAGCCAGCTGGGGAACAGGTTTGGCTTGAAGGGACTGCAGAACAAAATCTGCTAGGAGCACCTTGGAAAAATCTTTGCAGGGATCCAGACCCAGCTGGGGAAGCAAAGCTCTGTCCCAGATGGAGCTGGGGGAAATTGTCAGCATTTTATGGAGCTCACTTAGATCCTGGCATTCCAAATAATTCACCCAAATAACACCTAAATCATCCCATTTTTTAATAATTAGATCTGAGCCATCCCAGCATCCACTGTGTGTGCTGGCCATGATGGGGAGGCACTTTTTTGGGACAACATCTGGAAAAGAAGAAATGACCCAGGGCAGCTTGAGGACCAGAGTTGCACTTGGCCCGTGTTCCTGCCAATGCTTTTCCCTGCCAGGACCCAGCACCCTGCTGCAATATAAGGCATAATCAGCTCCTCTTGGATTGAAACACAGGCTGGGGTCAACTCAGGCACGCTCTGAGCCAGGCTGGGGATGTTAATTCAGCTTTGCAGAGAGGAATGGGTTTTTCCAGGGATTTTGCTTTGGGAGCAGGGTCAGGATACTGAGGGCTGAGGGTGGCTCCATGCAGTGCCCTTGGAGCCGGGCACAACCTGGCCCTGTGTGCCAGGGGGAGGTGGGCACGGTGGTGACAACAGCCACAAATCCCTCCAGTCACAACATCGTCGGGAGCGCTCCCAACCACGGCTGGGCTGCTGCTAAATATAGAGCCCCGGGCCTCGCACACTCGGGGAAACAAACGGTCTGATGAGCATCTTTCTGCTGAAATACGAGCCCATTTATTAAGCTAAATGGACGTGAAATGTAAATGTGAGGTTACTGCTCAGCTATTTCCAAATAATAATTAAAGCCTTTTGGAACTACTCATTAGATGCACTGTGTGGCTCCCCATGCACTCCCCGGTGGGGTGAGGGATCCTGGGGAGGATTCCTGGAGCACGGGGTGGGTGGTGAGCACCAAACCCTGAGGAGTGCCCTGGTTTGGTGGCAGCACTGTGCTGGTGTGATGCTCTGCAGGTCTGTGTGACAAGGCTGGGATGTGACCACCGGGGCCCCCACCCTGCCCCCACAGCTCACAGGGCTCTGCTCCCCACAGGTGAAGAGCGTGAACCTGTCGGACGGGGAGGTGCTGTCCATCCGTGGCGTGGACGGCGACGCCCTGGTGGTCCTGGCCAACCAGACCCTGCTGGTGGAGGGCCAGGTGATCCGCAGCCCCACCAACACCATCTCCGTCTACTTCCGCACCTTCCAGGACGACGTGGTGGGGACCTTCCAGCTCCACTACCAGGGTGGGTGTGTCCCCAACATGGGTGGGAGGATGGCGAGCTGTGCCCCCACAGATCAGCCATGCTCCTGTTTCACCCCCTGCCCGTGTCCAGAGCATCACCTGGGGCAGGTTGAGGTGTTGTGCCCAGGGTGGAGGGTTCAGTGTGCCCAGATGTCCCCAACCCCAGTGCTGGCTGTGCCACTCACACCAGCCTTGCCCCGTTTCTGTCCCCGTGCAGCAGCTCCTCCTGCACACACTCACACTGCCAGTCTATTTTTTACCTCAAAGAGCTGTAAAAAATAAATGAGTCCCAGCAAATTCTTTTTTAAAATAGAAACTGGGTCTGGGCAAGAGCGGTAACAGGTGGGGGAGCAGCAGCAGTGGGGGGTTGGTGGTGCTCTGCCGTTGGTCTGTGTGACATGTGGGCACATCCAGCACGTCCCCACGGGGTGGCTGGGAGCAGCTGAGCCCTGAGCTCCCAACGTGTGCCTGTTCCAGTGTTTATGCTGAGCTGCAACTTCCCACGGAGACCTGACTTTGGAGACGTGACGGTGATGGATCTGCACTCGGGTGGCATTGCTCACTTCCACTGTCACTTGGGCTATGAGCTGCAGGGCCCCCGCATGCTGACCTGCATCAACGCATCCCGGCCGCACTGGAGCAGCCCCGAGCCCATCTGCTCAGGTACCTGCACACCCCAGCCCCAGGGAGATGGAAAATTGGGCTCCCCTGAGGAAAACATGAGTCCCTTTCTTTGGCCCATGAGATGAATGTGGTCCTGGGAGGGGGTGAGGGTGATGTCCTGTTCTGCACAGAGCACAGCTTGAGGTGGTCAGGCAGTGACAGCAGAATTTGTCCCCTTGTTAGGCAGCAGAGGGAAAGGAAATTGAGATTTTATGTGTGCGTGTGATTTTATATATGCATTTGTGAGGATAAATACATACAGACAGAGCAAAGCAGAGCCAGGCAAGAGCTTTGTGCCCTGGGGACTCTGAGGGGAGCTGGGCAGAGGGGAGCACAGATGCCACTGTCCCCATGCCCATCCCAGTGGGGCTGTGCTCTGTGTTGCAGCTCCCTGTGGAGGGACAATCCACAATGCCACCATCGGCCGCGTGCTGTCCCCCAGCTACAGCGGGAACCAGTCTGGCAGCATGTACTGCGTGTGGGCCATCGGGGCTCCCCCGGGACAGAAGCTGCACCTGCACTTTGAGAAGCTCCTGCTGACTGAGAAGGACAGGTAAGGATCCAGGAGCTGTTTCCCCACAGTCCTGGGACTGCAGAGAGATTCCAGGGGGGTTCCCAGGGGATTTTTCTGCATAGGGTGAGGAGCAGGGCCTTTTGCTGGGCACTAAATAAAGAAAAATGGAATTATTTGGGTTGGAAAAGCCCTCTAATGTCATTGAGTTCAACTGTTCCCAAGCACTGCTAAGGCCACCACCAAACCATGTCTCCAAGTGCCACATTTACATGGATGTCAAACCCCTCCAGGGATGGCGACTCCACCACTGCCCTTGGCAGCTGTTTCTATGTTTGACAGCCCTTTGGGGGAAGAAATTTTCCCTGATATCCAGTCTAAACCTCCCCTGACACAAACCATTTCCTCGTCATGTCCTTTGTTCCCTGGGAGCAGAGCCCAATCCCCCTGGCTGCCCCCCTCCTGTCAGGGACTTGTGCAGAACCACAAGGTCCCCCCTGAGCCTCCTTTTCTCCAGGCTGAGCCCCTTTCCCAGCTCCCTCAGCCACTCCTGGGGCTCCAGACCCTTCCCCAGCTCCATTCCTTTCCCTGGACACACTCCAGCCTCTCCAGGTCTGTCTTGGAGAGAAGAGCCCAGAATACACCAAACTTCAGAAGCTCCCAGCTGGTCCCAGCTGCTCCACCTCACCCGCCCTGTGTCTGGGTGGGACTCAGGGACGCTGTCCCGAGTGACATTCCCCGTTGCCCTGCAGGATGGTGGTGTACAGCGGGGACACCAACCGCTCAGCCGTGCTCTACGACTCCCTGCGCGCCGACAGCGTCCCCTTCGAGGGCGTCATCAGCGACGGCTCCTCCATCAGGATCGACTTCCTCGCCGAGGAGCCCGCGGCCACCACAGCCTTCAACATCCGCTTCGAAGGTGCTGTGTCCCCGTGGTGGGACACGAGGGCAGTGCCAGGCTCAGGACACCCAGCCCCAGGGGGCAGCTACAGACCCGTGGCTGCAGGAAGGGTCCTGGCTGTCCCCAGTTCTCCCCACCAGTTCTGGTGCCCCTCTGCAGCTCCCGTTGTCATTTAAGTGGATCCCACTGCAGGATTGTTCCCACAGGACCCCTATGGCCCTGAGCAGGCTCAGTAACTCACAGCAATCCCAGGGTGGATGGCTTGGCACCCTCAGCTTGGGAAACACTGCCTGGTACATCCCGAGAGCTGATCCACCATGGGAGCGGGGTTTGGTTAGGCCTGCATGGCTCAGAACAGATAAACTGTTGTTAATCCTAATTGCCTGTAACACACTCCATGGAAGAGGCCATCCATGCAGGTGGGGATGCAGGAGTCAGGTTCTCATGGGGACAGCAGCAGGGCATGAGGGTCACCCAGGGCAGCTCAGGGAGCAGGGAGAAGCTCCAAGTCCCTGCAGCTAACGGGGTTCTCTTCCAGCCTTTGAGCGCGGCCACTGCTACGAGCCCTACATCCAGAACGGGAATTTCACCACCTCCGACCCCACCTACAACCTGGGCACCACCGTGGAGTTCACCTGTGACCCCGGGCACTCCCTGGAGCAGGGCCCTGCCATCATCGAGTGCATCAACATGCGGGACCCCTACTGGAATGACACGGAGCCGCTGTGCCGAGGTCAGTCCTGTCCATGGGCTGTGCTGGGTGTGGGGTGAGCACCCCTGGGCCCCTGCTGAGCCCTGCCCACCCCTTGCCCCCACAGCCACGTGTGGGGGGGAGCTGACCGCTGTGGCCGGGGTGATTCTGTCCCCCAACTGGCCGGAGCCCTACACGGAGGGGGAGGATTGCATCTGGAGGATCCATGTGGGCGAGGAGAAGCGGCTCTTCCTGGACATCCAGCTGTGAGTAGCCCAGGACCCCAGTGCCTGTCTCTGCCCTGCTTTGCTGCAGTATCCCACTCCCCTCGCCCCAGGGATCTGTGCCACAATGGAATCACAGAATCCCAGAACGGTTTGGGTTGGAGGGACCTTAAAGCTGATCTCCCAAGGGCAGGGACACCTTCCACTGTCCCAGATTGCCCCAAGCCCCATCCAACCTGGCCTGGAACACTTTCAGAGATGGGGCAGCCACAGCTTCTCTGGGCACCCTGTGCCAGGGCCTGACCTCCCTCACAGGGAAGAGCCTTGCCATGTCCTGTTCCCCCCCACAGAGCTTCCATAATCCTCTTTGATGTGCTTGGCATCCTGAGCAGGACTGAGTGGTGCTCCCTGAGTTCAAAGCACCATTATACCATCCACAGCAGCAGTTAATTGCTGCTCTAATGGCTTTGGAATTCTCCACAGGGAGTGGTGCCACAGCAGAATGTGGCCATGTGCTACTGGGGTGACACCCAGCAGGTCAGGAGGGGTTAGGAGAGCCTGGGGGCATCCATGAGATGGAAACAGCTTGATCTTTGGGCTGGATGTGAAATACAGACATTAAGGGAGAGGAGCCACCCAGAAAGCCCAGGCTGAAAATGCCGGGGTCAGAGGGGAATGGGATCCAATGTCAGACTGGGAGCTCTTGGCATGGTAATGCTGCTGCTGCTGCGGGAGCCTCCTTTGATGCTATTTTGGGTTTTCAAGAGGAGGACGTGTTTCGAGTAGAGGCTTAGAGTCATAAAGATTTTAAAGCTCCCCATAAAATCCCAAGTTGGAGCTCCCAGCACACCTCTCCCAGCTCTGTGGGTGCTCGGGCTGAGCAGAACTGGAGGCCAAGTGATTTGAAGTCATCAGGCATAAACGTCACTGAGAAAATCGTGTTTGACAGAAAGCAGAGATTTACTACAAATGTCAGCTTGCCACGGGGATTAGCTGGGCTCCCTGCAAGAACATTCCTAATAAAACGTTTGGGGATCAGCTCAGGCATCCCCTGTGGGCCCAGGAGCATCCTGGTGTTCTCCTCTGGCCTTTTGCCCCTGCAGAAGGGGAGAAGGTCCCTCCTGTGCCACCATGCAGCAGAGCACTGGTGCCAGCCGTGCTCCCAGCCCTGGGCAGCCTTGCTGGGACACGGACACGGCAAGACAGAGAGCAGGGAAGGGGTGTCAGTGCCCACCCTTGGGGTTGATATGGTCGTTCACCCACACTGCCAGCCCCGGGCACTCAGAGAACCCTGCCGTGTTCATCCATCCCCTGCCCTTGGCCTTGGAGCGGGGGGAGAGGAGTGAGACCCCCCCATCCCCTTCGGCTCAGGGGCAGCCGTATCCCCGGGGTGGACGGAGGCTGCAGCCGGCGCTGCCCGGTGTCCCCGGCCGTCCCCGCCATCCGCGGGCCGCCACTGCGCTCTGGTGGCCGCGGGGACAAGCGCGGCACTGCCGGCACCGGCACTTCCAAGCGCGGGGTCCTGGGAGCCGCCGGCACCGCCCGGCCTCCAACCCCAGCAGGGAGGTGACCCGCAGGGAGGTGACCCGCAGGGAGGTCACCTGGCTGTCCCTTGAGCCCCACACGTTGTGGGCTCGGGATCGGGCTCCCGGCTGCTCTCTAACCAAACTCTCCTCTCAGCCTGAACATCACCAACAGCGACATCCTCACCATCTACGACGGGGACGAGCTCTCCGCCCGCATCCTGGGGCAGTACGTCGGTAGCAGCGGCCCCCAGAAGCTCTACTCCTCCAGCCCCGACCTCACCATCCAGTTCCACTCAGATCCTGCCGGGCTCATCTTTGGGAAGGGGCAAGGATTCATCATGAACTACATAGGTACGGGGAGCAGATTGCTGGCCTGAGGATGTGACACACGGTGCTGGGTCTGGAAGCAGGGAGTGTCACTTTGCACCCCCTCCACATCCCACCCAGCTCCTGCAGAACCCCCAGCCCAGCTGCAGGTCTCGGGTCAGTCACTTCTGGGGTGTCCCTGTATGTCTCCTCTCCTTCAGGCTGGCAACAAGGCGTTTTTGGTGTCTGTTAGCCCTGCTGTGGCCCAGAGGGAAAGAAATTGCTGGCAACTGGGATGCAGGATGCCCACACACACCCTGTCAGGCATGAGCTGATGGCAGGGGTGGTCACTGAAGCCCAGTCCTTGGGTGGGCTGCTGAGATGGATGTTCCCAGTTCCCATCTCTTTGCTCCAGAGGGGCTCAGACTGCACCTGGAGACATCTTTCCATTGTCCTTTGGGGCAGCCGTGCCTGCCAGGCTGGGGCTGTGGGTGCCCATAGCAGGGACAAGGACTGGGAAGGGCACTCCATCCCCACTGCCTCTCCCACACCCTGCTTCCCCTGCCAGGCTCCTTCCAGGCATGTTTTCCTCACACTGCTGACAGCCTTGGCTACGACAAACAGAGCGAGCTGCAATGCAGAGTACCTGGGAGGCTGCAGGGCCCTCCTCGGTGCTCTGCAGCACACGGGGCTGGGGAGGGCAGGGCACAACCCCTCCCCTGAGCAAACCAGCCCAGAAGGAGCGAGGAACAACCCCTCCTCTGAGCAAACCAGCCCGGGAGGAGTGAGGAACAAACCCTCCCCTGAGCAAACCAGCCCGGGAGGAGAGAGGAACAAACCCTCCCCTGAGCAAACCAGCCCAGAAGGAGCGAGGAACAAACCCTCCCCTGAGCAAACCAGCCTGGGAGGAGTGAGGAACAACCCCTTCCCTGAGCAAACCAGTTGTGCCATGACTGTGGCACTTGCACTCTCCTGCACCCACAGCCAGAGCTGAGCCTGGTGCTCCCAGGTTGTCCTGACCCCAGCACAGACACTACTCCATTTTCACCAGCCCAGCCCTCTGCCTGCCTTTAGGGTCAGGACTGGATAAGCTTCAAAGAGCCCCTGTCCCCTGCTGCTGCCCTTTCCCTGTGCCCAGAGGATGCTGCCCACAGACCAGCTGCTTGCCATTTGTGGGGAGGGACAGGCCCTTGGGAAGAACCATGTGTCCAGCTCTGGTGGCTCTGAGGAGGGTGGTGCTGTGGGGTCCTGCTTGATGGGTGACAGCCAAAACCCCTCCTGGCTGCAGAGGTGTCCCGCAACGACTCCTGCTCCGACCTGCCCGAGATCCAGAACGGCTGGAAGACCACATCACACACGGAGCTGGTGAGAGGGGCCAAGATCACCTACCAGTGTGACCCAGGCTATGACATCGTGGGCAGTGACACCCTCACCTGCCAGTGGGACCTCAGCTGGAGCAGCGACCCCCCCTTCTGTGAAAAGAGTGAGTGCCCAGCAGGAAGGCGCTGCTGTCCCTGTCCCTCACCCTGTAACAGCACCAGTCCCACTCCATGGGGCTCCCTGCTCTGAGGGGCTCCCTGCTCTGAGGGGCTCCCCGCTCACCCATCCTCTGTCCTCAGTTATGTACTGCACGGACCCCGGGGAGGTGGAGCACTCCACTCGCCTCATCTCAGACCCGGTGCTGCTGGTGGGCACCACCATCCAGTACACCTGCAACCCTGGCTTCGTGCTGGAGGGCAGCTCCCTGCTCACCTGCTACAGCCGTGAGACCGGCACCCCCATCTGGACCTCGCGGCTCCCGCACTGCGTCTGTAAGTCCGGCTGGTCTCTCCTGCTCCCCTGCAGTCCAGCTCCTCTCTGGGAGTCCTGAGTAGCTCTTTCCTGCAGCCAGGACCTTGCCCAGATGCAGGGGGTGGTGCAGAGCCTCGAGCTGCCTCGAAGCAGAGTGAAGGGAGGGTTTGGATGCTTCCTCACTGCCCCCAGGCTCCTTCTCTCCCTCTGCAGCTCAAGCCCTGGGCTCACCCTGGGTGTGTTTCATTCCCTTTCAGCTGAGGAGTCGCTGGCCTGTGACAACCCAGGACTGCCAGAAAACGGGTACCAAATTCTTTATAAGCGCCTCTACCTGCCAGGAGAGTCCCTGACCTTCATGTGCTATGAAGGCTTTGAACTCATGGGGGAAGTGACCATCAAATGCATCCTGGGCCAGCCATCCCACTGGA
This sequence comes from Lanius collurio, assembly GCA_020086605.1. Taxonomy (NCBI): domain Eukaryota; kingdom Metazoa; phylum Chordata; class Aves; order Passeriformes; family Laniidae; genus Lanius; species Lanius collurio. The sequence continues at coordinate 6,425,860 of JACBWW010000031.1, read as the reverse complement.
GTGGCCCTCTGCCCATCTGCAAAGGTAACAGGGAGGGGGATGGGGGCAAGGGGACAGCCAACACCTCTGACCCTAACCTGGGACAGCCAGGGGACCTTGGTCTGGCTGCAGAGCCCAGCTGAGAGCTGAACTCAGCTAAAACCTGGAGCTTCTCTGGATCTGGGCTCTGCTCAGCCCAGCCTGCTCAGTCCTGGCCACGTGCTTACAGACACCAAGAGCTTATTAAAAACTGGGAGTTCACAGCGTGGTTTGGGACCCAGTGAGGGCAGGAGATGCCAGGTTTGGGATCCCCAGCAGGCAACAGCTGACAGCACCCAGTCAAACCCACCTACAGACCAGTAACTCTCCATCTCTCTTCCAGTGAACCAAGACAGCTTTGAACACGCTCTGGAAGGTGAGTGACGTGGGTATCCTGGATGTGCAGGATCCTGGTGGAGCCTGGGAGGAGAGGGAGAGGCAGAGGGGGGATCACACGGTGCCTGCAAATGCCAACATAATAGATCTTGTCCTTTCAGTAGCAGAAGCTGCCGCAGAGACGTCGCTTGAGGGGGGAAACATGGCCTTGGCCATCTTCATCCCGGTGCTGATCATCTCCCTGCTGCTGGGAGGAGCGTACATCTATCTCACCAGGTGGGGCTGCAGGGGGCTGGCACAGAGCTGGGGGGCACGGCCAGGGCTGGCTCAGCATTGCCCTCGCCAGCCACACGCCCCGGGCATGGCACTGGGAGTGCTCTGGGGTGCCTGGGGAGGAGCTGGGATGGGGGGATGTGGAAGTTGGGACTGGCCTGGAATCGGTCTGTGCAGCCCAGTGACTCCACCTCTCCCCGCAGGTGTCGGTACTACTCCAGCCTCCGCCTGCCCCTCATGTACTCCCACCCCTACAGCCAGATCACGGTAGAAACGGAGTTTGACAACCCGATTTACGAGACAGGGGTGAGTCCTGCTGTGCCTGTCCCTGCTGGGGACACTCCTGAGGGGCTTGGCTGGGTGGGCAGCCAGGGGATGAGTCCAGCCAGGCTGCTGCACTGCACTGAGCAACGGGGCATGAGTCTATCCGTGTGGGTTGGGAGGCACAGGGGGCTGCGGGGTCCTGGCTGTGAGGGCATCACTCCTCTGGGAATAAAAGATCATGCAGGATCTCTCTTGCTGCCTGGGAACAGGGAGATGATCCTGAAATGCAGCTGCTGCCCTCAACTGGCTTTTTCTTGCTTGCAGGAAACACGAGAATACGAGGTTTCGATATAAGAACAGCGGTAAGAGAGTCTCCAGCAGCGAACTTAATGTGCTCTCATAGAACTTCCTCAGTAACTAATCCAGAGACCACGTGGAGTTTGGTTGGACCCCCGGACCTGCTGTTGTCTTTCCTTTTGCCTCTCTATTGAAGATTTTACTGTTTTCTTCACTGTATTTATTCTATTTAAACTGCGATAGGTGTGCTGCCCAGCCCTGGGCACAGGCAGCAGCGGGAGCCGGGGCAGAGCTGGGTCCTGGTGAGGCCAGAGGGGCACGGGGGCACTGCTGTGTCCCCCTCCATGGCGGAATGTCCCCCTCCATGGCAGTGTCCCCCTCCATGACGGAGAGTCCCCCGGTACTGCCCACACAGACGAAGGGGGATTTTTGCGGTTCTGATGTTGTTAAAAATTAAAGATGTCTCCATTGCAAGAGCCTGCGGTTGATTGCTGGGAGCTGAGGTAGCGCAGGGTCCCCCACAGGGTCCCATCCCGCAGCTCCCGGCTCCCCAAGTGGGACCCTCCCCCAGGGGGCTCGGGGGGCACCGGCGCAGGGACCATCCTCGCTGCAGGGCTCAGGAGAGCAGGGACAGCCTGGCACACCGAAGGTACGTGCTGCTTTCTTTTCCCACTTGGTTTTGGATGTGGAGAGGCAGCGAGCCAGGACTCCGGGGTGATGCTCTCCGGAGAAGCACCAACCAGTGCCACCCAGCTGCCCGGGAGGGAGCAGAGCTCCCAGCCGGTGCCCCTCTGCTCTCTGCCCGTTGCTCCTCTCCAGCAGCGCTTCCCGTCACCCTGCCAGGAACACCCCGACCCGGCATGGCCGGAGGTCACCTTTTGCATCCCCCGGCAGCATCTCAGGGTAAGCAGGCTGGGCTGGGCTCCCTGGCTCCTGCTGCAGGAGGGGCCCGGCCGAGCCGTGCTGCGCAGCCCACCCCGCACATCCTGGATCTGCACCTGGCTGGGTCCCACAGCTGGGCAGGGGGTGAAGGTGGAGGTGCTGGGAAGAAGAGGCAGGTGGGATGTGTGGAGGCCTCAGCACAGGAGCTCTGTGTGGAGCAGAACAGGCAGAAATCGGCCCCTCAGTTCCACCCTTGCCATCCCCTGGGCTCCTTCACTGCATCACCCCTGCCAGAGCCACACAGCGGTGGGGACACGGACCCCAAAGGGCCACCTCGTCCCCGTTGTCAGCCCCACCCAGTCCTGGGGGAGGGCAACAAAGCCATCACCACATCCTTGGCTGCTGGTTGTCCTTCTTTTGTCCTTGTAGAACAATCGCAAGCACGGGAGGCTGGGTGAGCTCGGGGTGGTTGGTGCAGCTCTGCAGTGTACAGCTGGGATTTAGGGGTTTTCCTTTTGAAACAACGAATGTGTGTTTGTAATTTGTAACGGTTAAAAAGAAAAACAAACCAAAAAAAGAGAAAAAAAAAAAAAGAGAGAAAAAAAAATGTGCCAAAAACTGTACGAAGCATTTCATTTCCCTTCATACATGTCTGTTTTTATAAGAACAATGTGAAAATTGCTGGGATTAAATATTTTTGAACATGATAAAGTAGTTCCGTGGGAAGCTCTAGCGTTCAGTATAACCTCGATACCAATTATTCTGTATTTTCAAATGTCTGGAATCAGTTTGCAGAGACTCTGGCCACGGGCTGCAGCAGTGCAGGGTAGGGTGAGGGCTGGGCATGCTGCGTGCCCTGCTGTGGGATGGTGGCCCGATGCCACTGGCTTGGCTCTGAGTGCCAGATCCTGCCCTGGTGCAGTCCCACAGTGCTCCTTGCTCCTGTGGGACGGAGGCATCTGAGCCTTGCTGGGACATGCTGGCACGGCCTTGGGGACATCTCCCCTCCACGGGTCACCCCACAGGAGCATTATGCTCTGAACTCAGCATGGCCCCTTCCCAGGGATGTCTCACAGAGTGGGTGGGGGTCTGGGTGCTGCCCTGAGGCACTGGGACCCCACTGGAGACCTGTGGCCATGTCACGGACGACATGCCGAAAGTTTGGGGGAGCACTGGGAGCCCAACCCCAGGGGACAAGGGGGTCTGTAGGGACCCATCCTGCCTGTGCCCTGCTCACCCATCAGCTGCCCAACAACCTGTGGCTGTCACCTGGCAGCTCCCATGGGAGCTGAGGCAGGACAGCTCCCAAAACCACAGGGAGAACATTGGGGGGACAAAGAGGGGGGGCTGCCTCACCTGCAGACTTCACACTGGCTGCATCCCACATGGAGCAGGCAAGCACAGCTTGAGAAGATGCCAGGGCTGAGTGGGAAAAATCCACCCCTGCTCCCTGGGAGCCCCTCCAGGCTGAGCTGCTCTGGTAGGGGCAGAAACGAGCCCCCACGAGGTTTCCCTCCATCATCAGGTGTGGGCAGGGCAAGGTTCCTGTGGGGGGGCCCCGGGTGCCCTGAGCATGGCCCTGCCTGGAGCCAGCATGGTGACTGTCACCTTGCCAAGGAGCAGCACCACCGGGATACCCCAGCTGGAGCAGCATTCCCTGATGCCAGCAGAGTCCCAGATGTCCCAGCAGCGGGGAGGGAGGGGGATGCTCAGCCCACCCCACACCCGGGGAAATGCCCAGCCGAGGAAACCTGGGGCCTCCCATCTGTCCCTGCCCTTCTGCACCCGAAACAATGCAACAACGCTGCCCTCCCTCCCCAAACGTGCTTTTAACCAAGGTTACGCTGTGACATCGATAATGGCTTTGCTCAGCAGCTGCCAGGCTAATGCACAGGGGGTGAGGGAGCCAAGGCTCTGATGCAGAGCATTCCTGGGGGAGGGAGCTTGGGTTATTTTTGGACAGAGATTGCAAGAGAATTAAAATGAAGGGGAAAAAAAAAAAAAAAAAGCCCTTGATGCTGCCGTTCCTCCTCGGTGACGTAAAGCCGGAGCCAATCTCTGGCCTCACGCATCGTGCTGCGGATGGAGCTTGGTCTGGGCCCAGCAGACTCAGCCACAACAGCCACCCCCAGGCCGGGGCCGGGTGGGGGGACAGTGGGGCCCTGCTGTGGCTGAGGGACCCCCAAGGTCATGGATGGAGCAGCAGGGACTTCTCGACTCCCTGCAAGCTGCATCGCAGGGTGGTGAGGCACAGCATCCCTGCCCAGCACAGGTGAGGCACAGCATCCCTGCCCTGCCCAGAAGGGCTGGGAAAAGCCCTGGGATGCACTTGGCACAGCTCTGCCAGAGACACCCTGGCAGAAGCCCAGTCTGTGGGCAGCCTCCTGGCTCCAGTGGTTCCTTCTCCCTTTTCCCGAGATGTCCTCCTGGGGCAGACACTGACAGTGTCCTCCCCTCAGCTGCTGCCAAAACTGTGCTAGTGTTCTGCCAGGGCTGGGATTTCCTGGAATGTTTAGGCTGGAGCTGGGACAGTGGTCCTGAAGGGGCCCTCCCTTGTGCTGAGGAACCACAGAATCATGGAATCATTTGCTAGGGTTGGAAAGGACCTTTAAAGCACAACTCATTCCAACCCCTTGCCATGGGCAGGGACACCTTCCACTAACCCAGGTTGCTCCAAGCCCCGTCCAGAGTGGCTTTGGACACTTTAGGGATGGGGCAGCCACAGTTCCTCTGGGCATCTTGTGCCAGGGCCTCCCTACCCTCACAGGGAAGGATTTCTTCCCAATATCCCATCTAAATGTATTCTCAGTTCCAAGGCTTTCTTCCTTGTCCTGTCACTCCAGGCACCCACCCAAAGTCCCTCTCCTGCTTTCTTGGAGCCCCAGAGAACAGGCTGATCTGCAGGGAAGAGATGAGTGGTAGAGCTGGAGACCAGGGGCTGGTCCAGAGGAAGCAGAGAGCTCAGAAGGCAGAGGCAGGGGAGGAAGGAGAGCCCGGAGCCGCGGAGCCTGCGAGTGCTGACAGAAGGATGCGCTGTCTGCCAGGAGCAGGAGCTGCGGCTGAGCCTGGGGGGTCTGGGAAGGAGCAGGATGGAATAAACTCCCTCTCCTTTCACCCTGCAACAGGCAGTGCTTCCAGGGCCCAGCAGCAGCGCACCAGGCTGGGGAATGTGCTGGTGGGAGCACAGGGAAGAAGCAGGACCGGGCAGCAGGCAAAAAAATGTGCCAGGATGGAAAACAAGGTGCATTTTAGGATTGCTAGGGATGAAGCTGCTCAGAGGAAGCACACACACACCTGAAGGGCTGTGCAGGACTGCTCTTCTCTCATTCCAGAGCCCAGCCTGAGCAGTGCCAGGGGAGGATTCGTGGGCACTGGATGGCATTATCTGCAAAACAAGGCAGGGCTTTCCTTGTGCCAGGAGCAGTGACACGTGTCCCATACAGCTCCACGTGGCACTGCCACAGGGCAGGGCAGCACTGCCAGGGCTCTGCCTGCACCCGGACCCGGGATGTGCCTGCGGGCAGCTCAGCCCACCTGGGCAATGGAGGAGGCAGGGGCCGGAGCACTGGGATCCGCTGGGGCTCCCGGAACTGACAGCATTGGTTTAAGGGAACAGGAAATGGGCTGGGGAGGAAAAAGGCAAGCAGGAAGGCTCGCAACAGTTTCCCCGCCAGCACTTAAGAGTTGTAAAGGGACACTCCAGCCTGGGAACATTTGGAACAGTCCCCCCATCCCTGGTGCCGCAGCACACCCTCACACCCTCGCTGAGGCATTCCCTGGCTGCCTGCACCCTGGGCATTGCCTCGCTGGGAGCTCCTGTCCCCTGCACGCCAGATGCACTTATTCTTGGGGACAAGCAACCCCTGCAGCCCTAGGGCTGCAGCACCAGGGGCCGGAATCCCCGGAGCCAGTACTCCCTGAATCCCTTTGTCCCTGCATCCCTGGAGCCAGCATCTTGCACATCCCAACTGCTGCATCCCTAATAGCCTGTGTCCCTGGAGGCAGTCCCCACTCCCTTGGTGGCTGCATCCCTGCGTGTTCCCACCCCTGGGACCGACATCCCCAGACTGCTGCAGCCCCCGGTGCCTGAATCCTCGGAGCCACTGTCCCTGCGCGTCCCCCTGCACCCCCAGTGTCCCCGCACCGCCACCGCGTCCCGGGCTGCCCGCGGTCCGGGATGGGCGCTCCCCCGGGGGCCACCGCCGCCTCCTCCCGCCGCTCCATTCCCGGGACCCCTCCCGAGTGCCGCA